>CM061526.1:37965201-38565201 GCA_030068015.2 Neoceratitis asiatica | reverse complement strand
AAAGTCTATGCGGAAGATCCCGCTTCGATTCAGGTCTTGAAGCAAAATATCACGCGTGTCATTCGCCAGTTACCAGTCGAAATACTCGAACGAGTCTACGAAAATTGGACCCAACGGATGGACCATCTGAGTAGTAGCCGCCGCCTACATTTGAAAGAGATAATCTAAAAAAAAAAAAGTGCCAAAGAATTTTCTTTCGAATGGTAATAAACATTCCCCATTAAAGTTGAATTTTCGGTGTTTTTTTTTCTTTAGAAAAGTAGAGAACCCCGAAATGGATCATTCTTCGCAGATACTCCATAATATGATCCCCATGGAGTACTCGGATGTTATGCAGAGATGAATTATATGGTCCAGCCCTAGAACATCACAATGTTAATTGGATTGGGATTTTTAATGTTCATACCTAGAAAAAGGTAAATTTGCATAAACGAGAACATTCATACAAATATATATCTTATTCTTATATCAGAGTAGATTAACGAGAAGGTCCAATTGCGGACAGCCGTGTGAGCTGCCGGAATCGACGAAAGAAATAAGAGACTATTCACCACTGCCGCCAAAATTTAACAGAATTGTCTCTGGTAACCAACATTTCTGAGCAGAATGAGCAATAAAATCAACGACCATGTATCTTATTGTAACATAAGCAAGTTAATAGACACTTTTGTATTCTTGCTTTTATTCTTAAGATTTCTAAATGTGATATAGCAAAAACATAAATTTACAACAAAAAATTTTTTTAGCGTCAGTTATGAATGACTTCTAATAATTGCGAAATTTAAATAAATTTTCGATTTTCAATATATATACTGTAGTATGTTCATTCTTCATAGTTGATTTGTCTTCGGCATTTCGAATAACTCCTTTGTTGTCGGCATTTCGATAATAAAAATACCATACATCAATTTTTGGAATTTAATATATTATAATAATATTATAATAAATTTATATTAATAAAAAAAATTAAAAAAAAAAAATTTAATTTCTTTTTCTACATTTACATTCTAGAATCAGCAAATATATCTGGTATGTATATTTTTATGCAAAAATTCATAAAAAATAAATTTTGTCTTCTGTCAATATTGCTTCTAGCAATATTTGAATCTGCGTCAAAAGTAGAAAAAGGGGTTTTACGGAACGCTATACTACCTGCGCCACTAAACAGTTAATATGTAATGCGCTTAATTGTGTACTTATAATAAAGAACTAATAGAAATGGATTCTCATTTTTTCTTCATTTCAGCCTCATATATTTATGATTTGTATGTATGTTGCTAGCGGTATTTGCTTTGCTAGACGCAATTGAAAATAACGGTACAAGTAGCGTATGGACATATTTACATACATATATGTATAAATAAAAATGTACATATGTATGACTGAAAATATTAATGCATTTTACATTTACGTAAAATGTGTTATTTTGATAAATCAAAAATACTATTTAATGAAATCATACGTAAATGCACATGCAATATATATATACTTATATACATCATACATAATAATCGCGTGTTAATAATCCTATTCAAAACCAAAATATTGGTTAATAATAATAAAATCATACATCATGACCACAATAAGACATCCATATACAGTGACGGGCAGAAGTCTACATACACCCCCTATTTTCGTTGAATTGAAAGAAGTTTATTGGAAAATTTAACGGCATAGTATATTTCAACTATTTTCCCTTGATTTTAAACAAAAGATTTCATCAATATCAGGTAACATGATCCTTTTAGTATTTAATTGGTCCACCGTTAGCATCAATAATAGCTTGAAGCCGTCGTGGCGCTAGTACTTTCTACGCAACGAATACAAGCAGACTTTTGTCCGCCACTGTATCAACAAAACCATACACCAATGAGAAAACAAAAACAACTATCGCATATAAAGGCCTTTTCTTCCTTCTACTCTTCATCCACAAACAGTTTTCTCAAAGCGAAGTCTAATTTGCAATCAAATATGCTTACAAAAGTCTCAAATTCATACATTCAAATGAACCTATGTGTATATAAAAAAACCGATACACACAAAGTATTTTACAATACCCTTTTCCCTTACTCCCGCCACCAACAAGTCGTTTCAACGACCAAAAATCCAAAATTAGAAATTTGTGTTGGTTGATGACGACGTGAAAACACATACCTTCAAGCATTTGAATACGTATACGCCAAACACATTCAATCTTAAAAATGCCTAAGCCCTTGCTCTTCTACCCGTCATCACCAAACATTTTCCTCGCGACGATGACAAAATTGACAAAAATCAGAAATCAAGTTGATCAGAACTTGAAGACACATACATTCAAAGGAATCAATGCGTACACAAAAAACATATACATATACAAAAACTTGCCAATTCTCCTTCCTTGTACCCGCCGTCCATAAGCTATTCCTTTGCGACGATGACAATACTTGCGAAAAAGTTGAATTTGATGCTGGCGAACATAATCGCAACATACAAAAATAAATTTAAAAAAGTAAAATAATACCCCGCTTGTTGGGATTCGAACTTTGAAATCTATTCGTTTTATGAGATACTGATTACAATTTGCCGGTAAAAGCAGACAAAATCTTAATTTCGTCGAGCACAAAATTCTACATCAAGCCGATGATCATATGGAAAAGCAGTGAAATTTCATATTTAGTTATCATAAAATTTTTTTACTCATTTTAAACAAAAAATTTTTTTTAACATTTAAGATTTTAAATAATATATATATATATATATATATATATGTATTGTACTTAAGCAAAGCGTTTATCTATACGAAAATTAAATAAAAATTATTTGGAATATAATTATAGGTTTTTATTAATTATTACAATCATTTACCTTATAAAAAAAATTCGTATAAACAAACAAACTCCTAGTTTGAGTAAGACAACATATATTGCATAAACAGGACAAATTTGATCGCAGCTTTGTTAAGTGGAAATAGGCTAAAAATTAGAAAAGAAAGAAAACTTAAGCAACTAACAGAAAGATTCTTCGATTTTGCAAATGCACGAATTTAAATTAAAGTCTACATATACATACATATATCAAAATTCTGTTTTATAATTTTTCTTTCTACTCTAAGATCGAGGACGATACGAGGTGATGTCGACTGAAAGACAACGACGACGTCGACGACACCAATCACCGAGTAACGAAAAGTTGCACATGAACCTACGCTTACACCTTTCAGTTCACATATATAAGAACTGTTCATGCACGTATTGAAACGCACGCTGGACATGTGCCGGATTATTTGGAATATTTAAAATCGTAGGTTAAGAAGCACGAAGTATAAGTATAGTGTAACTAGAAAATTCATCATCCAAGTTTTCACACTTTATGAAGGATATTAAACCTTTTTGTAAACTTCGTGTGAATACGTATCATTCCATAATTTTTTTTTCTTATCCGTGAGCTTCACATGGGTAAAATGTCCCATTTTCGAAAATTCTCGCTAACCGTAAATGTAAACTTGTTGAGGCAAAAACAAAAAATTCGTTCATAAAATTGCTGGCGGGGACCGTTATGCAGAGATAGAACGTTTTAGAAAGGAGAAGGCGATCGACAACTGTAACTTATAAAAAAAAAATTACATTTTCCACTGCATATTTCTAAAATATTTAAGCAAATACGAAAGCACGGTAACACAGGTTTCCGAGCGAAATAAATAGTATCACATATATAGGGTTTTCCAATAGGGATGACATGATTTCTAAGTGTCGTTTTGGCCATTTTTAATATGTCATGATCTGTTATTTTTTATTTTTTTCATTGTTCATATAAGCATTAACAATCTAATCATGACAAGTTATACGCAAGAACAACGTTGCTGAACTTGAAAACGATAACGATTTTTTTAAGAAAATCATCTTCTCCGATAAGGCTCACCTTCATCTGAGTGGTGCGGTAAATAAACAAAACTGTCGATTCTGGTGAGAAGAAAATCCACAAATTATTCAGGAACAACCGTTACATTCATAACAAATTGACAGTTTGGTGTGGTTTTTGGTCTGGTGGAATAATCGGTCCGTATTTCCTTCAAAATGAAGCTGGTAGCACTGTTACTGTCAATGGAGAGCGGTATAGATCGATGATAACCAACTGCTCCATGGCTATAATTTGAAGAAGTTTGATCTTAACAACACCTGGTTCCAATAAGACGGGGCTACGTGTCACACTGCGTGTGCAACCACCCAATTATTGCGAGAAATTTTTGGAGATTTGATTATTTCAAGAAATTGTGACATTGAATGACCTCCAAGAAGTTGTGATTTAACACCAATAGAATACTTTATTTGATGTCATTGGTCTTTAGCAATCTGTCTTCAAGCTTTAAAAGTCAATATTGAACGTGCTATTTGTGGAAAACGACTTGATTTAGTGGAAAAAGTGCGCAAAAATTGGGTTCGTCGAATTCGCTCCTGAAAGAGAAGTCCTGGAGGCCATTTGAATGATGTTATATTCAGAACTTAATTGTATCGATTGTACTTCACATCAAATAAAAACATTTGAATTTCCTTAATAATTAGTGTTTTTTTTTTAAAGAAATCATATCACTCCTATTGGAAAACCCTGTATTTCGCGACAAAAAAGAAGAATAATAATTTTCAAACGGATCAAAGCAAGCTTATAAAGCAAGCTATGTAATATATTTTTATATTAATTTCTACACCTTTTATTTATTTTTAGCCATGGAAAACGTTGGTATACATAATCAGCCCCAAATATTTATCGCCCTCTACTCATATTTTTCGTTTTGTTTATTTACATTTGAATATCTTCTTCCTATGTAAATAGCCGTTCACAATAGAAAATCTATCTGTCAAATTTCCGTGCCTACATATTTTTAATTTTTATTTTTTTTCTATGGAAATTAAAATGTTTAAAATAAAGCTCCGGTTTTCACTTCATAAATTTACAAAGGTACTCCAATTATTGATCTACTACTATCAGCCTCATTGAGATTTCAGCCTGAGAAGGCACATTTAAAATAAAATGTGTGTCATCGCATCCACACTTAATACAAATGTTGTGTAACGCACAGCAGACGTTAAAGACTTTTGCGGCTTTTTTTTTTTTTTTTTTGAAGCGTAAGGCCACTCTCTAGCCCGAAGTATAAACATCCATCTATTTTTTAAAACGCCACTGGTCCTTTCAACAATGTTACGGGCGTAAGTTATGTACGTTACGTTACTATAAGTGTTTTTTACTTTGTTGGTCTGTAATTTTATATGCGTGTCTTCCATGCAGTCAATCTTGCCAGGGATATTAAATTTTACGTAAGAATTAGTACCCACCGATTTCGGAGGTACGTATCAAATGCATCAAATACATCAGTAAGAATTTGGCTGAAGCTGAATTGCGATAAGCCAACATCCATTTGCCTTCCTACACCTTTCTGACAAACTTCTTCACCAAAAAACAGCAAGCATGATGATAGTTTTACAACGGTGTCTATTACCAAACGTTTTTTCGCTATTGACTAGCCATTTTGTAACACTTCAAATAAATATTGGAACGCATAATTGTTCATCATATTATTTTCGTTTGTAACTTGTATTGAGTAAGTTTCCGAGATGCTTGCAGAAACCTAAGATACCTGTCAAATAGCCGAAATTTCTTGGGTAACGAAACTTAACAGGGCCAAAATGTATTGACGTTCGTCATTACTTTATACTGAAATTTTAAAAGTAAAGATTTTTTAATTAACTCACAAATACAAATTTGAATAAGTGAACTGTTAATGAGTGTTTTCTTTTTTCTTTTCTCATTGTAAGGAAAAATATAAATAAAATTCAAACTAATGTATTTGGCCACCGTAAAGTTTTTTCTGCAACAATAAACATAAAATTAAGTTTTTATTTCTTTACTGGCAGAACCCAGCATGCTTTGCTACACGTATAAAAGAATCAAAAGAATCTAATAATGAAATTCCGAATTTTCGTGGTTTTTTTTTAAATAAACGACCAAAATTGGTTTTAAATTTTTTTCCAATCTTTTTTTATATCTTTTTTAATTTTTTTCATTCTTTCTCTCTCTCTTTCTCTTTCAACACCACTACAACATAAGTACGCGTATTTTGGAATTTAACATGTATTTGTTGTTGTCGCATGTACTTTGTATGGGTAGCGACCAATGTTCACTAAAATGATCATATCTCTGGAATGGCTTGGCTAATCTCATGAAAACTTCACATTATTCTTCTTCTAATATCCCATTATAACTCGTGGTGAAATTTGATCTGGTGGTTCTCAACTTATAGGCGTTCATCAAAATTTGCATTGATCTTTATATATACATACATATGTAGATATAAATTCGTTTTCCTATTTTCTTGCAAGAGCTTCAGCTTGCTATTGGATAATCTGAACTTCTTAAATTTGCTAGAGGTGCTAGAGGGTATTTTTCACATTTTCTTCATATATTCATTAAGAAATATTTTGTATAAATAGAACAAAAGTACGATTGTTAAATTGAATGTCAAAATATCATCATAAGCGGAATTCGAAAAAGTCGTCCTATATCCAACACCTGGAAGTCAGAGATCACAAAAACCTATGTTCGTGTTTTTCAGCTAAACTGTAAGTATTTCATAAAATTAATTCAAACAATAATTGTAGATCTATGAAATATATCTAAATCGAGTTGATTTGGTTTTGTGTTTTTCCGACAGGGTGGATATTAGATTTATATCGGAACGAATTTTCGTCATCCCTTGTCAATTTTGGTTTTGTAACAAACCGGTTTCGGCGAACCGCCATCTTCAGTGCTTGATTTCGTTCTGAGGACGATTCACCGTAACCGGTTTGTTACAAAAAGAAAATTGACAAGGGATGACGAAAATTCGTTCCGATATAAATCTATATCTAAATCCTTTTTTCTTTAAATATAACGCTTCTAAAAATTGGAAGATTTGTAATCTATACTTATAGATATATATTTATAAAATATCTGACGGATCAGCTCACAGCATAACCGCTGATCGCATAGACATGATCTACAATTTTTGTTTGAATTAATTTGATAACAAATTTAGCTGAAACAAGTTTAGCTGAAAATAACGAAAACCCCGTTTTTGTGACCTTTAACTCCGAGTAAATTTTTTTCTGGTGTCGGGTCGCTGACAACTTTTCACATTAAATTTAAGATAGTATTTTGAACAATTCTAACAGCTTTCCACAACTTTATTGTAAATAGCTTCACTCATATATTTTTATCAATTGGTCTAACTATAATAGAAAATTAATGAATGCATTTTAAAGTAATTTGACCGATTCAATTCCACGCATTCCTGTATTTTAAAGGTAATAAATACTATGTAACTATGCGTAATAATTTTTTTGTTATTTATGTACATACCTACATACATATATTTGTAGATTGTACATAGAACTTATTTTGATATTACACACTTCATATAAATTTGAATATTGATTTGATTGATAACAACTTGTTTCTTAATTGATCATTTTCCATTTGTATGAACAAAACAAACATCGAAAAGAAATACCAGTAGACACCAAATTTGTTAAAGATTCCCGCCCTTACAAATTTCAATTTACCATGCCACATACATATGTATGTATATGTACATTTATTACGAGTATATTTACGTTTGGGATGTGTACCATTACTAACTCCCAGCAGCAAATGGTAAGACGTTAGAAGCCAGCTTGTAAAATGACAGCAGTGTCTGTGACCTCAAATAAGTCATCTTAAATTCCTTCTTCCCCTATTAAATTCGCTTTCAAGTACCAGCTTCAACGTGTTTATTTTAAAGTTGTTTTCCCTATTTTTAAATACAACTAATTCAGCAAGTTTTTGCTTGCTCTAAATAAGTAACTAGACTAAAATTTATTAAAAATGGTTTTTTTATTATCTTAATTGGTTTATTATTTAAGAAACATTTTGCATACCTCTAAACATGTAAAAGTTTAGAACTTCCCAAATTTGCTTCAGGGATACATTTGAACCCGTTTATTTACACGCTTCAATATTCATATGTACATATATATGTATGTATAAATATAATAATTAATCATCATCGGAATCACCAGCAAAACACTTGCATACATGTAGGTAATATGTATAGAGAATCAACTCCAGTGTGCTTAAAAAAAAGATACACAAAAAAGCAAACATATGCACATGTACTTATGTACATATTGATGTATATAAATATCTACATTCACATTGAAACGTGTCCATACTTGAAGAGAGGTAGATCACAAAACAACGAACAAATTTGAGCGAAGGTGAAGAAAGCAAATGGGTAATCTTCAGCAACATAATTAAGTGAGGCAGAATACGTTTGAAGCACTCGCAAGTAGTAAAGTAAATGTATATTCTGACTTTACTGACTTATGCTGCAACTACCCAAAAACATATCGACCAGGTGTCACAACCTACGTAACTTATGAGAGCGCCATGTAAATGAAAAATTAGCACCGTTTGACGATGCCTTTGCTAGCAACAACATATCCCTCTTGCAATCGGGTGGTACGTAAAAGGCTATTTCAAACACCGAAAGTATTTGTTAAAACGTGGCGAATAATGCTTTTCATTAGCTACTTCTTCCGCAGAACTTTGCTTTTAACTTTACACTGAATTTTGCAATTACATTGACAGTCGGCCAACTATTCTAAGAACTTTTTAAACTACAAACGATCGGAAGGGAACACATACGATTTATTAACTCCACAAAATGACGGCAATGATATACCGCCTTCGCCTTTTGACATTGAAAGAGAATCTAAATTGTTTTGTGCTAGTGTTGGATGTCAACTACCCTGCAAACAACGCGAGCTCTCCATGCACGCGTAAAATACATATATACTCCACGCGGAAAATAGAATAATCGAAAACCTACCACGATCCATATAAAATATTTGGTTCAATTAACATTGTGATGTCCTAGGGCTGGACAATATAATCTATCCACACATAACATCAGAGTATCTGAAAAAAATTACATTCGAACATACTCTTTAGTTTAGAATAGCTACTGCTTTGGTGAAAAGTAAGTAAAACATAATCTTATTTTATATAAATTTATATTAATATTAAAAGATTATTGTTAATAAATATATAATATATTTTAGATTGCTCATTTGTTCTACTTGTTTAACAGCGAAACGAAAATAACACAATTTCATATCCACACATTTTCGGTATACGAGTATAAAACTCATGGCGCAATTGTAAATTCGTGTAATGATAGTGATCGGTAAAACACGAAGAATGGTCGTTCCGCACTAAGCTCGTATATGTATGCATATAAGAACATGAGTTGATCCAATATTTCACGCAGACGAGTATATTTGTAGGTAATCATGGTCCATTGGAGTAGTCCATAAATATTTGCAGAGTAGTAATTGTGCTTATGGGTTAGTGAATACGTGAGATGCTTTTCGCTGGGCTATAAGGCAAAAATTGTTTTATTTCATTTGCGAAATAACATCACACGTTGGATATAAAATCAATTATGCTTTAATTACCATTGGGTTCTTTAATATATCCAACAAAAATTGGTGGTAAACAACTTTTTTATTCAAAATTAATTTTTATCATTTGTGTCACTATCAGAACTGTGGAATTCATTCGTAATTATGATTTTGTTCATGTTCGAACAATTTATTAAAATTATATATTATATGTATATATATATATATATTTACACATATGAATAATGTACCTTTTTCATCCTTTCTGTATATTAATTATAATGTTTCAGAAATGGTGTAAAATAATCCATAGCGTTCGTTTATAACAATTAATATACTTCTGTAAGCCTTAGCAATGGCAGTAAAGGAATTTGTTATATTCTTGCTAGGCTTTTTACCTTCATTAAATTTTTGGGAATCTTGAATTTTTAACACTTTTCGCGGCAACGCGTTTGTCAAATGAAACCAACGTAAAAAAATTTTTGTTGTTACTTTTGTACTATGAAATATATATTTTAAAAATAGAAAATTAAGGAAGGATGGGGCCAAGGGCGAAATGGTGCCAAAGGAAACCTATGCAGGTGAACAAATCAGAAAATGTGTGGATCCACACTCCGGCACCCACAGAACTATATACTTACATAGGTGTACATTGTAAAAATATGCATTTATCGGTATGTTAAATAGCAGCATATTGTGGCCTTTCTGGAACAACTCTACAAAATTTTATGTAGATATAAGTTTACCGCTTGAAATATCCTGCTAATTTTTTTTTTAGATACGAGGTTTTGAATCAGAAAAAAATTCTTCTATAAGATCTTTGGAGAAAAGCTTTATTATGCAAGGCTCTCAATTCATTATTATTTTGTAATTATTAATTAAACCTGTTTCATTTGATTTGACCATTTTATAAAACATTTAATTAATAATTAATTGCTATTTAACATGTGGACAATCGGAAAAATAACTACACTAAACTCGACTTTCAACTCATCATAAAAATTGTGATAATCTTGGTGAAGTAATCTTTTAAAATTTGTAAATCTTTAAATTTTTTTTACAGAAATAGTCCTTTTGTCCAGAAGAGTAATACTATTTTTCGATTAATATTTACCTTTGTTTTTATTTACAAACTTTCAGTCGTAAGATTACAACGTCATCTTAAGTTTTCCGGCGGTACTTAAAGCAGATGCGAAGTTTTTTGTAAATACGTACATGTACATACGTAAACATCAAAAGCCCCCAGAATCAATTCTATCATCACCTCATTGGATGTAGACATCGTCCCAGCTTCTGCACCAAACAACAGGACGGTAACACTGAGCGACTTGTGGTTTTGATTCGTCTAGAGAGGCAAGAGTGATTCTGCGTTGCATTTTAAGGCTAAAAAAGTTTGTCAAGTAAAAATAAGAAAATAAAAATCGAAAAATTTTACGCAATATATTGTCAAAGTATTTTGCTCACTTATCTGATGCTTAGCGATTGCATTACTATTGGCGTAGGGATTGCACTCGCAATAAGACCTTCACATGGAAAAAATGCATTCCATTGTAGACCTCTAATATATACATATAATTTCAAGACCCAAAAAAATTTTATGTAAAACTTTAAAGTATCTCGAATAATTCATGCTTTATACAATAAATACAATATATTCTTAGACGAACCCTGTAAATATACCCTTTACCAAGTAAACTCTGGTATAAAGCGTCAAAGACTTTACAGCTTATAATTAAGCTTGATTTTATATTAATTGCACTTTTATTTAAAAATTAAAAGGAACATGTCCCGACCATTCCTTTTGACGTAGATTTTTTGGTATAAACAGTTCAATTTTACATTTGATGAGCATTCGTGTTTTTTCATATACGTCGTGTTCTTATTGTATGCATACCATTTATTTCAACTGAGGATGTACAAAGATACTTATAATATTGTATAAATGTCAGGTGAAACAGAGAGGCATGTTCTAGAGCTTGAATCGAGAGTGTTCGTCATTTCAGACATTAATACAAACAATCGGTTAGTATATAAGAGCGAAGCACATCTGCTGGGGCAATTAATTATAAAGCAAACTCGTTGGTGATAACACTACTGTGAAGTAAAAATAGTACACTGTGAAATTTGTGATTGCAAATAGTGATGCATATTGTTATTTATTGTGTAGTAAATAAACATTGAGTAAATTCTTTATAATTAAGAAACTGCAAGCATAAGTGGCAACTTTTCTTTAACAATCCATTTATCGGACTCGAAAGATTTGGGACATCATCGAGATTTTTAGAAAAATCGTAACAATAAGAATATAAAATTTTACATAACATATACTTAGTAGGGACATAAATACTGTTACACACATTTTATGCTATAAAATAAAAAATAATGAATGTTTTTGGACCAATTTGTTCCACATATTTATTGATATATATTGTATACTCTTCAGAGGAAATGAATGGTGGTATCGTTTTAGCTTTATGGGCCGGCGCAGAGTCTTGCTGAAAAGTCCATGATTGGTTTTGGAACATGGAATGGTTAAGTGGTCTTACAACAGCTTCCAAAACGGTTTCTTGGTAAACTTAGCCGATGTTTTAACCCCTTGTTCGCAAAAATGCAAGTCAGTTACCCCATCATAAGAGACACCCCAGCAAACCATGACTGAAGCTGGGTGATGACCGTTTTCGACCCGTGGAATCAGTTCAGATGCTTCCTTAGATGACCGTGCATACGCCCTATCATTTTGTTTATTAAATTTTTCCTGCACGGTAAAAATTTTTTCATCGATAAACAAGATTTTTCTGTGCAAGTTATCAGCGTGCTTCACCAAAAGACGTTTGCATTTTACCACCCTATTTTTTTTTTCAAAGCTGCAGTCAACAAATGTCCGGTACGGCGTTTGAATGCCCCAAGTCCCAAGTCTTTTTTAATAATTCGACTCATGGACTTTTGCGAAACATTCATTTCCCGGGCCATGATTTTCTGTTTTCGGAGCGGATTTCGCAGAATTCTTGATTTGACCGCTTTGATGACTTGCGGCGTTCGAACTGTGCGTGGATGGCCCGACCGGTGGCGGTCTTTAACATCCCCAGTCTCCTCAAACAGTTTTATGCACCGGTAGACGAACATGCGACTAATGCCGAGCGGACAGTGTTTACGGTTTTCATTATCTGACCATTCCATGTTGAAAACTCACACATGTCCCTACCAAGTATATACATATGTAAATACATCTCATATATAAAATTCTCATGTTACAGGAGGTCTGGGAATTGGCCAACATCTATTTTTCTGACCGATGTAAGGCAAACGTCAAGCTGTGAAGTTGTGTTTAAATTGTACCCTTGTAGGGTGTTAGTTAATATAACTAGTTTTCAGCATTTAAAACGTGTTACAAAAATTGTGATTTTAAATTATTTTGTATAATTGAATTTGTATATTAATAATTGTCGAGCCATCATTTTTTTATATAAATACATATACAATACATTTTTTTTCCTCTTTTGCTTACATTTGTTTGTCACAACTATTTGGGTCGTGTTTATTAATACAGTATAATTCAGTGGTTTGTTGATTTGACTATTATATCTGATCAGCTGATTTCAGTTAGCCTCAATTTATTTTAATATATACTTCTGGTTTATATTTGTATATTTTTTTAGTAATATTTTTATGCAATATTAATATTTTCGATATAAAGTGTAGTTTTGATAATTGTCAAATCAAAGGCAATTTATAACGCTTTCTATCTTGCCATTGCACACTTGAAATGTGCTGGGCTGACTGGATGATTTCCGGGCACAATTAACGAAGACAAGACTTCCCTGCCCCTACTTGAGGTGCAGATCTACGGAAATTGATCTTTTCAAGTTGTCTGATTAAAAATAGGTTCTCCCAATTGGGTAAAGAATTGTCCGTCTAATAATAAATTCAGGGACTAAGTTTAATGAATAAATCATATTCTTAAAAAAAAAACGCAAAGGTGCTTATATTCCGCTTAAGGATACCCCGTGTCCTCCTTTTAAACCATTGCAAAGGAGTCTGAAATTGATTGACCGACTTTTGAGAAGCCGCCATCTAATGCTGTTATATAGTCTACCACCCTTTCAAATGAAAAACCTAATTCTTTTCCTGAAACTGAAACCCTGTTGTTAAACCCAAACAACCGGTATCTGACTGAGTCAATTTCGAGGAAGCTTGTTGTAGTCCCTGTAATGAAATCTGTTTTTGTCTCATGATTGAAAGAGATACCTCCGCCGATTATATAGAGAATTACATTTCATCTAAAATTATAACTGACAATTTAGATATTAGAAAATTTAATTTTACATTCGAACGGAATATCTCATCTTTCAAAATTGATATCAATTTGGAACATTTTGAAACAATGCTAAGTTCTTTTTAGTTTTCTAGGGGTTTTTGCTAGTTAATGCGAATACAAACCAAAAAGAAATAATAATTTGGTTAAAATTTCTCCTGAAAAAAAATTCTCCAAAATACCGAAGTAGAAATCTTATTCTGTAACATGAAAACGTAAGAATTTTAAAATAGTAAGTTAACAAACTTGTATCTCAAAAGTATCTAAAATAGTAATGATATAATTCTCTTAATGAAAACTTTTAACTCATGTTTGTATCGCGGATATTTTTCAGTCAATTTTTTTGAAAAGACCATGAAAACAGAGTCGTTGATGGAGTACGTTTTGTTGTAAAGACCATGATTCCTGCAAGTTATGTGTTTCTCGCAAATAGCCATGCAGTCAGCCACTCACACAATAGATAACCTCATCTTGAAACAGCTCCACTGTTTTGTTGACCCTGGACTCTGATCTTAACTTCATAGTGAACAGAGTCAAAGGCATCTTGGCTTATGTTAAACGGTAGTCAAAGGAGTTTAATGATATTTATGTTACTAAAGCTTTGTTAGTTAGTAAGACCTACTATTTGGAATACGTTTCGGTGATTTAGAACCCGATCTACTCAGATAGGAAAGAATTTATTCAAAGTAATTCCTCCTTTTCCATAAGAAATTTGCAGTTGAACTCTCAATATAGACTTCCTCCTTATACGATTCGCCTAAAACTTATTAACCTCCCCACTAATTCTGGTCGTCGGGAAACGCTTGGTGTATTTTTCATGGTTAAAACAACAACATCCTCAATTTGTATTCCCTTTTTCTCTCTGAAATCAAATTTTGTGATCCGCTTTGAATGTCTAGAAATATTTGGCCCCTGTTTCTGAAAACTTTAAAAACGAATTTAAAATTTCTCATTCTAGCACGTTTGACATATTTAGATCTGTAGTTGAACTTTGTTAGTTGTCGACACTAAAAAAACTCCTGCTCATCGTGATTCGGTATTAATGAAAAACAAAACAGGTTCAATATGTCATGCGGATAGGCAAGAGATGGGTAAATCGGTGGGAATAATAATAGAAATAATAAAAGTGGACCAGGGACTGGCCTATTAAAATAGTCGTATGTGTGGTGGGATTTGCTTGAAATTTGGTATAATGTAGGTAGCTTTTTGCTTAGATTAGCAGGAACACTACTCTTCCCTCCGGGAAGTGGACCATGGATCAATCTATTCGAACATATCCTTCATATATTTTTTTACTTGAAATTTCATATATATGTAGTTTTTTTGCGATTACAGTTCTGTTTACACGAGCTGCGATTTTTCAGGAAGTGGACTAATCTAAGTAACAAAATATAGGTTGAATTCAGTTGAATCTTGAGATCATATGCCTAAATCAAATACTTTTGTTTTCAATAAATGGACCGATAAAGAGATGATTGATAAAAGTTAATATGATTTCGATATATCACAGATCGTGCGTAGGCATGTTCGCTGGGCAATGTTATTATTCAGCGGTTACGGGTTACAAGATATTCTTTGGCTTACCTCGCGGCATACATACTGACATTTATTTGAAAGACTCTCGAGTAATGAGTAAGCGGCTTACACATACAAATATGTAGATCGTTCAGTAATAAGTGGTTTCGAAATAGCAGGACTCTATTTTGACATCTGTCAAACTTAAATGTCAAACCAAGCATGTTTTAGTTGAAATCTAAAATAAATTGTGGTTCAAACGTGACGAGATTATGGTGCACATAATTGTCTAACTATTCAAGTAATTGGTAAAATTATAAAGAAATTTGAAGAAACTGGATCGGTTTTGCTCGTTTCACCTCAAATGTCGCTGCCGTAAGTGAAGGTGTAGCCGAAGACCGGAATGTGTCTATTTCTCGACGTTCTTAAGAGCCGGGACTTTCTAACGGTACATTATGGCGTACTGTGCTCTTGAACTTACACCTATATCCACTTGGATAATTACCTCAAACGGATCGAAGTTTGCAAAAATTAACGAAGCGGTCATTTAAATGATGTAGTGTTTCACATGTAATTCCAAGATTCAATCTTTATAATAAAAAAGGATTTTCAAGAAAACAAATATTTAAATGCATTTTATCTACGTTTATTTTGGAAAAGTTTGTATTAGGTGATGCTTGATTAGTGCTTTTAATCAACTTTTGAAATACCAATTAAAATAAAAATTGTAGACCGATTTCGTTAACTCTTTTTTGGTGCATTTCTTATTCTCAAGAGAAGGTTCTTATGAAAATAGATTACATTATTCCTTGGAATTTGGTACACAGGTGGCTTTTTGCCTAAATTAAGATGAGGACAACTTTCGACTTTAAATGGGTACAACTTTGCAATTTCGATAAATAAATCGGAATCTTCAATCTTGTGTCGGAATACAAACAAAACTATTTATACATATAAGCACCAGAAAAAAATTGTATTTTATGATAAAGAATTAAAATAATGAACACTTTTTTCCGAAATCTTTTTTTTTTTAAATACCAATTCGAATTTAATACTCAAAATTAAGACATTACAACGTCTGCCGGGTCTACTAGTAACTGCTAAGTCAGTGTGATAAAAAGGGACTAATGTTTACTCACTTCACCTGGTTATTATTTCATCATGGGTGGAAACCATGACGCAATAAGGTAAGAGTTATCGGTAGTGTCAGTTCGTTTTGTCGGCTCCCTTAGCTCAAAGTGTATATTAGAAAAAAAAGCAAGAAAAACGGGAATAAATTGAAGCCGCCTAAGGGAAAAATTATTAAACCACGATTTCATATCTCAGTGAAGTGTTAAGGAATCGTTATAGACAAGTGATAAATACAAAAGTGAACCATACAAGACTTCCATCTTCCATCCAATTCCTTAATAGTATTCCAAAATGTCAATTCATTTCGTCAACAACTTTGAATCAAGATAAAATTGAACCATACCACTATATCTGAAAGAGTCAATTAATATTTTCACCAACTCTCTTAGTGGCCGCAATAGCCGAGTGCTTAGCAGTGCGCATTTCTTTTTTATGTTCAATACATAAGTACCCTTAGAAGCAGAGATTCGGGCCATTTGTAGAAGATCCCGCGAGAAGTAATAATTTTTGGTTGCTTCGGATGAGGTAGCCTCCTTTTAATGACCACCCACGCAAACGTTATAACAATCAGGATTTGAGTACAGCCTGCTGGAGTTCCCAGTCTTTTAAATTGAAAAGAGCGACTGTACAAAGCAAGGGCGGAAGAGAGTGGGTCCTTATAAAAGCTACTACTGTGGCTCGAAAATTTGGTGTTGAATTTGTGATGGGAGGGGCACTTAGTTGTCGAGTCCTGGCACTCGCCACAACCTGCATCAAAGCGAAGTTCTTCAACTTATTTGCAAGGAAGTAATCGAAAATGCTTTCCGTAAATACCCAAAACGTTGATCCCTAATATCTAAGAAATTTTGAAATTTCCAATTTAATTACCTGATTGTTCGTCATGGTCTTATGTTGTTATGTCCTGTATATCTAACAATTTAATTTTTACCCGCTGGTTGATTTAGCAAGAAAAAATTAAAACATTGAGTATTCAACTAATAAAAGAGCATGTGCTACCTACCAAATTTTTTTAAACAAATTGTGTTCTTCTTACTTGACGTAGACACCGCTTACGCGATTATAGCCGCATCAACAATAGCGCGCCACTCATTCCTTCTCTTCCCTGTTTGGCGCTAGTTGGTAATACCAAGTAAACCAGGTCGCTCTCCACCTGATTCTTCTAAATGAGTGGATGTCTTCCTTTTCTTCTACTTTCACCAGGGCGAACTCCATCGAATACTTTTAAAGCAGGAACGCTTTCATCCATTCGGACAACATAGCCTAGCCAGCGTAGCAGCTGTCTCTTGATTCGCTGAACTTTGTAAATGTCGCCATCTACCTCTACGGTATTCCGTTGCCAAAGCGCAAAGGACCATAAACCTTTCACAAAATTTTTTTCTCGAAAACTCTTAAAGCCGGATGTTGACATCGTCAAAGCTTCTGCACCATATATCAGGACGGGAATAATGAACGACTCGTAGAGTTTGGTTTTGGTTCATCGAGAGAGGACTTCACTTTTCAGTCGCTCAATTACTCAGTCCAAACTGATATTGTTGGTTTTCTTAATTCTGGTTTATAGATAGACGAAATTATCTACGACTTCGAAGTTATGACTGTCAACAGTGACGTGGGAGCCAAGTCGCGAATGTGACGACTGTTTATTTGATGACAGGAGACATTTCATCTTGCAGAACTTACGTTGTGGTTGTTAGGACCAATGATATCAATATCATCGGCATAAAACAACAATTGTACACTCTTGCAGGAGATTGTACCTGGTATATTTAGCTCTGCAGCTCGTATTATTTGCTCTTGCATAAAATTCAAGAAATCACACTATAAAGTTTCACCCTCGTTTAGTATCGAACGGCTCGAAGAGGTCCTTCCTAATTCTGAGTGCGCTTCTGGTATTATCCAGGAACAGTTTATATAGCCGTATGTATTTTGCAGGGATATCAAATTCAGACATAGCGGCGTAGAGGCAGTACCTGATCGTGATGTTAAAGGCAGCTTTTATATCAATGATAATGTGTATATCGATTATTTTCTCTCAGGTCTTCTCCAAGCTTTTTCGCAAGGTGAGAATCTGGTCAATAGTGGACTTGGCAGGTCTAAAGCTTTTGATTGCATATCTAAAATTTTCTATACTGACAGAAATATTTTGAATTTATTTGATTGGAAGGTAAAAGGATGGAGACGAAAAAAAAACTTCTAATAAAATTATTGTTAAAGTTCACTTAAAAAAATTTATATTGAGAAAGAGAAAATAATATCTGAAATATGTTAAATATGAAATCGTGTTAAATCGGAACAACTCGTGTAGAAAGAGAACATTTTTTATTTTTAACTCGTGTTAAATCAAGTTTGTGTAAAGATTGTTTGTTGTTCTATGGCTTGACATTCAGAAGAAACGAATAAAATTATTATGAAATAAAACGAGGTAAAGTTTAATAAAGAAAAAGCGCCAAAATGCATGTCACCTAGGTTATAACTGAAAACAATATTAGAATATTTTAAGACACTGGGAAGCAAAATATATATTTTTTCATTTACTTTCATTTACCACGCTTTGTAATTACAGAAACACAATTTGGTGACCATTTTATAACTCTTGGAGATAGGTTTTTAGCTGCAGAAGATAACAATGCGAAAACTACCCAAGACAACCGGCTTACTGTCGTACAGACCCAAAGAAATTCCTGATTTTATTGACTTTGTAGTCACAAAAAACTTATCAGGAATTTAGTATTTGCCGAAACCAGTGCTGACGTATCCTTCCGATCATTCCCGAATAATCATTGGAAGTTAGTATAGCAAATTTATAAGCAGCCATATACAGGCCAATCCTAAAATGATAGCTAATAACTGAATAGAGTGGCAAGCTCCACCGATCGTCTGATGCTAAAACCCCATTTAGGATGGCGGAAAAAAACTGAAAAAGGCATTACGATAAGAAGAACGTCTTTAATTTTCAAAGTTTACACTAGAAAATCGCTTTAAAGAACTAGAAAGATTCTCAAGCCACCAGTATTTACTGAAGTGCCGTTGAGATTATGTAACGGATCGTGGATCAAAACTGAAAAATAAAAGACGACCTGTTTCGAAAGACATCAGTACGGCATTTCTAACAAATAATTATTCAGATTTTATGGTTGGCGTAGTTATCGTTTTTCAGTCGACATCACCTCGTGTTGTAGCCGACGCGACAGTTTATCGATAAAATAAATGTAATTTTTCATTTGTGCGTCAGTTGCTTCGTTTCGTTTACAATTTTTATGCAAATTTTTTAATTTTAAAATGTTCCTTTTACTGATAGATCAAACTGAAGCGATGAGAAGAGCATTATTATTAATCCCAACGGTTTACCCCCCTCCCGCCAATCCGCACGAGGGCGTTGTCCACATGACGTACGGAACTTGTTTTGTTTTTCATCAATGCCGAGTCACGATGAGGAGAGGTTTGTTTAGTGTCGAGAACTAAAACGGTGCAGATACAGAACAAAATTCATCAGCTGTTTTTTTTTAAATTATTTCAAATATAAAATGTTATATAACGATTAGTTGAGAGTCAACAAAATAGTTTTCTTAATATGAAAAAGCGAGTCAGATACATATGTATGTCAAATGTGCTTGAATGGGAGTTGAAATCAAGACTCAAACAATGCAAAGGCTCGTGAAATTCAAAATTCGTTTTACAAGTTTTCAGAAACAAGGGACAAAAATGCGTGGATATTCTAAACGGAACATTAAAATTGATTTCAGAGAGAATGAGGGGGCTGGAAATTGAGCCTGTTATTATTTTAACCATGAAACTTACACCAAGCATTTCCCGACAACTGACGAGAGTAGGGAGATTGATAAGTTTCAGACGACTAGTATATGAAGGAAGATTTCTCTGAGAGTCCCAACGAAAATCTCTTAAGGCAAATAGGAGGAATTGCTTTCGAATATCCTATCAGAGTAGAGTTGATACCTCGGGTTCTAAATCACCGAGCCGTATTCAAGAAATAGGTCTTACTAATGTTATGTACGAGGCTTTGGTAACCTAAGGATCACAAACGAACTAAGGACAGAAAGAAAAATTATAAGGCAGAACTGTGATATATTTCGATTGCCGGATAACAAGTAAGTGTTGTAGTTCAAATTCGTGGATTTGCAATTTCGAAGAATATTTCTTTTTGTTGCTTAAGTTTTATTTCATTTCAGATTTGAAGACCATTTATGACTTAATAAGGCTGCGTTCAAATATGTCCTGAGAGAAATCGAACCACATTTCAAAAATGGAGAGCAAACAACGCGTGAATATTAGGTAAAATTGCAGCAAGATGGCCACAGCTTCTTCAAGTGGTTCGCCCAAGTTACCGTCCACCAGCTTTTTCATTGTTTTTATTAGTTTTTTTAGCCTTGAATTTGTAATCCCATCACACCTTAATACAATATAGTAAAAAATATATTTATAAATAAAAAATAAAGTTTAAAAAAATTAAAAAGAGACCGGAGTCGTACCTTCTGCCAAACATCGTTGTCTCTTATTGGGGAGCCAATTAGTTTAATTTTTTACCAATTGCTGCAAAAATTAGCTGGAGCCGCTCCCTTTTGAAAGCCATTTGCTAAACAAGGTTTTTTTCCAATTCAGCTACAAGAGCTTCGAATTATTCAGTATTTGCTATAATAATTTTTTAAATTTTTTGCTCATCACAAATATAACACACATAATTACAAACATCGTCTATTATACTAATCGTTGGTAACTAAATGACTTAAGGAAAGGTATGTACCTCCTTACAAATTTCATATGATCGTCTTAAAAACATAAAAGTACTTTTGAAAAAGTCTGAAAAATAAAGTATGTATGTTTACTTAGACACGAATATGTTTGTCACTTTTTATCGTCAATTTCTCTTGTGCTGTTGCCAGCAATGTTCACACGGAGAGACTCTGTCTGAGCAATTTTTTGGCATTTAATTTTCTTCATTCTTAAAAATAATTTCAATTTGCATACTTACCACATTCATTCGTTTAAAATTTGAAACAGCTACAATGACTGAAATAAAAATGAAAGGGAATGTCAAAATCTACACAAACGAATAAGATAACAAAGCGTGTCAACCGAGCACAACAGTGTCGGTACGCTGCTCTCTTCGTCGTGGCCCTCTCCCCTACAAACTAAGTGTCGCTTACATGTACATACATACATGTGTACATGCAAACGTATGCATTGTGACGGAAACCTCAAATACAAAGAGCAGATAAAAGGAAAGGCGACAGCTATCCTAGGTAGACAAGTCATCCGCAAGTTCTAAACTGAATGAACGGAATGCTTGGGCCTTCGTCAGTTATAAAAAAGAGCGACAGAAGCTATCGCAGGCAGTTGAGAAGAAAACGCCGCGGCGGTAGAAAACTTAGGAAGAAATTTTGTGCGCAGTGGAAAACAACTGTGTCATCATAAAGGATTGTAAAATAAAGTATTATGGATAATGAGGAGAATTGTGAATTAGTACGGAGTAAATTAACTTTAAATAAATGATCGAACACGAAGGGCTTGGGCAACCTCGAAGTTAATTACAAAAACCGTAACAGATGTATACTTATTTAAAAAAAAATTGTCTTGTAAACTTCCTAAGAAATATAACATATGTATATTTACTTAAAAATTTCATAGGAGAAACAAAAAAAAAACTTGAAAATTTTTGTACCAGTCCTCAGGAAATTTAATGTCAACAGATTTTGCGTCGTTTATCGTCAATGACAACGCCAACGTGAATAGCTAATATGTATCAATAGTTGTTAATAGTTATCAATAAAAACTACGGAAATATTAATTTTGTCACGTCGTCTTAAGTTTGGGGTGAATGTTTCTGGCGGAATTTAGAAGAACTGCGAAGTATTGTTCTCGTTTTTCTTGGAAAGATTTCCAGTGCCATAGTATTCCACCTATTGACCTAGGAGCCCATATCCAATTGTGGGCTACTATATTTTAATTTAGTTTTTTTTTTTTTTTAATTTGATTACTCATTATGAGGCTTCTAATGTCGAAACAGATTCAGTAAATAAATGCAAATAAAAAATTCACAAATTCTGCGGGATTAAAAAAGAGCAAACAATATAAAAACATTATTTTTAATGGGCCAAGGAAAAAATTTAGACAAACATAACAGGTACTGGTGTATCTCATATGGGTGCTTTGTAGACATTAGTTTATTTCACTGGCTACGGAATTGAAAGACTTTATGGTTTCGGTCCATTTTCGGTCGATCAACGATAGCAGGAATACTTTGAGACATTTCTAAATAAATGTTCAAGGTGTCTAAAAACGAAGAGCTGCATATCCTCCGAGGGACACAAAACTTAATCAGATATTAGCTTTAATCATTTGGGCTTCGCTGAAAAGTTATCACCACTTGACTATGCCGTTACCGACGTTTACACCGTAGCAACCAGAGGCGATTTTACTTTTTCCGCAAAACTGACTCAACTAACAAAGTTAACAGTATAGAATTTTATAAATAAATTTTAGACAGCCTAAGAAAATGCACTTTCTTTCAAAACAAAAACTGAAATCGTAACTATTTATTATAATATAGATCATATATAATAATTGATTGGCGTTTATATTCGAATATATAAATTCTAACAGCTGGTAACATTTCGCCGTTGCAAGCAATGTCTATAATAACCCTTCGTTCAAGGATATTACCATCCGGAAAAAGTAATAGGGAAAATTTTATGTATTTTTTTATTTTAAAAGTAACATTAAACCGACTCTAAACTAAACCAAATCGATAGCAACAGGAGAGGGGAAGTAATCAAGTGAACAGTGTGGAGAAGGTGGTGATAACTATTTCCTGCCTATAAATATAAAACGGTTACAATTTCTAACTTTGAACATGTTTTCTTTTGTACGAGCATGCCAACGAAGTAAGAAAATAAAATAGAAAAACTTCATGGAAGTATTTGGTATCACGTTAACTAGGTAGGGATTAGCTTTTTTCTGGGGAAAAGGAAATTGTTATTTGCGTTTGTTCATAATTTTATTTATTTAAATAAACGCTAATAAAAACTATTTAGCTTTCTTGGCATTAAATAATAATATAGTAATTAATATACAATATTTATAACATAAAATATAAACCACGGTTTCTCCAATTGAAATTGATTCAGAGCAGTTTGGGAGTTATTTACAATTAATCTAGGTATAAATTTGGCGACTGATTTCCATACTACATACTAAATTTAAAAAAAAAGCTCGAGGCTTTTTAGTGCTGATATACGCCCCTCCCTTTAACGTTGTCTGCATTATGACCTCATTGGAAATAATATGTTAAAGATTATTGCTTACGACATCATTTCGTCATCGTTGTCTTCATCTTCGCTGTTTCATCAGAATCGGTAATTTGTAATTGGCATTTAAGGCACTGACATACAAATGTAGTTTTCTTTAAGAATCTACAAATAAAAATTGAAGAAAGATTTTAATTGTTTGTAGCTTTTTATATTTGAAATGCACTCAATTTTTTTCTAGAATGCTTACCACGTTCTAATCATCCAAGTAAAATATGGAAATTTCTTCACCCACTTCTATTCGAGCCACAGCCTTAAGAACTACGATGTCGTTTGAGCAGGAGAATGTTGATTAGGTACACAACTGTGGTTAATTTTGCTTTGCAAACGGTAAAGGCCAGCACCCCAGGGGTAAAGAAATTCAACAGCGATTACAGCAAATTTATGAATAACAAAAACCATTAAATGAGCAATGAACATAATTGCACAGGTTTCCGGCGGGTGATATATATTTTTCGAGAGCATACACATATTTATAAATGTACTTTACAAGCCAATTGTTTTTTCAGCGCTTACACGTTTCATTTAATGCGTTAATGGGATTCTATATGAAATTAGATGACAATTTTCAGAACAGTATCATAATTTACAGTACGGGCGTTGTGTAAATTGCTCGAACCAATTTTGAATATCTGAAAAGTGTCGAATTTAATTAAAATATAAACAAAAAATAAATACCGAATTATTTACCCACTTTCTAGTGTGAAAACTTCAATTGTTTATTTACGCACATAAAGATGACACGGCATTGTTTATCGATTAAGTCAGATTTTAAATTGTAAACTTTTTTAACATTAGGGGTATTCTCTTTGTCTAGGAAATGCATACTATGCAAATATTTTCTATGGAATTGCATATTTGAAACGCAAAATTTTGACATATCCAAGTGAAACAGTAACAACCACACAAGCACAAGGTTGCTTTTTCCTTCACAGGGTTGTTTTTTCGTTCTTGCTATCTGTGGGAAATAAATATACATAGGTTTTGATATAGGATATTTTTCCTATCGTAGAATATGTTTTTGCATGTGTTTTGTTGTTGTGCCATTGCACGAATAGGAAACATTTTCTATCCGTGCAGTAGTATGCATTTCCCAGACTAAGAAATACCCCTATTTATTCAGGTAAAGCGTAAATTTAACACCTTCAAAAATTAGATCTCTATAATGTTAACAGCTTCAGATAGGTATTTTCAGTTTTTCGATTTAAAATTTTTTAGACAAGCTGCAACCCTCTTCAAAAACATTTTGAAGTCACTATGTATTTATGCCCATATTGTTATATTTAATTTCAATTAAAGCTTTCAGAATGGTTCAAAAACATTTTCATCCTAAGACTTTCTTAAACCTTTTACATTAAAATTTTCAGACAGGTTGGAGCCTCTTCCCTTTTCGCAGTAAGACTCTTAAATTGTACTCAAAATATAAGAAAAACTACACTATAAGCCTGCAAGACTCTTTAGTTCAATACTTTCGACATTTCTTATAACTTACTAGTTTAAGTGTTTTAAAAATTTCAAACAACTCTCTTTCTCAACTCCCTTCAAACATTTTTCTACTACTAAGTTTTATTAGAAAATTTTCAAATAGGGGTGTCAAATCTTATTATCCCATATTGCAATATTTCATTGCTTCATTACTTTTTCAAATATAATTTTATAACAGAGAGCGCTCTGCGAAATGCAAAACTAACTAATTCTCGAGTAGATTTATGTCCAAACAAACCATTCATCTTTAATCTATTTTGGCTCAAGCGTTTGACTTGAGTTCATATTGTGGCGACAATGCGAAGCGAATGTCAGACAGTGAAGTAATAAGAAATAGTACATTGTGAAAGTTGTGACAAGTGATTGTAAATAGTTAAGTTAATTGTGAATTACTGAATAATAAAATGGCATTTAATAAATTCTTTATAAAATAAGAAACTGTGAACAGAGTTGGTGACTTTTCTTTAACAATCCAGTGATCGGACTCGAAGGATTTGGGAAATCATCGAGGTTGATTCAGCAAAATCGTTATAATATACACACTTACAGAAGACTTTATATTAGAAATAAAAATTTCCACATGTTTGTTACATAATATTTCTATCTAACATATCTATATAAAAATTATTATAAATATATTCAGCTGTAATTACGATCTTATTTAAGAAATAACTTTTGCTATGAGGCGACTTTGTTAAAATAATATCATAGAAGTTAGTCAGAACAGAACGGATGTTGTGCAAACAATAACAATGTTCAACAAATTTCTTTGTATGGCTCTTATGTTAAGTACTGTTCTCACATTTAATTTACCGAGATGCATTTCTTCCCACCCTCTATATATTCGTATACAGCTGTTGTTTCCACTTAGATCGCAAAAGATATTTACACACTTCTCTTCGCAAGCATATCGTGAAATAAGTTGCAGGCTAATTTCCGAATCAAGCTGAGCGGCATTGGTGCTGTCGGAGATTCACGACACATTGTTGCAAAGTATGGCTACAATTATTCGAGATCGCAGTCCCCCGACTCTTATGAGAGTATCATGTATGCAGATTACACTCATCACCCGCAGATTCGACAGCTCTAACTAACGGGCAAAAGATTAAAACTGAACTACATACATACATACATACATATGTATATACAGTATGTACGAGTATACTCGTATACGAATGACCGCGTGGTGGATTTTTTTTAGTGAGTGCATGTGTATGAGCTGTGTTTTAATGAGTCTACCGCTTTATTCGACCTCACCGACATTTACTTAATTTTTGTTTTGATGCGCAACAATTGTCGTTTTGTTGAATTTTTTTCAATTAAATTTGAATATACACATAAATGTCGTTTGTTGTACCATTTTTATAGTATTAGTTATCTTTGCAGTTATAATTTTAAATTTATACCTTTCATGACTATAAATGTTATGAACCTTTTGGACAACTTCAATCTGGCATTTATAAGCACCAGGGAAATTATGAAAAGCACATTGGAAATATTTACAATTAGATCACTTAACGCATATATGTATTTAGTTCTCAAACGAGCTATGGAGCATACATAATGAAATCCCATACTTGCCTAGAAATAACCTATAAGATGTTTTGTTGTTTTCACAACGCTGAATCTGTTATAACGACGTTTTCGCACTATATATGGACATATATCATGAAAATTGTATGTACTATATCACATTACTGATATTATCTAAATACATATTGATGTCATTAAAAAAACCACAGAATCTTGGATGGAGCATACATAAATGTGATCTCATACTTGCCTACAAATAACCTATACATTGTTTTGTTGTCTTCACAATGCTGAATCTGTTGTACCGACGTATTCGTATTATATACTAACATATAGTATGAAAATTGTGTGTATATATTACATTACTGCTATTATCAGAACACGGATACATTGCTGGTGACGCTCGTAAGTGCCAACAATCTAATACTCCTAACAAAACAAAAAAATTTCATGCCGATACATTTACGTGTAGAGGCTATGAACCGGATGCTATTATAAATATGCTAAATATACATATGTAAATATACAAAAAATTCAATTGGCGTTAATCCAAGGAATATTCAGAAAAGAGCACAAAGTAACAACTTTATGCTTAGTCTAAAATGTATCCTTTGTTTATAGTTTATCCGAAAAGTTCATTTATAATTAATTTAATTTTCTTCAAAACTGATTTTTAAATCATTTTAGGAGCTGAGGGCATTTTATATTTAAGAAATATTTAAATGTAGATTAGCGGTTACGTCCGTAGAGTTCAGCATTATTTCAAACTATCATTTTTGCAGCATTGCATTTGCACACGTTATATTTTTTTTAACTTATTTTTGTTTACCAAGGCATTTAAATTTTAGGTAATTAGTATTGAGGCAGAGCTCTCTTTTAATACATTATACCAGGTTAGACAAACCCCAACAATAAACGCGTGCGTTTATACATATGCCACGGAATCTCCTCATTACGAATTTGTTATTCCACTTTTCTGGCATTCCATTTATATACATGCATAGGTATACACATATGTAAGTATGTATTGAGTGTGTCTGAATAGAGAGATATTAGGGCTGTGAGAAACATGTAATGGGAATTTGTGAGTAGTATAACACTACTACCGGTACTCTGGTGTGTTTAGCTACATCAAAATAAGTAATGAAAAAAATTCTTGATTTCTGATATTAAAATTTCAATCAATTGTCCTATTTAATAAATCTTGTTTATTTTTTTAAGGAAATATTTGTTTAAAATTTCTTTTTACAATACCAGTGCATTCCCTCCATCAGAAATCCTCGAACGAGTTTGAATGTTTCATTGTACATGCACCCCAAGCAATTACTCTAGTTTTTGAATTTTTGGAATCTGCATTTTGACCTCTTCAGATCCCATTTGCAATGCTTTCACGTGGTCGCAAATAACATTTTTCAAACATGACTGCAAAATCTAAGCCTTCTCACATATCGGGATTATGGTAGGAAGTATGAGTTTCTTCAATATCGCATATAATATACTATCGAGCGTATTGTATGAGAGATAAGTGCATTCGTAAACAAACTGATTGGATCTTATCAACGTGGCCTGGAAAATATATAATCGACCAGATATTCACAATGCGCCAAATTTTGAAAAATACTCGTGAAAATAGGATCGACACAGTCCATCTCATTATTGATTTTAAAGTACGAAAAAGAGATATCTTTAGTCAATATGCCTGAGCTTGGTATACGCAGACTGACACCCAAAAACTCCGTTAGGATCAGGAAGGACCACTCCAAGCCGTTCAATACCGAACCAGGTTTCAGACAAGATGATTATTTACTTAATGATTGAGAAAATAATACAAACTACAGAGCTAAACAGAGAAGGTACATTCTTCTATAAGAGTGTACAATTTCGTGCAACCAGCATTAATACCAATAAAAATAGTAACGTACATAAAATCTTGCACTTAGTATTTCATATAAATTTTAGGCGCAGATACATATGCGCGAAAAAACAGCTAATATCAGCCAGCGGGAATACAGCATCCGATATAATGATGTACGAGCTGTACGATATATTTATATGGCAACATTGACAAAGTTCACCTAATCAGGAGACAACAGCCACGGTTTCTTTGTCCGGATGGAAGCTTTGAAAGCATCCCATGGTTGAGGCAGGGGAAGAGAAACCCCTCCACTCCTTTTGGAAAGATCATGTGAAGATGGCCCAGGCTGCATGGTATCTACAATAGCTGAATCGCTAAATGAAGAAACGTATTGTGATATTTTCAACTCAACTCGGCCAATAAAGAAAACCAAGTATAAATGAAGTAAATAATTGAAAACAAAGAACATTTTTAAACAATATTTTTCCAAACTGAAGATTTAGTAATCAATACTTTTAACTAGTTAAGAACTGAAGGATTCAATAATTTACAATTGGAAAGTTTGCATAACTTGATTTTAAAAAATTCCCAACTTTTAGAAGAAATTTGTATTACAGGCAATTTAAACCTTTAATACGGTCAAGGGCTGTCAGCCTTTCGGCGACTTTATACCCTGCAGCAGGTGTGCTCCAAATCCTTCTTATCAAGCTGGCGTCGAAACCAATACTGGTTCGACGGATTATGTCAGTTGCGTGTGTCAAAGACGACTCCACCATTCTTCCATCTCGGATAGATGCAACCAGTACAATGGTTGGAATCATCTTAAGACCTGTTCAGGTCTCAAGTCCCATGGGGAGTTGACCACCCGTTATGTGGCCGCATGCTGCCAGCCCCAAGCTGCGCCCCACGCCTTCATGTCAGTACCTTCAGCACAATTACACACTTTGGGTAACTCCCCCTGGCCTCCACGGCCCAACAGAGCTCCCCGCAGCATGACTCCCGTGCGGGGGCTACCCAGCATCTCCTAGAACCCCGCAGCATGACTCCTAACCCTCTTCACTTCCTCTACCTCCATCCTCATCCAGCTCCACTTCCCGTGCGGGAGCTACCAATACCTAGAACCTCGCACAGTCTGTTCTGTGTATCAGACCAAAGTACGTCAGAATGTGACATCAGTCAAATGCAGTTTATGCACTGGTTGGTGCCAATTTCGGTCGTGCCACTTGTAAATGAAGTGGCACATATGTTGCCCTTTGCTGTAGGAGTCTGCCCCCGCTTCCCCTCTCCCACCAACGTCACCCATGGTGAAAAAACTTTACGAAAAATTAGCGGAAATCCGCCCACATTTTCCAACTGAAAGGGCGGTTTTAGCGACAAGGCGCGACACGCTACGCTTAGCCGATCCCGATCCCCGTATTAGGGAACTCAAGACGGAGATTCGGCAGAAGGTAAACATCCACAAGCGGATCAAGTGGGAGGAGCACTTAAGGTCCTGCAGTTCCCCCTCTGGGTTAAACCAATCTCCGGGATACAGTCAAATCCACGAGACGTGATGATCAGGTGGTAATTTCATACAGTGTAGTGGAGGTAATGCCCCAACTCGAAGATTTTCTGTAACTCACACCCGAAGGATGCCATCAATTACATATGAATATGTGTAATCTATGTATTATTTATAGATAGATCACATTTATGTTAAGTTTATTTATATTTATACATTTACACAAATGAACAAATCGCCTATGTAAAATGAAGGAAACTACGAATAATAAAAACACAAAAGTAAAGAATAAAAAGAAAGTGAAACAAAAAGGAAGGGCAGTCTTCACAATTCGATTTCGATGATTTTCAGTGCTAATATAAACTTGAGCTAATTTCTGTACTTTAGAATACCAAATTTCACTTTCGTAGATGCTTTTTTGGCGGAATCTTTGCGCAAATCCAAATATTTAAACAAATCAATATGATTTCGATTTCATATATGTTATTACCAAGTTTGGTTAAAATTCTCAAAACTGAGGGACTAGTTTGCTTTCAAACAGGCAGAAGGACATCGCTAAATCGTTTTGATGGGGCTATATCTTCTCCTTCTGGTACATAGGACCAAAGTTAATATACCAGTTTATGTACATGAAAGGTGTAAAAATATTATTTTATTTTATTTTTAAATATTTAAAATTTGCAAAATTAAAGAGAGCCCTGCGCCGATAGGCAAAGCAAAATACGAATAAAGATTGCACTTCCTGTATACTTTTTTCATAACCACCTAGTGCTTTTTCCTATAACTCCTCAGTTTCATTTTCCACGTTTTGCTTTCCAAACGAGCAAAATATTGTATTTTCACAGAACACATAAATTCAAAAATTGAAAGTTTCCCTTTTTATATAGAGGCTACATTGGCCAAATATGAACTGCGAATTTATTTCTTGAAAGTCTATGTTAAAAAATATCCAAAGTGAAATACGTGTAATATAATTTCCGAAACGAAAATATGCAACAATTTAATGTATATCGCATTTTCATTTTAGAAACACTGAAAAAATTCTCAGTGATACCTCTCCTCTCATCGTTGAAAAACTTTAAGTTCACCCTTTTTTCTAAGATTTAAGTTCAAATGTGGGAATATATAAGTAATTGTATAAAAGCAGCATCTTTTGCTAAGGCAGCGTATGGGAGAGGGACAACTGTTTACTTACTTCACCTTGTCATTATTTCATCATATAGGAAAGTGGGCAAAATCTGTACTCTCCTTAGCAAATTGTCTATGCTGTTACTCAGTTTTATCCAGTTTTAAAGAAACATTTCCACAATTTTTTTCAGGCAATGTACTTATATATATGTATATATTCATGTATACAAACATACATAAAGACCAACAAAATATATAGCGATCGTATTTTTATTGATTTTGCCACTACTGTCTGTTGGAACGCAAACTAGTCCCTCAGTTATATAGTATAAAAACTTTAATTTAGTCAGAATGACGAGCTGAGTTGATTTAGCTAGCAGGTATATTTATACGTACATTTGTCGGAACCAGCCTGGTCAATCTACTATAGCATATATACTACCGATTTGCAGATTTAAAATTTTTTGCCATAAGCCCCTCAAAAAGGCTGGACCATGAAATTTGGTATTCTACCCAAGTAACTTTAAATAAATATTCATATTGAAACTTATCAAAATCGGCAGAATATATCATATAGCCCCCATATAATCGATTTGTTCAGATACATGGATACATATTATACACACATAAAGGGTGTTTTTTTTATAGAGGTATAGAACTTTAAGTTGGCATTACTTTTCAAGATGGCGACCGATTTAACAGCTGTCAAGTGATTTATACTCAGTTTGGTTTGGCAATTCATCATGAATAGACTCACGCCTAAACAACGCTTGCAAATAGTGCAATTTTATTTCGAAAATAATGGTTATATGCGGAAAACGTATCGCGCGAATTTGTTATATACAAATAATGAATTGTATAAGAAATAAATAACCGATTTGTTCATTTATGAAATTTTGCGTCAAAAAAAAACGGTGTGGGAATGTGAAATTAGTATTATACACACACATAATGAATTGCAATTTGGCAATCCTGGTGGGACAGTCAGACGGTCACCATAGCTGGGCTCAAAATCACGAGGGGAGTTCGGCAGGTCGCGGATAGCCGGAGCATGTAGCAACAATATTATAATGAGCAGCCGCATGCAATGCCCTAGTAGTGACAGCAAGACGCTAGAAACAGAACTGTCCAAGAGGTCGACCACCAGCGGAGTTAGCGCCGAAGTTGACCACTTTAGACGTGCGTCAAGAATGATGCGATCGCCAAAAAAGGTGCTTCCTGTGGAAAAGCATGCGAGGGCGAGATCGTCGCCACCTGCGCTGCTACATAACCTTTAGCGAAATCGATACAATCTGTTGACGAGGTGATGTCTGAGCATGAAGACACAACCAGGGAGTTTTGGTAGATTAAACGCCGAAGATATCCTACGAGAAGGAAGACCCTGACTAAGAAGGAGGATGACTGGACATAGGTCAAAAGCAAAATGCTGAAAAATAAGAAGATAAGCTACACGATTTACTTAGGGCTGTCAAAAAGGAGGATGCCATGAAAGAGTTTGTTGGTGAGAACGTATCGCAGATCAGGAAGATAACAAAAGGCGAGATTCTTTTGGAAATGAACTAGGCGCATTGAAGAACACGGGAGAATATGAAAAAGAAGTAAGCAAGTTGCAAGGTGACCAAGCGCATATAAGAGCCTGAACCCACGAGGTATCTGCGGAGATCCACGACCTAAATTAAATAACCACCAAGGAGGACACTGTCGAGACATTCTGATCGCAAATTTAAGAGCTAAGCTCCATCGAGGAAGGTGCCATCAAAAACAACAGACAGCCAGACGGCGATGATCAGCCTTCCAGACACAGACGCAAAATGACTGCTTGACGCTTATAATATCAAAATTGGGCACCTGGCGAGCGCGTGTTCAAGCGAGAAGGCAATATTACGCCAAGTTTGGCGAAAAGGATCATTACTCTAAAGAATGTGAGCAAAATAATGTGTAGCATGCAAAAACAGCGGCTGAAAAGGTACAGGTCACTAAATCGGATGTTGGAAGTTTCCCCTATATCAATGATAATGCTCTGCTCAAAGCATTATCTTTGTTGACGCAATATTGTTCAATATGGATGGAATATATACTTTCGAGAAGAATGACAAGTTGGAAAGTGTGACTTCTTCTTCCACAAACATAACAAGAGAGTATTCGCCAAACTTTACACCACACGGGACCTAAGTGAAAGAGTTTTCTTCTTCAGAAGCTGGCGAGAGAGCCAAGTGCGTATCGACAACCTTGTATGATCGACACGATGGCCAAAATACAGGAGGCTAATCTGCACACGCCTGGAACGTCATCTAGAAGATGAGACGGCTAGTTTATGTGAAACTCAATTTAGCTTCAGGAGACATCAGGCCACCATGGACGCAATCGGAAAACTGAGGGGTACCGCGGTCAAGGCCATAGAGGGCACCAGATGGATGTACGAAAAGAACATTGCGCGGTTGCCACACACAATACACCTGGGTATCTGTTGGGGACAATTACCAAACTGTTATTGTCCAATACCGATGCAGGTTAAAAAAAGCTACGTGATGGCAGGTAGAGTACCACAGGTTTCCGTACTGGGTTTGCAAAAGAATATTTATATTATTATTAAAAAAAAATAGCAATAATCGGATTGCAATAACAGCTGAAGTCAACTAAGTATTGCAGTCATTACTATATACATATATACCTCTTAAAATTTTCTGTAACACACAGATTACCTAACTTAAAACTCATAGTTTTTTATATAGCTTTACAGTTATATATATACATATATATATATATATATATATATATATATATATATATATATATATAATACTTGCGTGATACATTTTGACTTACTTTTTCCCGCTTGCGAGGTAGACATCCAATTCTGCAGACATTTTGCAGCATAAAGCCTCCTGAAAATGGCCCTGTGAGCAGTTTGTAATAATTAGATGTCCCTCTGCAAATATAAAAATTACAAACAAAAATTCAGTGTAAATTTATCACAATTAGTAAGAAGTTATTTAGTTAAGGAATATACGTACGCAAATACATAACTATACAAATATGTAACATTAGGGTGTCTGTTATTTACCGAGTTGACACCCTATTGCTACTTATAACCGTTCGCCAAAATGAGTTTTTATAGAACTTAAAGCGCACGCGCAAATAAATACCTACTTATGAATATAAGACAATTACATAGGCCGGTACTACCTTAGCAAGAGATGCTCCTCTAAAGAAAGCTGCAATAACTGCAGCAATACAAAAAGCTTATCAGCGCCTGATACGGTTAAATATCACATAAAATATAAAACAAACAAAATTAGTCCCCTGTACGTCAAACATAGCTCCTAATTGGACAAAAATTTTTGGAATATTTAAAATCACCTTTTTAAATAATCCGTATATGACAAAGGTTTAGAAACACAATCCGAGATATACACACATACATTGGATACAAAAAAGCTCAGGAAATAAATGCTGCCTTTGGCTAAGCGAAGACTTTATGCCTTTTATAAGCTTGGCCTAATTTAATTCTGTGTGCAAATATATTTACTCATGAATTGGTATTTCTTTTACATATTAGTAGATGAATTTCGGTCCAGAGTGATACCATTTAGTCTTCATGAAAGGTATAACATTAAAATAGAACAACTGACTTTCAGAGCGGCACTCTTACAAGTAAAGAACAGAAAGTCAAGGAGCCAAGCAAGACAACAATCGCTAGGGGATAAAAACATTTTTCACAATCCAACTCGTGTTTAACAAAAATTCAGTGAGCTTGTTGTAGTCCTAATCAAAATTCCATTTGGATTCTTTCGTGAAACGCTTATGACCAAAACAGACCGATCGATCCACCATCGCCACATACCGCGGATTCGCAGTTTCTTTGACATACGAATACTCACATAATTACGTGGTGAACGAACCGCTGTCCTTCTATATACAAATATCTTTCATTATATTGAGTTACGTTTTGATTCAAGCATGCGGTAAACAATGTTTCGGTAATAAAACCACTTTAGCCGAAACTAGTTTTCATATTATGCGAAACTAAATAACAATCCGAAATTTAATATCATGTATATATGGGCATATATATATACTTGTACGAGTATATCTTTGCAACACAAAATAAAAGAAAGAAGCAATGAAGTCTGTACCTAATGGAAAAAAATCCAAGTGAGTACGAAAAGAGTCAACAACCACATTCATCTAAAATTTGTTTTAGGTTGCCGAATTGTCAATTTACTATCAGTTAAAAGAACACATACCAGAGAAAATAGCAGACAATAAGAAGCGTTGATAACATTTCGTAACAAAAACTCCTTGATAAAATGAAGATTACTGAACTTGTTCTTTTAGGAAAGAGACAGGATTGAGGTAGTAAATTTTTTTATCCAATAAAGCTATTATTTTTATCAGTTGAAGACCACGGTTCAAAAAGAATAGAAGCGACAGTAAGATCAAAAGAAATAGAAGACGTTCTAGAATAATAGTAGCGTTTTGGTGTGAGAGCCGTAATTAATATTATTAATAATAACTAAATTGTGGCACCATAAAAATTTCAGTTCATCAGCCATAAAAAATGGGCCTGTCCGATGCATGAATGTTCAAGACTAAATAAGCGAACTTAGAGGAACTTTGCATTCAAACAGACAGACGGGCAAGTCTATACATATAAACAGCTCATCATTTGGCCACATCGACACAAGTTTTGACAGGTCCATCTCTTCTCCTTCGGGCACTTACATTCTATGGACCAAAAACTAACCATTTCAAGCTCTTGGAAGGAATGATTCGATAAATTATATTGTTTTTCTGAGATTGAATGTTTTTGTCGAGCATGCATATTACTTTATAACGTAGTTCAGATAAGCTCAAAAAAATATACAAAACATTTTCGTTTCGGTAACAAAGGAAATTAACTTAATGTTATCAAAACGTTAATATTAAACGGTGCAGAACCATCGGTAATTTTAGTTTCAAAGTGTACAGGCATCACTTCAAGGAACATTTCGTTTCGGTTAATAACGAAATGAAATTAATTTTAGCAATAATATTTCCATTGCTTCAACTGAAGCGTTGACATTTTTTTGATAAACGTTACATTTATTATTACGATGTACTCGAGATACAAGGATTTCTAGTGTTTCTAGTATCGAACGGAACTTAAATACAAAAACAGAATGTTCCACATTCTTTTTTTGACAAATACTGTATATATATATATACGAAAAGGGGAATGTGGTATCCAAGTACATTTTAAATTCAAATTACACCAAAATATAACTTCATCATGGATTTTAATACCAACTATATGAGTAAATCATTCAATAGGACTGATGTGTGCACAAATCAAGGAAATCCTTTAGCCAGCGTTAATTAGATATTTCCTTCACATTGATGTCTATTACTTATATATACAGTCAGCCTTATAAGTCTACAAGCAGCTAAATACAAAAAGGTATTTTGAATCTCGTCTGTTTGGCAAACTTGTGAACAATTGAGATTGACATATTCAATCTACTATTTCTATTTTAGCGATGTTTAGCGATGAAGCGAACTTCTGGAATGCCTACGTCAACAAACAAAACTGCCGCATTTGGAGTGAAGGTAATCCTCAAGTGTATGTTGAAACACCGTTACATCCAGAAAAACTCGCTGTTTGGTGCGCTTTATGGGCTGGTGGAATCATTGGTCCGTATCATTGGACGTAGTGCGCGATACGTTTTCCGCACAGAACCATTATTTTCGAAATAAAATTGCACTATTTGCAAGCGTTGTTCAGGTGCGAGTCTATTCATGATGAATTGCCAAACCAAACTGAGAATAAATCACTTGACAGCTGTTAAATCGGTCGCCATCTTGAAAAGTAATGCCAACTTAAAGTTCTATACCTCTATAAAAAAAACACCCTATACTAGACGCAAGCGATGTAAATTGAGGAAGTATAGGAAAAAGCATTGGTTATGCACAAAAATACAGGTGATCGCCCCTATGAAGTGCATCATTTATGCATATGTACATACATATATCGTTGATTTGGAGGGGTCATGGCTCCATATAATATTTGATTGAAGCGTCTCATGTCCTGGCATTGTGAAACCCTAAATTTGCAAAATTAAAAATTTGTATGCTCTATAAAATTTTATTTTTAAATCTCTAGCCAGTTTTTACCGTGCGCTTTAAATTTATGTCATAAGTATATGCTAAGACTAACTGGCTCAAATATAAAAATCTGTTAGTAGTCACATTAACATCAACCCAATATTGAACAGTGAAAATTATTTTGATGAATACATTATTAGTACAATAATATACTCGACTATGTGGTAACCTTAGCAACTCCAAAGAGGAAAATGATTAATAATGCTAAAGGAGCTAGCTGCATTAGCACTGCTCTTTGAACTCTTTAATGCCATTCTGAAACTGAGTTACTTTCCAAACGCATGTAAAAGGTCACAGATATTAATAATAACCAATTAAAAAAAATGCTATCAGTAATTTAATTTACAAACGTTCAACGTTTAATTTATAAATTTCAAATTTATAGAAAACTGAAGAAACAAACAAAAAAAAACATTTCTAAGTGGTTTAAATTCTAAAATTTACAAACAAAGAAGTTAAATAAATAGGGATATTCTCTGTGTCTAGGAAATGCATGCTACGCAAATATTTCCTATGGAGTTTTGCTAGAGAACGAGAGCCACCGCGTTTCAGAAATGTTAAAAATTCGAGTTAAACAATATCATAGCAACAACCACGCACAGGCTTGCGTTCTTCTTCTTGCAATATGTTTACACATACACATACATATATGTTTGAGTAAAGGATATTGTCGTAGCATATTTTTTTGTATCTGTTTTGTTGTTCCATTGCGCACACAGAAAAATCTTTCAATCCGTACACCGTAGCATTCATTTCCTAGACACAAAAGTAACCCCTAAAATTCAATGAGTAAGCGGCTACACATGTCGCAACGTCAGCAAATTTTATTTCGTACGGTAATATAATGATTGCATTGCACATTGCGGTGTGATATGGCACCCATGCACTTCCCAAGACCAATGGTATTCACACCTGGGCAGCGAACGCGCCCTTGCACAAGGTGACAGCAGCAATTACAATGAAAGGCGGCGATATTGTGAGTTGCGGTAGTTGCAGTTGAAATGTTACCCATTTAATACTGCATCTTATTAATAATTGTAACAACTATGAAATAGTCCCTAAATTGGCACACATCTTGTATCTATACGAGATGGTTTTGGATGGACACTTTAGGTTAATACATACCATCGACTTGGCAAAAATAACCGATAAACTAGAGGAAGCCGTAACCAATCTGCAATACATCTGAAAAGATTCAACTGCAAGTGACTGTGACCAACTCCTGCCAAAGCAGGAACAACGCACAACAATTTCAGGTGAATTCTAAAATCTTTAAAACCACTAACTAACTATTACAGACTTCAATGGGATTATTGAAATCACAAACGACACCCGAGACCACAACAAACTGGAACAAGTGTCGATTGAACTCTTGAAGGAAAATGTCTACGAATTAGTCCGAGCATGTCAGATGGCAAAAGCGAACGTCGTTAATAATAATTTACCAAGCAAGGAGGAAATAAACCAGCTGATCAGTGAGATGGAAGTGCTTATAAGCCTTCAATTTACATCAATGGATCACTCCTACTCTACATCCTGTCAAAGCCAAAGGTAACAGTGACTCGATACAGCCATTTGATTAAACGAGCTGTCCAACAAGATGGAGTTGATTTAAATTATACGTCAATTCTGGCCAATAAACATGAGACATATGGCAAAAGGTCAACTGCTTACATCTCACAACAGCCATGGTTTGCGGACAGAAATCCCTCAAATTCATTCCATACCTTCCAACTCAAAAGTAGTAGAAGCATATCCAATGTACTTAAGGCATAGAAAACACAGTAAGCCCTTCAGACATAGAATTGCCTTGAAAGAATGTGGTATCAGGGTCCGAAATGTATTTAACATTAAAAGTAAAGCCAACATACCTCAGCCAATATTTTAGGTTGGTATTGAACCAGATTTTCAGCTCTTAAAAATCTGACAAGTTCATCCCATTTATAAATTGTGATACCTTCTTCATTCTCATATTTCTGCAGAGTAACCAAATAAGCTCGTAGGTCCTGTGAAGTGTGATAATTGTCAAGAATTTGGCCATACTGGGCGTTATTGCATCTTACAAAGTGTATGTGCAATTTATAGAGATTTACACAGTTCAAAATATTATATGAAAGCAGAAGACTTCTGAGTTTTAAAAATTTTGCAAATACGTTTAAACTCACACAACTAATTAAAGAGGTTGTCTAATAAATATATATTTAAAAGATAAGTTGAATAAAAATACATCTAACAATATCAACCCAAATGCTGGAATCTTCCGTCTAGTCCATAAACTCACTTGAAAATAGGTTAAATAATTGTAGATGTGCAAAACTATATGACATCTAGGCAATGTATAATGGAAGACTTAATTGGAAATATAAATTTCCTGCTTCAAGCGATTTATCTAAGCCGTAATCAACACAAATATATGTTTTTCGAACTAAGTAATACTCCAGATCTAATTGATTTTGGAGTAACGTGGTATCAATAGATCACCAGTAAACATAAAACCACTTTTCGACTTATCATCTGATCAGTCCGCCTTGCTTATGTTCTATTAATGCAATCGCGACCAGTTTTAACCAATAAATTCACAAATTGGCTTGAATACAAAAAATTCATAAGTTCGCATTTAAAATCCCACACCCTTCTTAAAACAATAACAGATGTCGACAATGCGGTTAAGGGCTTTACAAAATCGGGCTACATAAAATCGATTTGTTCCGATATGAGGTTTTGAGTCAAAAATCCTCCAAAAAGCATCTAATGGTGTGAAATTTCTAATGCTACTCATGTAAATGTAAATTAAAAGAAATATTTACAGTCAAAATCGTCAAAATCGCTTTTCGCACTTTGAAATAAATTTGATGTGTCCTTGTTTGTTCTTATTTGCTTAATAATCCGTAATAACCAGCTTTGTGCAGTACATTTCTCACAGTTTTTGGACATCCTTTTGCTTGAAATTCGATGTTTATATTATGGGTATTCTCTAAGTCTAGGAAATGCATGCTACCGGCTGAAAATTTGCTATCCGTGCAATGGCACAACAACAAAACACATGCAAAAAAATATACTACGATAGGAAAAATATCCTATACCAAAATATATTATTATATAGTAGTATTTACAAGTATTTCCCACAAATAGCAAGAAGGAAAAACAACCCTGTGCCTGTGTGGTTGTTATTGTTCCACTTGAGTATGTCACAATTTTGCAACGGGGATGCTCTCGATCTCTAGACAATTCCATAGGAAATATTTATTTGCATAGTATGCATTTCCTAGACATAACATGCCCCTATTTATTATTCGTAATATTTACTGCTGAAACATGTGGATTACGCTTGACGGCGCAGCGATGGCATTGCATTCTTCGTAGAGCGTCAAAAATTTAGGTTTGCCCGACCAGTGTTATTTATTTAGATCTCCGTATTTGTATACGATTTTATAATGTTATAAACACTTGAATGGCGTTCCCCGTAAAGTTAGTTAGGTTCGACATAAAGAGGCAAATTTTATAAGGCGAGCGTTTGATTGCCAGCCAATTTAATCAGGAGACCAGTTACTTAACCAATAATTAAATATGTATGCACTACTTCTTTGTTTCTGTACTTCATTCCAACTCAATACAAATATTTGCTAATTTCTTAACCCTTTATTTTAATTTGCAATGGTATACACAGTACATTAACTAAATATATGCCAAAATTGACTTTAATGAAATTTTTTCATATTTTGGTGTTTATGTGCTTTCTAGCATTATTTTTTATAAAAACTTTGAAACTTAAATAAAATTGACGACTGATATGTATTCGGATACAAAATTAGAAAAATAGACGGTCTACACACGTACATATGTTCACATCGTATTCGAATTCTATCACCATTTACACAATGCACTCATCTTTGTTTTCAAGAAATTCAATTTAAAACTGTCAAAACTGATTGATAGTTTTTCGTTTGTACCTTCGCAATTGCAATTGACCCATCGCACACACAACGGAAACCAGACAAATGTATTAGGATAACAGGGCCGATGTTTTTTTTTGGCGGAAACTTAATAAACGGCCCGGAATGAAAGACTGAAAAAACAAAGCGAAATTTGTAAATAATTGGTACTCATATGTGTTGGATGTGTCGGTTTGATGATAAGTTGATACGCATCATTTTTGCTTAAGCCAAAGCTGCCATTAAGATTATTATTAGAGTTCATAGGAAGAGTGCTAAATTTATAACAGTGTTTGTACAATACATTAGTCTGTATATAGGCATACATGCTCAGTATCCTGCAACTCGAAACTCAATACACAGTTACATACATATATATATAAATTTTATTTTTATGTACCTACTTATTTGATTAATTTAATCAGTTTTAGTTTTTAAAGTTTGTCGAACGCCAAGGAGTAAGAATGTAATAATCAATTATTTGGATCTTTTAATCAAATAAAAATACAGAAATTCTGAGATAATGAGCAGCAATAACTGTTAAATAAAAGTAACAACACAAACATCACTACAATAAGAGGCAGCATTTTGTGAAGTTGAGCATTCGGTACACAGTGGCCAAAATTAGGCGGTCAAGTAGGCGGAGCAGAATGACTGGCAACTAAATTGGTATCTTACGTATTTTCTCCTTTGTTCGTTATTCGCAAGATAACTTCGACATGGACGTGTGAATACGTTTACAATGTATGCACTTATGTACATGTATGAGCACATAAGTAAATAAGTAAAATGTTCACAGTTTCGTCTGCGATGATTTGAAAAACTGTCTACTATAATGATTATACATATGTATGGTCGGTTGATATCGTTGAAATATTTTTTATGTTTGTTAGCTTGAAATTTTTTTTCTCCTCTCCCTTATCATTCTTTCTCTTATTTTCATACATAAAAAAAATATTAATGGTAGTTTTAATTTTTTTATTAACAATTGGTGTTAATTACTGAATCTGCTTCTACATAGGAAACTCCACGATAAGTAATGAAATCTTGTTGTCTCTTCTCTTCAGGCGGGTTTGACATATTCCGGAGGTGAAGTTGTCAGAGGTATGTAATGTAAATGTGATGTGTTAATTAACTTCTATGCGCCATTTTTTTATCCATTCTTCAATTAGTTTGAAGTATAGTTCTAACACTTTTCTGGCTGTAAAGGTGAATCACCTGTTGAATAAGTAGGATTCAAGGATATTGTGGAACGTTTTCGGTAATGATTTTTTACTTTAATGAATCAGACCTCAGGCAGTCTTGCATCGGTTCAGCAACCATAATTATCTGCGACTTTTTCCATGCTTGTGGATAATATCCTGGCTTTAGTAAGGCTCTGGGCCGTAACAGGTATAATATGTTGTAGTTGGTTGCGTTTTTCTTGGTTTTAAATCTTTGTAAACTAGATAACCTATGTAATTAGCTATTATAATTACTACACTTTTTTGTTTTGCATCACTTTTATCTAAAGGGCAATTACTAGAATAGTGAAGCTCATCACATTCTACGCAGACAGTACGTAAAGTACAGTAGGATTTGATATTCCCAAATTCTTAAAAATTCGTACATTGCACAGAACTGCTATTACGTGGTTCTTCTACCGTAATTCTACTCCGTTAAAGATATTTTAAGCTGTAAATGAGGTGAGTTTTATTCTTCATAAGCAGAAGTGAGCTTGATGATCGGTACCTTGTGTCTATTAATTATATATTTCTTCCAGAACTTCTTTTACACTATCTGAGTCCATTAAAGCTTCGATTCCCTTTATGACGACAATCAGGACAACCTTCAACTGCTAAAAGTAATAAATTCTTTTGATAGAAATAAAACGACATTTCGAAAGTTGTTTTCTTTCTGTACCCAGATTTTTCACTCGTCGGGTTTTCCTTTTTAGTGGGTACAATGTGGAAATTGTTTGTACCTACAGTTTTCACCAAGTCAAGCAAATTAGTGCCTCAAATTTATTGGTGAAGGCATTAACAGCTTCGGGACCTACATATATAAATGAAAAAATGATCCTCCTTTTGATTACGACTCCTGCAAACGTTTAAAAAATCGTGCCTTAATTGGTTGATGTCATCGCACGGCTAAAAGCTAACATCACCGCCATCAAGCACATGCGATGACGGCACAAGGACAGAATATAGGTCCCATTGACTTTTTTAAAGTAAACATATAAAGGAGTGCAAGATTTTTGTTACATTTGTCGTTAGATTTGATGTCATAGGTAATGTACTATCGCTCATATTATCGAAGCAAAAAAGACTGCCTACTTCCAAATATTGTGAGAGTTAAAGAGGGAAGCGAAACGAAATTGCAGGCAGAGGAACCGAGAATCTGAAAAACGTGAATTTGAAGAGCTTTTGCCGACATGGGTAATGTTATTATTATTCTCAACGGTTCCCCAGCTCTGCCTGTCCTCACGAGGGGCGCAGTCCGCATGACGTACAAAACCTTTTCTTTGCTTTCATTAACGCTGAGTCACGATAAGCAGGAGTTTCGAGAAATAAAAAATTCAGCTACAGAGCAAAAGTTTGTTAGCTGATTTTAAATAAGTTACTTAATTGAATACATTCAAAAATTAGTGTTATTAATAATTAGTAGAGAGTGGACAAAATTGCTTTCTTAATATGAAAAAGCTAGTCAGATACATATGCCAAATGTGCTAGAATGAGAGTTAAAATCAAGACACAATCAATGAAAAGGCTCATGAAATTCAAAATTCGTTTTACAAGTTTTCAGAAACTTGCCCTTTATTGATCTTCTAAATGGAACATTAAATTTGATTTCGGAAAAAAGAAGGGGGACTAGAAATTGAGCCCCTTATTATTTCACAATGAAAAAAAGAGAAATAATAATTATTATTTATTTCCCAAGACTGGCAAGAGTAGAGAGTGACTGAGAGTCCCATTTCAAACTTCTAATGCGAAAACAAGAAATTTGTTTGAAAAGATTATATTCGGTCAGAGCAGATTTCATATATCGGATTCCAAATAACCGTGCCATATTCTAGAATAGGTCTTACTAATGTTAAGAATACTCGTAGTCTACACAGTTTGTCGGCTTTGCTGATATCGGTATATATTACATCAACGCTGATATTTCTCTAAACCCATTGATTATATAAGCAGATAACTCAAGTAAATTGGTATGGAAAAAGAAAATAGTTTGTAAGAGTAATTGGAATTTGAGTGAGAGCAAGAGAATATTTAGATTTAATAAGGAGCAGATTAGCACTCGTGGTGTGCGGACTTACTTCTTTCGTTTCGTATTTATTTCGAGGCCTTTGCGCTTATTTTTGTCTATCGACACACAGTTATTCTTTCGTGCTTAAGTTAAAGCATTTCATTGTTTTTTTTTTTTATATCTTTCTTCCCCCTCTGAGCCTCCTCTTGTAGGGCATAACCGTTTTGATATTTTAGCAGACGGCCCGCAAAGAAAAAAAGAAACGTGGCAGCCCAAAAATAACTAGTGACTTTCCCGGACTTCCAACTATCCAATTACAAAACCCAAAAAATGTCGTCGTCGCGTCAACAAATCAAGTAAAACCTTTGACTACTTATTCTTGCTTCCTAATACAAAAAGCTCTTCACCAAATATGTAAAGAAATAATTTCGATTTCAGAGCTAAGGGATGGAAATCTGCTGCTTTTTGTTAAAGATTTAACTGTTGCCATAAAGTTTATATCAGCAAAAGAGCTTACACTCATCTGTCGTATCAAATGCTCCCTTCATCCCACACTCAATTTTACCAAAGGTATCGTTTATGCACTCTGCTTGAAAAATCTGCAAAAAGAAGAAAGCATAGATAATTTGGCTTCGCAAGGTATAGTTGATATTTATGAATTCACGGTAATCTCAACCAGTGGAGTTGTTCTTCTATCTTTTGATTTGTACCATCTACCTGAAAAAATTGATATTTCGTGGTATTCAGTAAAATCTCCAAATGAATCCACACAAAAAAAATAGTATTACCATTAATTACAGCGAAACGCCAGCTGACTCTTCTCATGAAAATTCAATAAAAAAACTGTCTCGGATAAAGAATTTGATAATATATCAATATCAAATTATGACGATCCTCAAATGTATAAAAGATTTTTAACTGACACGAATTCAGGTATGAAGATGACTTTTAAAAAGTCGTAGATCCTTTGTATCTTTTCACATATACCGATTGTTTTTATCTATCTGCTCACAGTGACTATTAAAGTACTGCAATGGAACATAAATGGCTATTGCAATAATTACCAGGAACTAAAACTTTTAATTAGAGACTTTGGCCCTGATATAATTACTCTTCAAGAAATCCAAGCAAATAATGTAATAACTCACAATGAGTTTGTAGGATATTTCAAAAATTTGTCAAGTAATCTAACACCCAACCAAACAAGGTGTTGGTATTTTGATCAAAAAACATATAACCCACAAACATATTCCAATTAATTCTACGATTTCATTGAACGCGGTTGAAAGTAATTAGGGCTTCCTCTACACTACTATGGGGTTCAACCGAAAATAATTCTAGAGATATAATCATCGAAGACGTAGTCCTATATGAAAATCTCGTGATACTAAATGATGGACCCCTTACTCATTACGCCACACATAGAAGTTTCACGCATATCGATTTAACTATTAGCTCTCCTGAACTTACACCCAAGTGTACGTGGAGCTCTCTTGAGCATCTGCATCGAAGTGATCATTTCTCAGTGATAACTAAAGTGAGCTCAGGATTACATTTTGAAAAAATCAAAACCAAACGAAAATTTTAAACAGATGTAGCTAATTGGAATAAATTTAGAAATAGTGGCGAACAAATTAGCAACACGTTTGTAATATCAAATAATATTAATCAGGAAGCGCCAATATAGCTAAAATCATCAGGTCTTCGGCAAACGTCTCAATACCACAAACAAAAACGGTCTTAACAAGAGCTGCGATACCGTGGTGGAATTCGCAACTTTCGTTCCTAAGAAATGTAAAACGAAGATACTGGCACATTTTTAAACGCTATAGAACGAACGAAAACTTAATTTTATACAAAAAAGCTAGATCGCAACTCAAAATTGCTTTGAAAGATGCCAAAGCTTAGAAAAAATTACGACCCAAATTAACCACAATAGCAGCATCAAAAAGATCTGTGCAGATATCAATATGTTAAGCGGAAGAACAAGCTCAACACAAATTCGATCTCTGAACTCTGCCTCCGTTATTTTAACACGTTCCGCTGATATTGCAAACTACTTTGCCTGGAATTGGTCAAATTAAAAAAAAAAAAAAATTATTCGTTTCAAGCAAAAATTTCGTCCTTCAATCAGATTTTACTTTTGAGTTCATATCAGCATCTGGGAAAAATATCGATGGTAGATTTCGAAAGCGTTCTACAAAAAAACCAAGGGTAAAACTCCAGGCTGTGATCGAGTATATATCTTCAACTATTAAAAAAGACTGATTAACTTGTATAACTATATTTTTGACACAGGCATTTATCCCCAAAATTGGAGAACTGCAGAAGTAGTTCCCATACTTAAACCCAACAAACATCCGTACGAAGTTTGTGGAAACTTTCGAGAAAATTATAACCAAAAGAATCGTGTGGTATATAATAAGAAATAACCTTATTAGTCATAATCAAGTTGCCTTTAAAAGGCACCAGAGTACAATAGAAGTTCTGTTGCACCTTGAACATTTCGTATCATCTCAAATAAAAATCATGTAACAAATTTTAGCTACAGATTTTGATCGCTTCAGAGTACATATTGTTTTACAGCAAATTGTCGATTGGGGAATAGATCCTAAAATCTTTAACTTTGTTAAAGCTTTTCTGACAAACCGCCAATTCAAGGTTGGAGTTAATAATAGTCTGTCAAATCGTCTGTCCCTAAATAATGGCATTCCTCAAATATCATCTTTATCAGTAGTTATGTTTGTAACCGCATTCGATCAGCTCAGTAAGATTATACTTAAGTAAAATAAAAAAGAACATTCAATCTATGCTGACGAAGCTGTAATTTTCTCCAAAATGAATAGCAATAACCAATTAAAAAGTTTATTTTCTAACATCCTAGACAACACAAAAGAATGGGGTAAAAAGTCGGGTGCAAATTTAGCAATAGAAAAATGTAAAATCCTTCATATTTGTAAAAAAAAAAGAAACTGTTCACAATTCTAAGTTATAATAACATAGATATTGAAAATGTTAAATATTTAAAAATTCTTGGTATTACCTTTGATTATAAGCTAACGTTTAAACAACATTGTTTAGATTTAAGAAAAAATCTTGCTGCCAGGGTTAAAAAATTAAATACTTATCGTCAAAATACTGCTTAATACATACTTCAACTTTAGCTTATATCACTAGATCTCTTATTTTATTTAAAATAGTTTGCGGGCTACTAATCTTCAGATGGTGTGCCAACATCAACATTCAACATTTGAATGCACCTTATCCCGCTGCAGTCCGTAGAAGCATAGGCGGATATCCCACATCTGCCACAAAAAATTACCTAGCCGAAACTGGCTTGCCATCAATCCCTGAACGTGTTACAGCTACAACATATCAGTTTATACCAAAACTCATCCCTAAAAACAATGATATCCTCTTCAAAGATGTGTCTAACATCATGAAGCAAAACTTACCAAAAAAATTCAAATCTACAATTCAACGATGTATCGACTTCGCAAAGTTCATTGGACTCAATATAAAACCCTTTCGTTCAAAACGCAGCTCCGAACCACCATGGTGCTTAAGCCAACTTCGTTTATTTTTGATCTGCAAACATATTCAAAAAGTACGACTGACACTTTGTCCTTTAATCAACTGTTTAAAGAATCCACCAAATACAGAGAAAATAATTGTATTTTATTATACACCGATGACTCCAAAAACGACACGCATACCGGATTCGCTGTAGCTCATAGTGAGGGTGCAACTTTAAAGAGCGATTTAGTATTTCCATACTGTTCTGTCTTTACTGCCGAAGCTTTAGCCATTAAGATTTCGCCAAAGCAAATAGAGGAAAGTTTTTAATATACTCTGACAGCAGATCCACAATTGACGCAGTACTCAATCTTCACAACAACAGCGAGCTTATAACAGCAAATCGAAACAACCTCATCCAAAACCCCAATAGAATAAAAATTATGTGGGTCCCCGGTCACTCGAAAATTAATGGAAACGAATATGTAGACACAGCGGCTTCAACTGCCTATAAGCACCCTTTGAAAGTATTCTACACCGCTGAAAAAAACGACCTACATAGGTCTATCAAAAAACAACCGCTCAACAAAAAACTATTAAATGGCTTTCGTACAACCACCGGTATAGCGGTATAAACATCGATGGCTCTAAGGCCTCCTATCAACCATATTGCTCACGGAAACAAATCCGTCTACGCCTAGGACACACCAAACTCACCCATGAACACCTGCTATGCGGTACCGCAATACCCAATTGACAATATTGCAATGGCGCATCTTCGATCGATCATCTTCTAAACAGCTGCCTGGACTAAATAACCAAGCATAAATGTATTTCAACAGTCAACTCCTACTAATTTCTTAAAAGAACCTTCATTACAAGACAATACTTTAATTGAAACATTTATAAAAACCTGTCATCTATCACATCTAATCTAGTTTTTCTATTCAATGAAAGTCTTTATTATAAGATTTTATATTTTATAACTAATTATAATAAATAAATAAAATTAGATTTAAAAAATTGAGCAAACAAATTAGAAATTATCTAGTTATCGCTGGAACTGTTATTTTGAGATGTGATAGTAAGCAGATGCATTGCGTTTAGAGGTTTCGAAACCTTACAACGATTTAAGATTTTTTATTAAACTGCATTTAATTCTAGATTAATATTTAGATTTAATATAAAGAGCTTTTGTCGCAAAATTAAATACTATAAGTAGTTTGTTTGTAAGTTTGTTTTGAGTTCTTTAGTATACCATGTTTGAGTAGGTTTTTTATAAACAAAACTACGTTTAGGAATATATTTTTCAAATAAGTTAAATAGGGTTTGATAGCGCTTTGATCGATTTTTTCATTGTATATAGGCCACGGTAAGCTGGACAATGCTTTATTAAAATGTTTAAATTTAGCCTTAGAGAAATCAAATTGAATATTTGAATAATTTTCTTCAGTTATTAAAATCCGATCACATATAATTTCGTAAGTAATAGAAAGCGAAGAGTGGTAAACATCCTTTGGCCTAACAAGTGGAGTGCTCCTTTTAAATAATCCCCTGGTCATATTATCAACGAAAATAAGATCAAGAATATTGATACTTATTTTTCAATAAATTTTTTTGATATAACATAGACTGAAATCAGTCATTTCTTTTGCAATTTTATTATGCTCTTGAAGAGTGAGGTACAAGGACACCGTCTACTTGTTCCATGATACACATGGAAAATCAAATCGCCCTTCATCATGATGTGAACAGATTTTAAAAGAGCAATGTAAATAGCCTCTTTCAATCTGTATCCAAATACACTTGAATTCAATAGCTTCTGTATTAGCAAAGCTAATTTCCTCAGATGGAATCGATTCGTCTACAGCAAAAAGTACTCCACCACCGACTCTATTTTCACGATCCTTTCAAAAAATTTTATAAGATTTTGGAAAAATCTCTGAATTAAAAACATGAGGTATAAACCAAGTTTCAGTAAAAGAAAATATGTCAGAATTTTGTTTAAAACTTTTGACATACAAGTTAGTTAATTTAGTATTCAAACCTCTAACAATTTGATAGTAAAGACTGAAAGCTGATTTTGTGTTCAGTTTTTTGAAACATTTCTTTCAGCCTGGTGTTCAATCAAATTATTTTTACTTTTTGGTTTTTATTCGAATTCACGAACAAACGCGGAGATATCTTTTGTAAATCTTGAGACAAATACTGATTTCAATACAGGGACTACAAAAAGTTTCTTTGGAATTCACTCAGACACCGGTTGTAGGGGTTTAACCAGCCGGTTTGAGTTTTCAGATGACGGCTTAGGATTTTGATTTGAACAGGATGTCGGCATCTCAAGAGATGGAGAATCTGTCTCAGGATCATTTATTAATGCACTAAAGGATTTTGGAGGAGGACATGGTAATGAAATTTAATTAATTCGACTGTGTCCGCTCTATAATATTTCTGACCAGGTGCGTTACTGGCATCCTTAACGGACTATGTGCAGGCTTACTCCATTTTTAACGAAGGTAATTCGTACATTGCAAACAAGGCTTCATATTCTTTAAATTTCTCATTCAAAGCAGACAATTCTTTTTCCAATTGGGAAAATCCTTTTTGGCCACCCGGAACATCTTTAAATGATCATTCAAAGCAGACAATTCCTTTTCCAATTGGGAAAATCCTTTTTGGTCACCCGGAACATCTTTAAATGATCAATTTCTGTTGATCTACACCTCAAGCAGGATCAGCGAATTCCATTGCCATCGTTAATTGCGTCCTGAATTCGTCCTGTCAGTCCAGCAGATTTTAAGTGCACAATGCCATCGCAAAGCCAGCAACACATGAAGCGTTCTGAATAGCCTTTAACTTGGCATTATCATTAACACACATCATATTAAGATTATAAACAAATTAGGAATAACAAACAAAAAATACAGACAGGACTACAATTTAGTAATAACAGTTTAAAGTAAATATCGGCTGATAAATTTTCAAAAAATTCAAAATGAACAATTTTAGTATCACTGTATTATAAAACTTAATAAACCCAACGCACCCAGCTGAGACAACAAATGTAGGCAAAAGCTTATAAAACAAATGTGCAAAAAACAAAAACAAATTTAAATAAACAAGTAGTGACCTGGCAAGTTGAAAGCATATTAATATATGAATTCAAGTTAATCAAATTGAATTAAAACTTTACAAAATCACTTAGCTTTGATTTGATCGAAAATCTAATTAAAATTAAAAATATTTCAGAGCACAAGAAAAACACAAATGCTCAGCTAAACGTTTGCATGATATGTTAGAAAATTCTTCTTCTTTCAGAAGGTTTCAAGACCGGACTTTCTTTAGTAGAAACGAGAATTTGCATTGGAGACTGAGGCTCAGAGTATATTGAGTTTGGGAGGCAGCACTTTTCCAGCTTGCTTTACTGGAAATGGCGAGCCCCAATTGATGATAATAGTCTAAACGTTCCATTTCCCGATTATGATGAGTTCGAATAGCTATTGCCTGCTTACAGATTAACAACGTAGAGGGAGCGATGACTCATCGGCTGGGCTATTGAAGGATAGCGGCGAAGAACTGACAAAGTAGATGCATCAGTTTCATTGCGATATATGATCGGACGAGAGCATACGCGAAGATTGGTAGGGCAAGCCATCTAAGTATCGCGTATAAGATCCTTTCGAACATATTGTGTGAGAGATTGAAGCCCCCCTTCAACTATTATCAGTGCGAACTTAGGCCTGGCAAATCTATAATAGACCATATATTCTCCATACAGCTGCCTCCAAGCTGCTTTGTCTAAATTTGGGATCCCCACATATCTTAACTTCTATGCAAACAGATTTGGGAAGAACCCTTGCGAGCGTGACTTTTTAAGGAGAAAATAATAACAGCCACAGAACCAAATGTAGAAGGTATAATCTTCTACTAAAGGGTATAACTGCCGGTGTATGCCGATGATATGGATAAGGGTATCACTGTCTAGTATCCCACGTCACTGTTGATAATTATAACTAAGAAGTTGGAATAAAAAAATTGAAGCTGTGACAATTGATTACGAAACACTTTTATTTTGATTAAATAAATGTTTTTTCGTTTAATTTATTACATTCCTCTGAATAGCTTCATATTATTGTCTTACTTAATGTAGCTAATAATTTCGATCGTTGGTTTTTGTCATCAAAATTTTTTCCACTTATATCTAGTTTTACCAGAGAATGTTAGTATAATGAGAAGGCGCAAATGTTACTTGAAAATGGTGCGCAACTTTGCTCACCACTTCTCAGAGTAGTTCACCACTTTGAATTTACCATACTTAGAGGAATTGGCCACTTGTAATTCATCTCATCTTTATAACTCACAGACAGCACGAATTTTTGAGTGAAAAGCTAAAAATGAGGAAATGTGAATGCGTAAAAGTATTAAATGTGTGTATAAAATTATTATATAACTGAAGAATAATAAAAATTAAGACAAGTAAAAATAAAATTTTTTTCTTGCGTTGAAAGAATCGAACCAATGACATTTCCAATTCAATTGAGGAAAAATACAACATTTTCGATATATATTATATATATGAATAAATGTTTGAACAACTTCTAAGCTGACAATTTTTTTTATTGTAGAGGCTTTTTATTTTAGTAGCAATACTAAAATTTTTGCTTTTTTGAATTTACAAGAACAAAATACATTTTTAGAAATTGAAATTCAAATAAAAATTGTATACCTTTCACAGATATACATATGCACACACACATATATTTATATTCTTAATGTATTAATGTTATATCAATTTATTTTATATTTAAATTAATTAATAAAATTATGCCTGATTGCGAGATATGTGATGCGAAAGAAATATCTGAACAACCAGTTGTTAGGGAGCTAGCTTAAAGCTTCTCCTTTAAGTATTAAAATTTAATATCACGTTACTATTTGCATGAAAGGTATAAATATGTATTTCCATTTAATATAATGAGAACTTGCGTATACGCATCAATACAAAACAATTTCATTCATAAAAATCAAACCAGATACACCCCATTGTTCGTTGGTTCGAGTCCCTCAGCACAAGAAATACATTTTATTTTTCCTTTTTTCTGAATTTTTATAATTTTTAAATTTTGCGCATTTTTAGTTTTATAAATTAAACATTTTTTATTTTAAAATAATAATTTTTTCTAATATAAGAATAATTTTATACATACATTTATTATTTTACGCATTCACATTTCCCCATTTTTAGTTTTTCACTCAAAAATTCGTGCCGTCTGTGAGTTACGAAGATGGGATGGTCAATTCCTCTAAGTGTGGTAAATCCAATGTTGTCAATTCCTCTGAGATGTGGTGTGCAAAGTCGCGCACAATTTCCAGTTAACTTTTGCGCCTTCTCATTATATTAACATTCTCTGATTCTGAGAACCTTTGACCTTTAAATAAGCGAAACACATCCCTGTCAGCCAAGACTACCCACTTTCCCCTTAAAATTAAAAAATTTACAACCCATTCAAACATTTTTATTTTCTCACAAACACATTTACAAATTTTGTTTTCCAATAGCGAAATAAATTTCCTTAACTTAGTCTTGCTAGAACAGCGAATCTAATAATAATTTGTATTCTAATAAGAACTGCGTGTGTTAGAGAGAGCAAAGAATAAACATAAACAAAGTTTTCACATGAGGCGAATTCATTCTCATAGTCATGGTTACCGTTCGAACTAGTACCAATTCGATTTTTAATAATAGTAAGCAGTTGCAAAGTTTACTAATTGGACTTCATTTCAGTGTTGTCACCAACGAGTTCTTTACTCCCTCATCTAAAAGTCTATTTTTTGCAATTCTATAGTAACTGGTAAGTTCTATAAAAATTGTTCTCTATATCGAAATTTTGATACATGCACTCTAGAACATTTTGAAGTTATTGGGCTCTTCTTTTCCTCTGACATTCTTATTTGTCTTCTTCAACACAATGTTAGTAAAAAGCAATTGAAATTTAATTTAATGATATTAAATTAATAATATTAATTTTAATCATTCTTACTGGTAGAATTTGAAGTATTGAAAATTTTTAAATTAAAATTTTAATAATATGAATAACTCTGCAAAATTTGCCTGTTTATATAAAATTTTAAAGACTTCACTGTTTCTTAATTACTCTAGCAAAAAAACTGAAGAATTTTCTATGAATAATATCAGTATTTTAAAATCGAATTTTCTCGACTTAGCTTCATATAATTTTGTATAGTAATATAATATTATATGAAAGCGTAAGCGTATATAGACAACATTTCGATCATTCCAGGCGGTAGTTGCGAACAATCGATTTAATATATAAAGGCGAAACACAACTGCAAAACTAATAAGTCGTAAAGTGAAAGCGTTGGTGATAAAACTACTGTGGTGTAAAAAATACTACATTGCGAAAGTTGTAATATTATAATTGATTGTAAATATTAAAGTGAATTGTTGGTAATTGAGTAATAAAGATCACTGAGTGAATCCTTTATAATCAAGAAACTGCAAACGTAATTGGTAACTTTTATTTAAAAATCGGATTTGAAGATTCATCGTTCAATATGTACGTATATTTTGAGGAACAAATATGTAATAATTTTTGTGCATTTTTGATGCGTGAGTGGCAACAGTGATCACAACAATCTTGAAAATTCAAATGAAATGGTATTAATTCAAGCGAATTCATACTATTGAATTGCATAAGCCCCTGCGGGTTAGGTGTTCAAGAATATACCCGCTGTACGGCATGCCTGTCGTAAGGCGACTAAAATCCAATAGTTCTCACTACAGTCTGGTCTTTATACGGGAACGACCCAGATTTTTCTCCGTCCAAGGACTGTCGCCCCCGCAATATTCTCAGAAGCCCAAATAAACTACAAAACTACTTACATTCATTTTGTTTACAACATAAAATTGGCTGTAATCTTTTTCACCCATTTATTTCTTTATCTTCGTCAGATTTTAAAATTTCACAGTTTTGCAGGCCAAGACAGTTCGAGCCGAATTAGATCTTATGCTTCGCTCAAGTTCAAATGCTACATCTTGTCATGACGATTTAAATATTTCAGATATCGAAGCTTCCACGAATACCATGCTCAAAATAAAACATAATAAACAACTTACCTCATTTTACCTAATTATGGTACACCGCTGACCGTTTTTTTTTTATATATTTTATCTTTGTAGATAAAACAACTACATCTCTCGTTCACCTTTCATTCAATTACTCATCTGAGTTGCTACCCTAGACCGGCAATATTGGTCTGATCCAGTGAAAATCTAATACAGGACTAATTGGACTCATCTCACAAATTTGATGAATCAAGTATTTGCACTAATAACTAAAATACTATTGCCATACTAGTTCATCTACAATGATTTTTAATCTTAGCAACAGCTCGATACTAGTTAAACACTCTTTTAATTAAGTATGTTGAATTTTTCGCGGAAATAAAACTTACCTAGCCAAATAGTGATAAAGGCTAACCACCCGATTTTTTCATCTTGTAGTTTATTTATATATTCCAATTTCAGAACAAAAACTTTGTTAAAAAAAAAATATAAAGATCATATTCAGATTTACTCACTTGTCTTCTCCTGATAGTATGTGTCGACAGTGTCGGTAAAGAACCATGTCTAGAAAAGAAAGACCAGATATTAATAAAGTATACACTATATTAAGAGCTAATAAATATTGTTAAATTAGTAGCAAAATTTAATTTATTGTGTGTGAGAAAATTTCTTGTACAATTATTTCCCTAAAAGCAGACCTAGGAAAAGCCTTTGGAATCCAATGAAGGTGAAACATTATTGCTTTGCCATTATTGCCATTATGTAACGATTTAAGAGTTATTGTATTTTTGAGTCTGCAATACATATGTATGTAGATCTATTATAACTTGAAATAAACTCTCTTGATCTTTTATATATATGTACATATGTATGTACGACGATCTCGCAGTTACGTTTTACCTACTGTGGACAATATTTCCGAGAAGCCATTAGGGATAAGCTCTAAACTAGCAATCCAGCGACGATTCATAATTTGAACCACGAAATTGTAGTCATCATTGCAGCCATAGCCATTCAATTTTCAAATATGTTAAAAAATTAGGTCGACTGCGGCAGCCATATGAATGAAGTTGTATACCAGTACTTACCGGAATCGGGCATTTCAATAAAGGAAAAATCATTAAAAAAATATTTATCAGTTCGCTTTTATAATAATTTTTAAACACAAAATTTTCGTGGGCTCCTTTACAAAGCCAAGTCGAGTAACAAAGGAATGAACGTTATAATGTTAAAACCGTTAGCTGAACAAACTTAATATAATTTCTGTACCCTTACAACCGCACATAAAAATGTTGTATTAAATTTAATGATGGTGAACTTTCTAGATATAAATGGGGCTCGTTGCACATTGAGTGTAGGTAAGATATTTTGCACGTTCCACTTTATTCAAATGAGAACTAAGGGTGGTGGGTGCATAGTTTATGTATATGTCAATACAATGAATACTTACATATAATCCTACGAGCCGTACCGTAGTCTAGTATGAGCCGTACCGTAGCCTTACCATACTGTATTTGCTTTCTGAATTCATCATTTTTATTGTACATAGTAATTACTTTGTTCATGTGCTTCAAGTTACTTATTCGATTCCTATTAAACTGCTGTTCAATGAAATACAGAATCATACGTGAAGCACAACCTAAAGAGTTTTCTAGCAATAACCGGGAGCAATCGTCAATAATAATAATAATTATTATATTAATTATATTATTTCTAATAGAGAAGAGGGTAGCAAGAACGAAGGGATAACAGAGAAACTTCTTAAAAGGCGTTGAAAATTCTCCTGTTTGTGATAGTTTTAAAATTTTGTCGGATATAAAAATTATTAAAACTTATTAGAAGTCCTGATTCAAGTAAGGGGTGTTTTTTAGAGGTATAGAACTTTAAGTTGGCATTACTTTTCAAGATGGCGACCGATTTAACAGCTGTCAAGTGATTTATTCTCAGCTTGGTTTGGCAATTCATCATGAATAGACTCACGCCTGAACAACGCTTGCAAATAGTGCAATTTTATTTCGAAAATAATGGTTCTGTGCGGAAAACGTATCGCGCGCTACGTCCATTTTATCGTCGACAAAATCGTCCATCAGAGCAGTTAATTCGATTAACCATGGAACGCTTTCGCACCACGTTTACTCTTATTGATAACTCGCATCCCCAGAGATGCGTACAGAAGAAGCTATTGCTGCTGTAGAGCGTGGCATTGAGGAAGACCCGAATGAGTCCATCCGCCATCGAGCACAGGAATTGGATCTGTGTCTATTCACTTTATGGAAGATTTTGAGGAAGGATCTTGGTTTGCCTGCTTACAAAATCCAACTCGTGCAAGAATTGAAGCCAAACGATCATCAAGTAAGGCGTAGATTCGTCGAATGGGCCCAAAAGGAGATTACCGTTGTTCCCAATTTTCATAAGCGAATTTTGTTTAGCGATGAAGCGCACTTCTGGTTGAATGGCTACGTCAACAAACAAAACTGCCGCATTTGGAGTGAAGGTAATCCTCAAGTGTATGTTGAAACACCGTTACATCCAGAAAAACTGACTGTTTGGTGCGCTTTATGGGCTGGTGAAATCATTGGTTCGTACTTTTTCAAAAACGATGGTGGCCAGAACGTTACAGTCAATGGTGATCGGTATAGAGCCATGATTACTAACTTTTTCATTCCCGAATTGAGTAACCATGATGTCCAGGAGATGTGGTTTCAACAAGACGGCGCAACATGTCACACAGCTCGTGCCACAATAGATTTATTGAAAGACACGTTTGGTGACCGCCTAAAATCACGTTTTGGACCTGTGAATTGGCCTCCAAGATGTTGTGATTTAACACCGCTAGACTACTTTCTGTGGGGCTATGTAAAGTCATTGGTCTATGCGGATAAGCCACAAACGCTTGACCATTTGGGAGACAACATTGGCCGTGTTATTGCCGATATACGGCCACAAATGTTGGAAAGTCATCGAAAATTGGACGTCCAGATTGGACTACATCCACGCCAGCCGCGGCGGTCATATGCCAGAAATCATATTTAAAATGTAATGCCACAAGATTATCTTTCGGATAAATAAAATTCATGTCAATCGAATAATCCATCATTGTTTTATTGCAACTTAAAGTTCTATACCTCTATAAAAACACCCTTTAGTTTCGGATAATTATTTGAAATATTAATAATGATTGACTGTAAGGTTCTGGAGTGGTAGTTACACGAAACACGTTAAAAAATTAATAGTAATTTTGAAAGAAAATGTTGATCTGTTTATTAACGGGATATCTTGAACTCGCTTTCCCACGAAATATCGGATGTTTTCAAGTTACAAAACTATGAGTTGGCAGAAGGTGTTGCAAGAATATCAGAATTTCGGTGGAAACCGTAAAATTTTTTTTTTACAAATAGGAAAATAAAATATTTACTTGTGGTTTTTGGGAACTTCAAGTGGAATGTATTCAATCATGATAACGATTCAATTGTGCAGCTTAATTGGATTAAATATTTTCTTTTGTTGATATATGTGTTAATTATAAGTTATCCGCATAACCTTCAGCTTAAATTCAAGCTGAACTATACCCAACCCCTAAAATGAAAATATCATGGCATACTGTTCACTTTGACATAAATGAAAAAAGCTAAATGTTAAAAAACGTCCTTAAAGAGAGTGGAGTGATGCTTTCAAAGAACTTGCTTGTTAATATCACACACAGTAAACATAGATGCCGAAAAATTCTATTTAGATGTAAGTTTAAATCAGTGTTCCATCGCTTGTAATAGTTGATCAGAAAAGGTGTTTCGCTGGTAAGAACTTTATAGATTTCTGTTTTGCAGAAAATAGATTTGCACTTAAATGTTATAGATGCAAGTCACGTCATCGACACTTAAAAAAATCTAATGGCAGTTGTTGAACAAGCCAGCGTTTGAAGTACAACGCTCTTCACGAGATACTGCTGAATTCTACGGCTAATCAAGTAACTAAGCCCAGTATTATGGAGATGTTAGTAGGCAAAGAAGCAAAACCATTTGGCTTAATGAGGTCCATTTGCAGTGGCAGAGGTTTAAGATGGAGACAGGTATGTTTTGAAATCATTGACAAATAAGGGATCACACGAACGTGTACATGAGAAATTGCAAAAATATGCTAGAAAGGCAAGAGTTTGAAATCATTGACGAAGATTGTACCAAAGAAAGTACTGGTGTAAAACTTGTAAATAAAATATGCAACTACAAATGCAAAACGAATAGTTTGATCATGGTGTTTGTCGTATTTGTTACAATAAATAAAACTAATTAAATTTTTGCTTTCTCATAACTAATTGCGAAGAGTGGATCTTTGATTTTTAGGCGAAGGCTAAGAACTTATATGAGCCGTAGAGTAGTCCTCCTTAACCGGGCCCTACTGTATTTACTCGCTGAATTCCTAAATAGTAAAGTTAATGTGTGTTGCAACTATAGTAGAATTTGCTTCTGTATATTAGCTTGTTCTTATTCTACTTTGTTTCATTGTTGCTGCGGGCGAGGTAGAGATAAAAAAAAACTATCAAGTATGGCGCCTAAAACCTAACTGCCTTTGAGAGTATGTTTTAATATGTGTGAGAATGATATGAAATTATGAAATTAGAGAGTTTCATAGGAATTGAATTGCGTTTGTCAATTTAATTTATAATTGGCTTTGGTACACTTCATTACATACATATATATAAGAAGAAGCAACTAAACCCTTTATCGTTGTTTCTGATGGAAAGGAGTTGTTTTAAGTCAATGCTTCTCTTGAACGGTATTTTCTTCCCCCTAGAAACAATGTACATATATACTAATGCTTTATATTTATATACAACGATAAGAATATATCTCAAACTAAAAAGTTGCTGCTAAATTACTTTTACTACTTATCAAGTAAAAGAAACTGTATTTTGATGTACAAAATTAAGCTGAGATGTCGCTAGTATCGTATAGTAGATGAAATGAGATTTGCGAAAATAGTCCGATCAAATTAGACAAAAAATAAGAGTAAAGCTACATAAATTCCCACCAAGCTGAAAATCGGTAAGATTGTTTAAATTACAATTAAAAATAAAATTTGAAAGTTCCCCGTCTTTCCCCTGTAAGGAAAAATTTTTATTCAAGAAATGAATTTTCCGCGACTTTCAGCAAAACGGTAAGTTTTATCATAAAATTACCTCAGATAAAAATTTTAGATCATGAAATTATCTACAAAAAATTTTTTAATACTTATTTTCCTAAGAGACACCGTTTTTGAGATATAGCGATTCAAAAAATTGTAAAAGTTGTTTTCGTCATAATATGCATACGTTTCCACGTCACCTATGAGATAATATACTTAGCGCGTTATTTTTAACGTGTTTTCCCCAGTAGGCCTATTCCACGGTCACTTGAGATCCTGTTTAATTTTAAACTATTGCAAAGTAATGGATATTATATGGTAGTGAAAACACAAATGCAACATTCGTCTCAGATGATACTTACTACGTCGCGTTGTGTTGGACAGTGAAGAAACATTCAATGTTATCTTAGATAAATACGTACAGTATGTTCGCCGACATTTTGGTTCCAGAGTTACTGTCGTATTTGATGGCTATAATGATGACAGTTCCAACCAGTCAACAAAAATTTCTTACTAATACTTACAACAAGTCTCAGTTAATATCAATGTTGAAAGAAAATTTTACTGCTAAATATATACTTGTATTGGTAAAACAAGCTAATAATGATGCTGATGTATTAATAATTGAAACAGGAATAGAGCAAATCAATTTGACACATAAAACTGTTGTTTTTGGTGAAGATGTATACTTATTTGTATTAATCAGTGCTCGAACTCCAACTGAAAAAATTATTTTTTTATCAATCGGAAACATGTTCATCAAAAAGTTTATCTACTTTTGCAAATTATCATTTCATGTGATACGACATCTGCTTTTACAGAAGGGGTCAAATAACAGTTTTCAAAATGTTTGAAAAAAAATTTAGTTCAATGTGCTGAAGTTTTTAAAAATAGTAATTCAACCCGACAATAAATTATGACTAACGGTATTGGCGTTCTTCTTTCTATGTACGGAGCTCCTAAAAATATACCTGCTTAGATAAGTATAGATATGCATCTTTCGTTAAAAACACCAAAAGTAAAAAACAAGTACAATTAGCTGCGATCGCGTGTCGCAGATTTGCTGGAACTCATTCGTACGACAGAATTGCTGAGATTTTACATTAAATTCATGCGTGCTTTGGCTTAGACAGCAAAAAGTTGGTTGCAACGGTAACTGACAACGGATCGAATTTCGTGAAGGCGTTTAAAGAGTTCGGCATACAAATTCCTCTTTTAACTCATGACGGTAAATATGGGTGTATAACATAATCCCGAAACACATACCCGACACGACCAAATACCAAACCTTTTTATTAATTTCTCGACTTACTTACTTTTCCTATTCTACCACTTCTTCTATTTCTGAAATGTATGTATATAATTTTAAACTTATTTTTCCAGAAGGCGTTACAGATCACTTTTTTGCGATGATGACGAAGATGCCGATGTAAGTGGACAGTGTATTGTCGATGAGTCATCATCCGTATTAGAGGTAGAAACGGAGCCTGCTCTACCTGAAGACGAGCCTCGTCAGTTCCGGCCAAAACCTTCGTTATCGATGTATCTGAGAGTCTGACCATAAATCTAATTGCGGCAAATGACTTTACTAATTTTATAAAACAGTCATCCGGCATACAGAAACAATTACCCGATGTCAGTCTCTGTGGGGTTTATTACGCTCCCCGAAACAAAGGGAAACAATGATTGAACATCGTGGTAGACCTCTGAGTAAACCAATACGCGTTAGGTGGAATTCTTTGTTCGACAGTTTAGAGCTGGTTGTGTCTTTGCGTGAGGAAATCATAAAATTCAATGAGGTAATGGACATTTCAAACCCTATGAAAGATTCTGATTTTGAGTACTTAGAAGAGTATTTAAGTTGTACGCGCTCCTTGATTGATACTCTCAATAAGTTGCAAGGAGAAAAATATTGTAGCTAGGGCTATCTTTTGCCGTGCATTATTTCATTAGGAGGTTGTTAGCCGTTAAAGAAGGTTCTAAGCTGAATTGTTGCAATACGGCAGTAGAATTTTTAGTCAAAAGAGTGGAGCACCGCTTTAAAGATTTTTTTGAGATTGAAGGTTGTGGAAAATGGGCAGCTATTGCAGCTGCAATCCACCCACAGTTCAAAACCCAGTGGGTAGGCTGCCTGTCAACTGAAGCTCAAAAAAGAGTATTCTCAGCTGTTATGACTGCTGCAACAGAAGCAGAAGCCGTAGTTTTGACAACTAATAACACGGAACCTTATGTAGATGACTTTTTTGATTTCGGCAATAGCACCAGTACCAGCTCTAACCATGCAAATATTTTCGCATACAGATGCGCAACTGCAAGTAAAAAAATATTTGCACGAACCTGTGTCAACCAATATTCTAGCAGTGGATGTTTATCCAGTTGTAAAATTTTTTTTTCTTAAATTTAATAGCCCTTTGCCTTCTTCAGCACCGGTAGAGAGACTTTTCTCGTATCCCACAATACATAATCTACCCAGATATAATAGGCTAACTGATCAGAATTTTGAAATAAGAGTTCTGGAAAAATGTAACACTTCAAAGAAATGGCATTGAACAGATGACACAACATTCTATGTCCTATGTTTATATTCTGTTGTTGTAGGAAGGACCTGGAAAACTTTACCCAAAACTCATCTCAATCATATGTACTATATACCATTTCATTTCATCGTTTTTATAATGCACTTCAGAGGGAATTTTAAGTTTCAATCGTTTGTTTCCCTTCTGTAGTTATATCATACATACATATAAAACACAAATATAATTTATCTTGAAGTAGTACATATTCATGTACTTACATACATACACTGTACATACCTACTAACATATATGTACATATATACCTATTGGACTTTTTCATGAAAATATTATTTATAGTTTCGAACTACTTACATAGTTAGTAGTTACTAGTGTGACTGACTGTATTAAGTTTTTATGTTATTTTTGACATATTAGGTGTTATTTTATTTTTTACTATAATTCGAAATAAAACATAAGTACTTACGTATGTAAATCCTGTAATAAGTTTATTTTATTTGGACGATAATTCCAGAACCAGCGAATCCGAAAACACTCAAGAAATGATCCCAATAATGTCCCAAAATGATCACAAAAATTTCCCAAAATAATCCCAAAAATGTCCCAAAATGATCCCAAAAATGTCCCAAAATGATCCCAAAATACACACGAGCTACATAATGCGCACCTGGGTATAATTTTCCGGGATCTCGAGGTACTTATTTTTTATTTTTAAATCTATACTAACTATATAAAATATCCCAAATATGTCCAAAAATGTCCCAAAAATGCCCCAAATATGTCCCAAATTTGTCCCAAAATGATCCCAAAATACACACGAGCTACATAATGCGCACCATAATTTTCCGGGATCTCGAGGTACTTATTTTTTATTTTTAAATCTATACTAATTATATAAAATTGCTTACATGAAAATATTCGTAACGGATAATCTCGAAAAGTAATGGCCCAATTTTTATGAAATTTCTTTAAGAAGCAAGTTTTCCCAAAAATAAACCAGGTGGCGTTTTCATTTTTTTCATTTTCAAAACTTAAACCACCTTATTTCTAGGATGAAATTTATAAAAGCTTCAAACAATGCAAGCATAAGAATTTTCATAGATCAAACTCAAGCTACAGCGGAACAAAAATGCATGGGTGGGTGTGTATGAACTCAACGTAGAGAAAATGTATTTTGACTAAGAGATGCATAAGCCTTCAACAAAAGAGAAGAAATATAAAGAGCATTTTTGGTGATTCCCCAAATTATAATAACAAACACATATATGTATGTATTTTAAGAATGCAATGAGCGCGCTCTTTCCATTTTTTTGCTCCGCAATAACCTCACGTACAATAATGGTACATACATATGGAAGTACGGACGGCAAAATCAAAGTCTCTTTTACCTTATGCTTCTTAATTCCTATTAACTCGCATTCTTTATTGTTTTTGGCAAACAAAATTGCGTTTGGCTTTGATTTTTATGTTGACAAATATTGAAAATCGAAGCGGCGCATTCTGTAGAAAAAAACACACCTACTTACATGCATGCAAACTTCATTGTATTTATGATCGTATTGTACAAAGGTGTGAAAAGTTCTGCGTACATAAATTACATTTTCTTAAATTCAAAGGTAAAATTTTAAATTAAGCTCTTACCCAATTAAGTTAATTATAAGTTTATGATTTTGTTAAACAATTTCTTAGACATGCCAAAAGCAAAATCGCAGTTATCTATATCTTCTGGAAACAGGCGCCAAATTAGGTTCAGAAGAAATGAGACAGTCGCTGAGCATGCAAATCGTTTAGAGAACTCACGGTTGCGTGGAATGCAGAGGAGACATGGGGTGATTCATACGAAATCAGCATTTAACTACAGACCGGATTTAAACTATATTGAACATTCTTCCCTTTTCATGGGTCGTATGAGTGAAATTTGCGTTTTTTGTAAAGCTCTAAAGTGGCCGAACGAAACCCCAGGTATGTGTTGTTACAGTTAAGGCGCTACTTACAGGCGAGCATATGTTGTCCAACCATTTTAAACAAAATATTAGAAAGTACAATGGTTGTTTCGCTATGACTCTCGTTTGGTGGTAATGAAATAAGAGAAGGAAATTTCATGCCCACTTTTAAAATACATGGACAAGTGTACCACATTATTGGAAGCCTATTGCCACCGTCTAACATGGTTCCAAAATTTTTGCAAATTTATTTTTCTTCCGAAGAGGAACAGCTTTCGTTGCGCCAAAATGCTGCACCAACTCTTCAAAGAGATATCTTAAAATTAATTCATGAAATTCTTCTCGGCAATAATGTGTACGTTCAAAGTTTTATGACTTCTATGGAACGTATGCCTTCTAATTCCAATAACTATAGGGTTATAGTCCATGCCGACAAGCAACCTGTTAGCGAACACCGTGGTCGCTATAATTCTCCGACTACAGGCGAGGTCGCAGTATTGATAGTTGATGAGAATGCTGGTCCCCGCGATATTATCTTACATTCACGCGACAATACTCTCCATCGAGTATCAGAAATTCATCGTTCATATGACCCCTTGCAATACCCTATTATATTTTTGAATGGTGAGGATGGCTACAGCATAAATATACCGCAAACTTTTACAAGCACTGGGGAATCTAATCCATAAATAACAGTTTCATGTATGCAATTTTATGCATATAAAATAATGATAAGAGAAAATAGCTTTAATGCCCTTCATAGATATGGATATCTCTTTAACCAATACTGCGTGGACATGGCTGCTAAAATGATTACCGAGAGGTTAAATTTTATAAGAGCACATCAAAAGACATTGCATGCAGATAATTATATACATCTAAGGGATGCTGTTAACGAGGATTGCAATCCCGAAAATATAGGCCAGTTGGTAATTTTGCCGTCTTCATTTACTGGATCGCCTCGATATTTGCATGAACGTACACAAGACGCCCTTTTATATGTCCGTCATTATGGAAGACCCGATTTATTTATTACTTCTACGTGTAATCCAAAGTGGATAGAAATCAAAAACGAATTGTTTCCAAAACAAAGACCAAGTGAGCGTCATGACATTGTATCAAGAGTATTCCATGTCAAACTACACCAACTCATTAACTTGATTACGAAAAAAGATATTTTTGGAAAAGTTAGGTGCCATATGTTTACTGTCGAATGGCAAAAGCGAGGTTTACCTCACGCACATATTTTAATTTGGCTAAGAGATAAAATACTTCCCGATGACATGGATCGCATTATATCAGCAGAAATTCCAAATAAGGACGAAGATCCTGTATGATATAGTTACAAAAAATATGATCCACGGCCCATGTGGTGCTAATAATTCATCATCGCCATGTATGTTGAATGGACTATGCTCAAAACGATATCCACGCGAGCTCCTCTAACATACGCAGACCGGGGAAGATGGATATCCAAAATATAGGCTAAGATCCTCAGCGGACGGTGGCCATACGCATTTAATTTGCAAAACAAGCACTCCAAGTGGTTATATGAACGAGCTATCATTACTTCAACAAACTCAGCCGCAGACGAAATTAATAAAGCTGTTTCTGAAAGAATACTAACAGAGTACACAATTTATAATTCCCTTGACGAAGTTACAGATAAAGAAGACGTTGTTCACTATCCAGCGGAGTTTCTTAACTCTCTTAACCGCTCCGGCCTACCACCGTTTGAACTACGTCTGAAAATTGGTATGCCAATAATGCTTCTACGAAATTACGAAATTACTACGAAGCCTCCCAATTTATGTAATGGCACTAGACTAAAAATCACGCAATTAATGCCTAATGTCATACAAGCCATAATTTTAACTGGTCCTGCAGCAGGCGAAACAACAATGAATCCGCGGATACCAATGATACCCAGCGATCTACCTTTTACTTTTAAGCGAGTCCAGTTTCCTTTGAGAATATGTTTTGCAATTACAATTAACAAGTCCCAAGGTCAAACATTTAGCTATGTTGGGGTAGACCTTCGCAACGAGGTGTTTTCTCACGGTCAACTATATGTCGCTCTGTCGCGAACTGGTTCACCACAAAACCAGAGTTTTCTTATACCTGGAAATGGCAACAAAACAAAGAATGTTGTGTTCACGGAAGTTTTTAATTAATGAACAAGATGTACCTTATTTTATGAACTAATTTTTGCGTTTCACAATCCATTTTACTAATGTAGGTACCTAACGTTGTTTGAATTATTATAACTTTGAGTTTTTTGTTGTTAATAAATGAATTGTTTATAACGTTGTTTAATTTTAAAGTGTTTGCATTTCATCTAAAGGAGGATGGTATATTACATTCCTTGCAAAAAACAAGCACAAAATATGAAGGTGTAACCCATTTTTACACTCTACTCAAAGCTAAACATCGGTATATTTAATTTTTGCGGCGTAACGAAGTAAGCCGGGTACTTGCTAGTAACTGAATAAAAATGAAGTTTTATCGTTATTCAAGAATTCCATAAATAAAAATAACATGTTATTAATCACTCAGAATTTCTTGAGTGACGAATAACATGTTATTTTGTATTTATGTAAAATAACACGTTACTCATCACTCAAAATTTTATAAATGATGAATAATTTTTTATTTTTTATTTGAATAATTTTTTATTCAAAATGGCCCAACCCTGGTACTTAGCGCGTTATTTTTAACGTGTTTTCCCCAGTAGGCCTATTCCCCGGTCACTTGAGATCCTGTTTAATTTCAAACTATTGCAAAATAATGGATATTAGCAGAGATTGAAAAGATAAAAGCAATTTAATTTAAAAAAAAAAGTAGTGTAATTTAATCGTCCGAGTCGTAACTTTCGAATTCTTCTTCTTGTTTTTCTTCTTGATCTTCTTGTTCTTGTTCGTCTTGTTCTTCTTCTTGTTCTTTTCCATCTTCATCTGAGTGCATGTAAACTGCTGTTAATAGCGATGTATCGCGTGTCACCTCGTTGGAATCACTGATCCTCTACTGTTGGTGATTCAATATTAGAGCACGACCGGTCTTGACAATATGTACATGCCAGAGAACAAAGCATTCCGACTTTTTTGCAACCACATATAGCACTGCATCCCTTTTTGCAGTTGCAAAAAATCTTGTTTAGCAGTTTTTCCGGCGCAGGTGGAAGTAAAGTTTGCATTGGTTCTAATGAATTGTTGACCAGCTTCCAACCCCAGTCTGTAGGGTCTAGCTGATAACTAAGCCACATTTGAACTTGGTAATAAACCGAAAAAGATGTTGGTGAGCAGCAACTGAAGTTGGAGGAAGACAAGCTAATTGTACTTGTTTTTTACTTTTGGTGTTTTTAACGAAAGATGCATATCTATACTTATCTAAGCAGGTATATTTTTAGGAGCTCCGTACATAGAAAGAAGAACGCCAATACCGTTAGTCATAATTTATTGTCGGGTTGAATTACTATTTTTAAAAACATCAGCACATTGAACTAAATTTTTTTTCAAACATTTTGAAAACTGTTATTTGACCCCTTCTGTAAAAGCAGATGTCGTATCACATGAAATGATAATTTGCAAAAGTAGATAAACTTTTTGATGAACATGTTTCCGATTGATAAAAAAATAATTTTTTCAGTTGGAGTTCGAGCACTGATTAATACAAATAAGTATACATCTTCACCAAAAACAACAGTTTTATGTGTCAAATTGATTTGCTCTATTCCTGTTTCAATTATTAATACATCAGCATCATTATTAGCTTGTTTTACCAATACAAGTATATATTTAGCAGTAAAATTTTCTTTCAACATTGATATTAACTGAGACTTGTTGTAAGTATTAGTAAGAAATTTTTGTTGACTGGTTGGAACTGTCATCATTATAGCCATCAAATACGACAGTAACTCTGGAACCAAAATGTCGGCGAACATACTGTACGTATTTATCTAAGATAACATTGAATGTTTCTTCGCTGTCCAACACAACGCGATGTAGTAAGTATCATCTGAGACGTATGTCGCATTTGTGTTTTCACTACCATATAATATCCATTACTTTGCAATAGTTTAAAATTAAACAGGATCTCAAGTGACCGTGGAATAGGCCTACTGGGGAAAACACGTTAAAAATAACGCGCTAAGTACATTATCTCATAGGTGACGTGGAAACGTATGCATATTATGACGAAAACAACTTTTACAACTTTTTGAATCGCTATATCTCAAAAACGGTGTCTTAGGAAAATAAGTATTAAAAAAATTTTTTTAGATAATTTTATGATCTAAAATTTTTATCTGAGGTAATTTTATGATAAAACTTACCGTTTTGCTGAAAATTGCGGAAAACTCATTTCTTGAATAATAATTTTTCCTTACAGGGGAAAGACGGGGAACTTTCAAATTTTATTTTTAATTGTATTTTAAACAATCATACCGATTTTCAGCTTGGTGGGAATTTATGTAGCTTCGAATGTCTAAATTGACCGGACTAAAAGGGTTTGTACAGCGGCAAAAAATAAATTACTATTATATGTTACGCGTATTTCCAATTTTAGTTTGTAATATAATAAAATTTAACAAGAAAAATAATAAGAGAAGAATAAAAAATTAAATAATAAAATCTAATACTCATGCATTAACAATAGCGAGCATACAGGTGAGTCCATAGTAAATTTCCTAGCAGTAAATTTTGTACCTATATACCTCTCGTCATCATTATATTTTCATTCGCCTTTATTATTCGTCTATCGTTAAGTTTTATCCTGTCATCTTTTCGTCGACCCACATTCAGCACTTCATATACATATGTATGTATGTAAATGTTGACACGAAATGTTATTTTAATTTTTGGTTTTGTAAAAAAAATTTTTTTTATGGAAATGAATTGTTTGTATTAATGATGTTTTATATATTATGAGTTTTGACTTTAAAAGCTTTGTATTTATTTATACTGCAGTTCGGCACCATCGGAGAAGAGGTAAGATTTACACTTATGCCCAATTATTGGTACCAATTACCAGCCGATAACTCCCAATGTTATTTGATTTTAAAATTTAAAATCGTTATTGAATCGCTAATACAAAATGACTATCGTTTTCATTAGTTCAAAACCGCTTGCGTTTTCATTAACTGATTATAAAAAACACTGCTTTTATAAAAACCTTTAAATAACACTGTGATACAAAATGAGGGTTCATCTCTCCGTAATTGATGAAACCAAATGGATATGAAACTTTATCTCTCCCATATCAAAACCTCATACTGGGTATTTGGCCTATATATATTCATTTTTATTTTTATTTAAAGTTGGCAACCCTGTGTATGAGAAAAGTTGATTAAAACTTGATCAAATGAAGCAATTTTAGATGGGTTTTTTGTATATCGCTTTTTTTCGGATCGAGGAACTCATTTTTGACATTAACTTTTACCTAAATCTTACGATAGGTGGCGCTGTCATACATTTTGTCTTATTTTTCATGTAAAATAATATTTTTAACTTTATTGCAGAAATAATCGTATATGATACATATAGAAAGGAACATTATACTATATTTGGCACACAAAAAAGATGATAAATAGTATACATATACACATATGTAGGCGTGAAAAGTTTGAAATAAAAAATTAAGTATACGTACAAAGTAATATTTCTGTTAAGAATTAAATTATTTTCTGACATTGTGAAAAAATGTGCCATAAAAAGCTTACAAAAATAACGGTGCTTAAAAACTAAAACTCGAATCTTTTTGAAGGCGGTAAGTTTACTTCCTCCTCTTCCTCGTCGGTATTGTCTTCTTCATTTCTCGTTAGCCACCAGCATAGATCTGCTAACATTGGTAGTAGTTTTTTCCCCCTATACCGTGTCTTCATTGTTAAAGCGACCTGGTGAAAACGTTCGCCTTGTTCATCCGATTCCGTTGCGATTTGGTGTTCAAACCAATCTATATGGTGATGGAGAAAACGTACCTTCAAACTCATATGTACACCGAGCTTCTCGAACATATTCATGAGATAATCTAATTTTTCTCTGATGTTCGTGGCACGATGTTTACCGAGAACACTAGCTATTACGTCTTTTATGGCATTCCAGGCATTTAGCTCATTTTCATTTAAAGAGTTATCAAACTTACTATTTTTTATCAATTTTCTTATGTCTGGACCATTAGACATGCCTGTAAAACGATATAGCAATTACATAAATTTAAAAAAATCATATTTTATATGTAAATAAAATACCTTCTTTCACTTTGCTTACACTAAGTCGTGGAAATATTGACCTTAGTGTAATAAAAGCTGGTCCATCTGCAGGAAGTGCTTTTACAAAATTTTTAAAAATACCCAATTTTATATGTAGTGGAGGTAGCAACACTTTTTCAATTGGAACAAGGGACGTGTGTATTACATTATCTGATCCAACAACTAAATCTTCTCTGTTCTCCCAGTCATGTTTTTGGTATTGGTTCCATTTGTAACGTTTATTCCACAAACATATAAAACACATATTCTTCGTATATCCACCTTGTAATCCACAAAGCAGAGCTACCATTTTCAAATCGCAACATATACGTCATTCATGGCTTTCATAGTTTATTGCTTCTAGTAGATGCCTCACAGATTCGTACGTTTTTTTAGTGTTCAAATTGTATGCTATCGGAACTCTAGGTTTCTTGTTGTTGTAGTACAGCAAAACTGCTTTCATACTAGTTTTGGATGAATCAATAAATAACCTCCATTCGTGAGGAATATAAGTCATACCCATTTCTGCAACAAGTTTTTCAATATCGTTACGGTAAACGAAGGTGTTTTCTTCATTGGCAGAGAAAAATGGCTGAAATTTTGCTTGGCGATGACGGTAACCAGTAACTTTGACATCAGGTGTCAGTAAATTATTTTGTTTTAACTTATGTGTTATATACTCTGCATCACGTTTTGATAAATTGACATGTTTTACCACGTCATCCATCCAATTTTGAGATATTGGTATCATATTTTTGGAAGCTTCAGATATTTCATAATCAGGATCCTGCAACTGGGTTTGCAAGTTCGCAGTCCATATAGAAATCGTAGTAGGGCTTGGTGGCCGTGGTACAGGAATAACATCTGAATGCGATAATGGCATGCTTACATAATCTGTTCCAATATATTTCATTGATCTTCGCGATCTTTTAGTTTTTCCATTTACATCATTCAAACACACATAACAACTCGCTTCACTATGCTCACCTTAATGCACAACCATTCTGAATGAGTACATAGATTCAACACATTAAAAAAAATAAACTTACCTGGATCAGTCCAAATCATCGGAACACTAAACTTCAGCGATTTTTTTATTCCTTTAACCCAGAGACGTAAGACGTCGTAGCAGGTTCTACATATATCTTTGGGAGCCCAATTTACGTCTTGAACAACCGGCATCCCAAAATAATGTTCATACCACTCTTTCGCACTAACACTTATACCAATCAGATTGGTTGCTATGCTGAATTTACCGCAAACATAGCAATAAAGCGCTAACTTTCGCAAACATTTATTCATTTTAAATTTATTTTATAAGACGCTTTACGCTACCAAAATCTTCAGAATTTATTTTGCTGTGGTATTGCAAGAGAGCTGACACGAAACTCACAGAAATTGTGATTGGTAAAAAAAACTACACATATTAATACTATTTTTGCATGAAAAACTATCAAAAATAAGACAAATTGTATGACAGCGCCACCTATCGTAAGATTTAGGTAAAAGTTAAAGTTCCTCGATCCAAAAAAAAGCGATATACAAAAAAACCCATCTAAAATTGCTTCATTTTATCAAGTTTTAATCAACTTTTCTCATACACAGGGTTGCCAACTTTAAATAAAAATAAAAATGAAACCATACCTAAAGGCCAAAAACCCAGTATGAGGTTTTGATGTGGGAGGGATAGAGTTTCATCTCCAATTGGTTTTATCAATTACGTGGAATCTTGTTGCACAGTAATTGGTATGTTTAATTAGTGTTTTAATAGTTAATTTTCCTTAATTTGTATATGCTTTAGTTTACCATGCGTTTTTTGCGGTGCTCTAAAATAATTAAAATAATTATATTATCAACAGTTTTAAAAAATAAGTTACTGTATAAGAATTTGTTCTTACCAATAAGTGGGAAGAAAAATGAAGTGAGTGCTTTTAGCGAATTATTCCGAACACCCATCTATTAATATATTTTAATTTATTTTATTTGAAAAAATATAAATTAAATAAATACATTTTTTGTAAACTGAAATCCGTTGTCTTTTGTTGTTATTGTGATTTGATTTTCGCATTAACTTCATTTTGGATGCTTCTTTGTTTGACCAGCGCGTGAATGTAATTTTGAAAAATAATTAACACTGAAGATAAGCGTAATTAAGTATCTTAATAAATTAAGGAATATTTTTGATAAGAAAAACAATTTTTTTTACAGATAATTATAACATCTAAGTGAGGTAGAGAAAATCGAAGAGTAAGAATTATATTTGACTGAAACATTTTTTTACTATTTATATTTATTTACTTAATCCGTTTCGACATCAGTAATCAAATCCTAAAAAAAAAAATTAAATGAAAATATAATAGCCTGGTAAAGGCTGCTGGCTCAGTGTTGCCTTGCAGAACACTCTTCAGGCGCGTTTGACTTGTAGCGAAGGAAAAGGTGTAAGCTAAAGGGTTCAGAGGATTGCACAGTTTTGCAACGTATTTTTTTCATTTATTATATATATCATATTTATTTATTTTTTTAAGATTTCATCTCTTTGATGGTGCGTATAGTTAGATCTCTATGGATATTTTCATTACGCGTTATTATTCTATACGTGGAGGCCAAGACATGTGATTTTGTTAGCTTGTGGAATAGGTACGATGTTGAGCTTTAAAACAGGGATGTTTCTGACTTTAATGTAAAATAGATGTGTTTGCACTTATTTTTTTTGGCGCATTTCCAATATTTGGTAGGAATACCGTGATGAGGAACTCTGGAAAACATGTTGCCTTTGGCGGCTTAAGGTTTTTGCTAGCTTTTCAAAGCGAATTTTTAGTAGAAGCGTTTGAGAGGCAAAGATGTTATAAGAGTTTTCATATTTATTTCTTATTTTTATCTAAACGATTAGTAGAAAACAAGCGGTCGCATGCGTACTAACATGTGGAAAGTAATGATTTCGAATACTAGCGCGATCGGCATCCAGATGAAAAAATAAAAGTTACCATTCGATAGGAAATGCCAACCCCTCTGAGTGTATTTTTAGACATGAAATTAGAAGTTCCTCAAAAATCCATTCGCCATTCGGAAGCGGCATAGGAAAAACTTTAAGACGCACACCAAAAATTGGAGCAGGAACGTGGATGTTGATAAAAATCAACATAAATATAAATTTTAATTTGAGATCTTTAAAGGATAATGAGGGAAGTGATCAAGATATTATGTACAAGAAATTTAAAACATATATTCTATAGCTAAAAGTAATTCAAACAAGTACTATCAGTAGCCTGGTCTATTTCTCTAAACCAAAAAGATTTTACCTGGCCGTATTATTTTCTCCAGCATCAAATTGAAGAATAGTGTGTGCCTCATTTGGTATAGATCGGCTTAGGAAGGTCCTTCCCAATTCTGACAGCACTTATGGTATTATTCAGGGTCAGTTTACATAGCGGTACGCAGAGAATTTGGTATTCCGTTCCACTGCGCACTTATATCGAGTTGCTAATGAGTGCTCTCAGAGAGCCGTCGTACACTTTGAACCTTCCTTGTGTGGTTGACGGGCATTTTTTGTTACACAGAGGCGGGCTCGTGTCTGCTGATAGTGATTTCAGTCGATATTTGGGCCTCGCAATATACGCACGTCTAGAACACTGGAGATATGTCTTCCATCTATCACAATATAATCGATTTAGTTGCGTGTTTTCGACCCGGCCACAGCCAAGTAGCTTGATGAATTTTCGTATACATTGTGCTTTAGACAATCATATTCTGGTCCCGGGGAAGTCAGTCAGCGTCAGCCTGTTTGAAGATATTTCGCCGTGAATGCTGAATTATCCAACTGTTGTGTGAGAAATATTTTCTTTGTCAAGCCTGGCGTTAAAGTCGCATATCGCAATTTTGACATCGTGGCGTTCGCATCGTCCTTCTCTTCCGTGGGGGGCGTGATCGCAAATTAGCGATATGGAGAAGTACTTCGTTTAGATGCGGATTGTGGCTAGACGTTTATCTGTTGGGGTGAATGCCAGAACTCGGTCACGGGTACCTTTGCCACTACAAAACCAGCACCACATTTGGGCTACCCAAAAAATACTTGGTCAAATACTAAAAGTCGTGAACTGCTTGAACCATATGTAGAAGAATCGTTTCTGACCATTTCCAAGTGAATGGTAGTCAAAAACTTTCCTCTCTTTTGTGAAGTTTTACACAAGGCCCCATGTATACATATGTTTATGAAAAAATATTCCTGCATGAAATGTTACAGTATTTTTAGTTAAGCAACTTACTCCTTTTATTTCTGATGTATGTTTTGCATGTTTTCTGGGAAAGTAGTAAATAAACGACTAAAGGACTTTTATGAAAAGGTTTTTTTTTTTTTCAATGTATGCATGCATGATCGGCGTCTACAAATGGGCGGGAATGCAATTCGACATTTTACACATTTAAAAATAAAATTTGCCTCAAGAAAACATTTGGTTATAAGATCTCTGTAAAAAGGGTATCAAAAGTTCTTAATCATGTAACCTACATTTACAGGCATTTATCTTACCTTGGCGGTGGCTGCCAATGTAAATGAAGAAATTGGTCCACTACTGCAAAGTTGACAACATTTGACTTGACAAGGATTATTACATATGTGTACTTTGGCTTTTCGCAAAGGGTTTATTACATCCAATCAGAAAATGGCGAGGCCCTGGAGGAGGTAAAGTGGTCACTGTGTTTTTATCGCCTGAATTTATCGCTGAAATTAATATCGGGATGTCTTAATTTCGTATTACCAGTCCGAGTAAGTTCATGTATGTTTCTTTCTGAACTTACCAAATAAGCGGTTTTCATTAGATTGTTCTCACCACAGATATATGAACTGAGAAAATTGTGATCAAACGACTATCGGGTTTTTGGCGGTTGTAGCTGATCATGACAAGCAAGAAGCCCAGAATTCTAGAATGTACTAATTTTACAATAACCATATATGTACGTTCACATGAAACAAATACCAGAAACAACATATGAATCGTCACTTCATGTTTCGAGCTTCAATAAAACAGTTTATAATTTCCAACTAGTGTTTTTATTTTTAATGTTTATGGTGCATTTCGTTGGGCGGTATAAAGGATTATCGTCCATTAAACACATAGTGTAATACAAAAATTTAATTTTACTTTTATTATTCTAAACACACGAGTGTTAGCAAAAATTACTAGTAATAAAAAACTTATATTGCGAGCTAAACATAGTTCCTATTTACTCAAGAGACAAAACACGACTAAAAATTTACCTATCTAGATAAGCCTGCCACAACAAGTCTATGTTTTGTTTTTGCGTTTCCTGCAACAACAAATATGCAAGAAAAGATATTTAATTATTCGCTTTCTTTTTTCTTGACAGTTTTGTTTTTGTTTTTTGATAATCGATCGTCCTATGTGGGGCCTTACAAAATTTGCTAGAAGAATTGCAAGTTTTAGTCTATATATTGCATATGTTTGTTTTTGCGGATAAACTCATTAATTCATTTCAGTTAAATTCTATGATTTTTAGTGAAAAATTAAAATAAATGTCATCTAAATCATCTTTAAGTGAAAAGTTTTGAACACTATTTTTAATTTTAGCAATGTGGTTATGCCAAAATATTAAAATTCTTATAAATAAAACTAAAATAAAAATGAAATGCAATATCGTGTATGAAATCGTGTACAAAAATTCGGCTACAATACCGCTTATATTTTAGCTCTGACTATTTAATCATCTGCGATACTTTTAAGCAAATTATTTATTCAGATTTGTTTCTGGTTTTTTTTTCGAAGAAAATTTATCTTTAATTAAACCAAAAATATAAACGAAATTTCTGTTGTCCTCAAAACAAAAATTATTTTTGTTCAAAAACATAATTAGATTATTATGTCGTTTAAAGTCATAAATTTTGAATTGTTTAACTTAAGATTTTACTATAAACCTAGTGCCCCGTCGTAACTAAAGGTTTTATTGAAACAATTTTGAGTACTTGTGAAATTCGTAAAATTAAATAGTGCTAATATTTTCTATTTGCTTAATATTCATATTTGCTTTGTTTATTACATTTTATTACTTTCTCCCTCTAATTCTTTCGCTTAACAACAATCAGCTGATCGTAGCTTGCTTATTACATTCCCCTCTGAACGGCGCAGTTGCATTTGTTTCTAAACTTTTTATATTATTTTTAATTCAGTGCATTTTTAACTTTTTTTATATTTATTTTATTTATTTCATTCAAAGAAAATGTCGTGTTCTTCTGAGAAATGTAATTTGAGAGGCTACACTGAACGTCATATTGCATATTGGCTATGTGATGAGTTAGTCCATGCTAAATGTGCCGGCTTAAACGGTTCTCGACCTTATCAATGACGGCAAAGGTCTTCGCTGGTCTTGCCAAAAGTACAGAAATGTCAAGGTAGTCATATTCAAACTTTTCAAAACTACAAGGAGTGGCTTCCTTGAGGTCGGTAAGAATTTAAAAATTCTTAATGAATATGCATTTAAATCATTTAAATGCATTTTTTTTGCTACCTCTCCAAAACAGAAGCCGAAAAAACGAAAATTTAGAAAGAAAGTCTAGTTTTAGAATCAATTACTATTGCCGCGGACACTCCTCAATGCTTTGAAACTCCCTCATTACCTGGCACGATTGTTAATAACGACTTGATGACATTCAATTTACCTTGTCCTGAAAAAACCCAGCCTTCCACCTCACAAGGGAGTCTAGCAAGGGCAACTTCAAGAACACTGGGAGATGCTAATGAGCACACACTTAGCATACCCTCATCTGCTCCACTCCCACTTCCCATTAGAACGTCATTCACCCCTCCTCCTACACCTCCCTCTATTTCATCATCAACCACATCGAATAGAAAAGAGGTAGTTTGGTTCCGAAAAGGAGATCCGTTTTTGTATCTCGATTCGCAAAAGATACTACTGCGGATAATTTGTGTTCATATATATTGGACAAAATTAAACCGACCAGTTTATTTTAAATGAAATTGATGTATCGACCGATAGCTTCGATTCACTTTTAAATTCTTCATTTTGGTCAAATTGTGCATTTGCGGGTGAATTTGAGATAAAGCAGCGTACTTGTGACAATGTGGCACACCTACCTGCATCCTCAGAGCTGAAAAACTAATAATGAATTATAATTGTAATACACTACTAAATGTAAGAGGTTTGAACTTTAAGCTCAAAGACGTATACCTAAGCAGTTTAAACTGAGAATATAAAATCCGGTATTCTCTGAAACGTGGCTGAAACAGAATGTATTTAGCTCTGCAATCTTGGTAGTAACTTTGAAATCTTTAGAGATGACCGTTTAAATAAAATTGGTGGGGAAGTACTTATTGGTGTTCAAACTGATTTTGCTGCTGAAGAAATTCATTTTGCGAGAACTGAAGCGATGGAATTTCTCTGCGCTTATAATTTATATTTATATTGTCGCCAGCTACATCCCGGCTAATTCTAACTTCTCAACCTATTCTCTTTATTCTTCACGGTTAAAACCATTAAGCTCTGATGTTAAAATATTGTTTTAACTTATGACTTATGAATGTCAAAGATGATTTACTTGTGCCTAGCTCAACGCGAGATAATGTTCATGATTTCCTAAATGAGCTTTCTGACCAGGGTCTTTTTGAAATCAATAACATTCATAATAAATTCGGAAAGATGTTGGATATAATATTTTTGGATGACATCTCGTCATTTTATCTAAATCGCTTTAATCCTATCCTGAAGATGCTCACCATCCCTCTCTTGAATTATCTTAAGAATATCCTACTAATTTAAAATGTCCGATAAATGTTTCAAAACCACAAGATACTCGTTTTTTATTTAAAAAAGCAACTTATATGAATCCTAGAAATGCCTTTTCAATGTACAACGGTGATGTAGAAGAAAGAATTTCTCACTTTACAAGTGGTTTACATTCAATCTTTAGACAGAGTGTACCTACACCAAAATACTCGACTATTCAAGCTCTACAAAATCCAGTTAAGTTTCTGACTATTGTGCTTATTCTATAATTAGACAAAAGTATAATATGTTAAATAACTCGTGCTAAAAAACTATATGTCAAGAATTCGTAATAATATTACCACAAACTCGAAGTCATTCCATAGTTTTGTTAATTCGAAACGAAAGACTAATGGATTTCCATCATCTATGAAAATGAATGATGAAATTTCTAGTGATTGATATAGATGTTCTCAGACTTCTTCGAATCTAATTATGCGCCGAGTATACTTCCAACCACACAATCCCTTTCTTACCCTTACAAATTACTCTCCTTCGATTGCGTTAGAGTGCCTTGTATTATCGCTGATATTGCTTACTAAGTTCTTAAAGCTCTAAAAAGCTCATTTGAATGCAATCTAATATCTGGATCTACTGTACTTAGGTTGTGTGCCGATTTTCTATATCTACCATTAACGAATATATTCAAAGCTTCAATCAAGCAAAATATATTTCCCACGTTATGGAAAGTCATATATTTTACATAAATCTAATAGTAGCTGTGGGGTTATTTGAAGTAATTGGTCTTTAGCAATAAACCCGACTCTCTTCAAGCTTTAAAAGTCAATATTGAACGTTCTATTCATGGCATACGACTTGATTTAGTGGGAAAAGTGCTCAAAAATTGGGTTCATAGAATTCGCTCCTGCAAAAGAAAACGTGGAGGCCATATGAATGATATTATATTCAGAACATAATTGTATCGATTGTAATTCACATTAATTAAAAAACATTTGAATTTCCTTAACAATTAGTGTGTTTTTTTTTAAAGAAATCATATCACTCCTATTGGAAAACCCTATATAACAGGGGTATTCTAAAAGTTTAGGAAATGCAACGGCACAACAACAAAACACCTGCAAAAAATATGCTACAATAGGAAAAATATCTTATATCCTAGGCTGGGTTGTCGTTTGCACAACATGCATGTCCTAGACTTAGAAAATATCTCTAATATAACAGAAATAAGTTGACATGCGGAGTAGGACCTTCTCTTGAGGGACTATTGATGAAAATTCTGCAAGCTATTCAAATACTCTCTTAAAGCGCGGTAGCGAATGTGAGTAACCAGACCTTAACTATTATTTAAACATATATACATAAGCGTAGTTATGACCGCATAATCAAAATGGTTATCATGCAATTTTATATAGCTTCTGTTTGTGGTTTTAAAATTATAACTAATAAACACAAAAGGAGAATAACTTCTTAAGCCAGTTAGCTTAATCAAGTGAGTAACATTTTTATTAATCACAATAGTAAGCCAAAGATCGGTGGAGAAGGCCAAAATTCATTTAAGTGGTTACGTAACAAAAATTATTTTTTATACTCATTCCATTCAGGAGAAGAGTCTACTGTTCGAAACTTACGTTTACGGAAGACTTTCAATGTGCCTGGTAGAATAAAATAACCATCGCAACTATCGACCTTATAAGGAAATATCATTTAATAATTTCCTAAGTAACGCTTATAGATTCAATTTCAATACTGTAAAGCATATAAGTATAAATAGATTAATTATGATTTAAGGGTGACTGGTTGGTGCGTGGGAACCGTATTAAGTGTTTGTCTGTTTTCTGCTTATTTAATTCAACTGTAGTAAAAACTATAGGGCATATTCTTTCAACACTACTTTCAGATGGAGCTATTTATTAAGTTGATGCTCTAAATAAGTTAGAGAATGCTCTAACTTGGTGTACGCTTTTCGTAATCATCGTAAAGTTAGAGTAGGTTAGTAGCTTTGACTCGGTCTTAAATTTAAAAGGACCAAATGCTATTACTAAATCTATGAAATTAAAAAAAAAATAATTCAGAAAAGTTTTACTGGGATCTAGTAAAAAAAATGTAGCAGATATGATTTTTTTATAAAATTTAAAGAGAGCTCGACATTTTAAATGCTTTAGGTTTATCTAAAATGATGAAAGCGTAATATATCGATTTTATCCGCTTAATTACAAGTAATAATTCTTTTCTTCTATAGCCGATATAGCTTAAACAATACAACAGATTTTTTGAGAGGTTAAACAATACAACAGGTTATTTTGAAAAAAAAATTAAATAAAAAATTATCAATTCCAGCAGCAACAACTTATGGGGAAAGGCCAAAGAGGAAATGTAATTACATAACTGTTTTCGATAATCTCTGTTGATAGTTATCTTTTATTAATTATATTTCAAACAAAAAAATTAACTACAATTTTATATTTTTTTCTGTCGCTATAAATGCTCGCCATTTACAGCCGCCTTTCAAGTGATAATCACCTAGTAATAAAATTTAGAGAGCAGAATATCTTATACCTCAACCACCCAAAAACGTACTGACTAAAAAAATTAGAAGTTACCACCGCATCGAGCAGCCGCTACTGACGGTTGTAAAAAAGACACCAGGAACGATTTGAGTTTTTCTGTAGAACCGACTCGCAATTTTACAAAGCTGGAGATTGTTAAACTTCCAAAACTATATTTTCTAAATAACAACAAAACCAATTTAACGCATTCAGATAAACTCCATAGTAATAATAAAATATAGAAAACAGAAAGTTACAATTTTAATGTTATATATCCGTACAGGTCCATATACTTTCTTTAAAAACACTAAAAAATAATCCTATTGAAAGAACATTGTCTTCAAAAAGAAATCTACTGTATGAATATTTAGCAACAAGTGCACAATCCAGTTCGAAGCAAATTTATTTTCTGAAAAATTATCCAATTAATAAATATCACATTGAATTGTAATTATTCGTAATGCTTATACCGCTTACGGATGTGAAGAACGATATACGGTAAGTAACCAGTTTATTATTACAGCACATTTGCTTTTGGTTTGTTGGGTAAATATTGACGAGCTGGACAACCACCAGAAAAGTGTATAATTTGCTTATTTATTGAATATCGTCTTCTCACTTTTCTTGGAATTTTCAAACAGGTATTTCGCACTGCATCAATAGTGTCTTGAACTCCCCAAAAGATATTGTCTCTATCTTTGGATTCAGTAAAGTCGCTTGGAAAAACGACATCGAGTATTTCTCTTAACTTAAAAAAACTGTCGCGAGTCATTTTTTTCGCTACTAGCGGAATTTTGAATTTATATATTATGCCAATATATTCGAATTCTAGAAAAGCGAATGCAACTCATGCCAATAACATTCCAAAAAAAGTTTTTTATTTTGTCAGTGGATGTCTTTAACATTCCACAAACTTCCGCAAATTCGTATCTATTGCTGAAATTAACAGTATTTTCAAAAAAAGACATTGTTAAAATATTTTGTTACATATTCAAGAGGGCATTCATTGCATAGTTCTGCAAAATCAAATCGTATCCGAATTGTAATTTAAAGTATTTGCACCAATTGATCACAAATTCTAACATTCATATCTTGAACAGTGTATGTATATTAGAATCTGCAGCTCGCCTCACTCAGGAAGAACTGCACTTCCAAACGATTCCTTCAATATCTGCTTTTTTCTGGGCATTACTGTCCGTTCTGTGCATAGCACATCATTTTTGTTCCCATCTGCATCATCGCTGTTAAAATAGAAAGCATCTAAATATTCTAGCACTGCCAAAATAGCATCAGCTGTAATCATTTCCATGGATCGAAATACACGAAAAAGCACGTGTGATACGCACAATTTATGCACTTGCTGAAAATAATGACTACAACACAAATATTTTGCTTCTTCTTCAACTAATTTGAAAAGTTAAAATTTAGTATTTGTTTAGTTACTACATATATGCATACTTCACTAGTTTTTTACTATTAATATTTCAATGATAAATAGTGATCCAAGTAGAGGTGCTTTTTTTAATCGTTTTTCTTTGACAGATCACGCATGATTCGTGTCAAGCTGTCATGCTATTTTTGCTCAGTATTGTTTGGCATTTCATCATGGAAAGACTTACGCCTGAACATCGTTTACAAATCATTAAACTTTATTACGAAAATTCACGTTCTGTAAAGAAAGTGTTTCGCGCACTTCGCTCAACTTATGGTCAAAATAATCGGCCTACTGAGCTGCTCTTCGCAACAGCATCACCCATCTTGAGACCAATCATTCATCAGTGGATCATATTCGACCGAATAGACTACGTCCAGCACGCAGTGAAGAAAATATATCCGCCGTAGCTGAGAGTGCACACGAATACCGTGGAGAATCGATTCGGCGCCGTTCGCAGCAACTCGGACTGACGTATGGAACGACTTGGTGCATTTTACGTCGAGATCATAAATTGAAAGCATGCATAGCAAAGCTTGTGCAAGAACTGAAGCCGCTTGACCCTTCCAAGCGACATCGCTTCGCTCTATAGTCTCTTGAAAATTCCAAGAAGATCCGACGATTTTGAGCTAAATTTTGTTCAGCGATGAGTCTCATTTCTGGCTCAATGGGTACGTAAAAAAGTGCAATTGCCGTATTTGGGTCGAAGAGCAACCTGAAGAGATTCAAGAGCTGCCATTTCATCCAGAAAAAACAACGGTTTGGTGTGGTTTGTAGGCCGGTGGAATTATCGGTCGTTTCTCCAAAAATGATGCCGGTGAGAACGTAACAGTCAATGGCGACCTTTATAGCGCCATGATAAACGACTATCTGATGCCCGAAATTGAAGCCTGTGATCTCCGAGATATTTGGTTTCAACAAGACTTTCCACACTTCGCATCAATCAATGGATTTATTGAGAAAACCCTTCGGTGAGCAGATATTTTCACGTTTTGCTCCGGTCGATTGGCCGCCAAGATCGTGTGATATCACACCGTTAGACTTTTTCCAGTGGGGAAATTTAAATTCTTAAGTCTATAAAATTGGACTCAACGGATAACCATCTGCTCCGTAGCCGCGGCCAAAATTTGAAAGAAATAATCTTCAAAAAATAAATGATAAAGAATTTTCTTTCCAACGATAATAAACATTCCCCATTAAATTTGAATTTTCTGTATTTTTTCCTTTAAAAAAGTAGGGAATCTCGAAATGGATAACCCTTTATTAAATACAACTTACTGCTGCAGCTCTTTTTGTCAAAACCAAAATGCCAATGAATAACTTCATTACCACGCGTGTAACGGCAAACCGAGAAGCACAAAGAAAACGTTAACAATAACCAGCACAATTGGTGCAACTCGGCTTCCTCAACATACGTGAGAAGCTAGTAAAGATATTGGCATTGAATTTTTTTTGCACAATTGCTGCATCACGGATTGAAACGAATAAATACGAATATTAATCTAGGCCTTTGGGCCGTAGTTAGAGTACATTAAGCAAGAAGTATTATATTTGAAAAGTTGATTTATATGATTTTTTCGAATATATCGGGTCCATTTCTCGGAAGTGAAGGGTTCTGCATGTTAATCTAAACAAAAAATTATCTACATATGTAAACTTAAAGTAAATCAGCAAATTAGATTTTTAGAATTTCTATGTATATACGTACATATTGACCATTATTATATATTAACAGGCCGTGTTCCACGTTGCTGTACGTTTTTTCTATGTTGTTGAATTTAGATATTATAATTTACAGTAGTCAAGTAGTTCTCATGTTGTTAGGCAGGCAGCTAAAAATAATTACTATCAAGTAATAAATTATTTGTATTTAAATGAATTTGGTTTTTCTTACGGGAGCGGTTCTTGGGTCGTTCATTTTTTTTAGCTGCAAGGAAGTTTTTCATAAAACGAAATAAATGGTAGTCAGACGCACAAAAATAGATGTGATCAGGCATTCTCTTGATAAAAACACACCTAAGCACTCGTTTGGGGGTAAGTCAGGTAAGTGAAGTTTGGCCTATTTCAAAAACTCGTTAAAACCAACAACTGAAATTAAGAAAACAATTTTTAAACGTTTTGTAACTGTTTGTTTTTTAAACGGTGTTTTCTAGATGTGTGGTTTTCAAAAAGTAATAGAATGCATATAATTTGTGGTTATGGCTGAAAGTTTAACTTTTTTATAAAATAAGGCATTATGTTTTAAGAATGATTTCGGCCAAGTGACCGCCATTAGGACGGTATGTCGTCAACAGCGCGCCGAAAATAAGTCAGTCTGTTCATTATGAAATGGCAAACCAAAGTGCGTATAAATCAAGAGCACAGCTGTCAAAAAGACCAATTCCGCGGAAAGTTGATTTTCTGCTTCCACATCGAAAGCCTCACAATAAGTAGTCAAATCCTAAAAATCTAAATTAACATTTAATAGCCATAACTGGATTCCATACATCCTTATGGGTTTTATAGTCGCATTATAAAGAAGGGCTTTGTTTTCAAGGCTGAGCCCAGATTTCTTGCTAAAGGTGTGGGAATTATGTCGTTTTCATGAAAAAAAAAACCAATTTTTGATAACAGTACTTTTCCAAAAAGTGTGGAAAGGCAAGACAACAGGCGATTGATCTATATGATGACGTCAGGGTTGCGTCGGTTTAACTACTATGCTTGTGGATAATATCCTAGATTTATTAGATTGAGTTTACACACGAATATTTTTGTTGATTTTTATCGGCAGTTTTGCTTTTGGTATTTCGCTTCGCGTTCACACGGGGAAACTTTGTTCATGGCAATTTTCTGCTATTCCATTTCATTTCATTTTCGCAATTTACTACACACTTCACCCCTGTACAAGTTTTTACATTTCTTTTAATATAAATCATTATCATATGCATTCAACTGTATATATAGACTAATATATTTAAATTTACATACATACAGGAATTTAAATTTTAAATTCCGTAAATTCTCTAACATTCATTTCAAACTTATCATAACAGCAACCATTCAGAGAGTGACAAATGACGAATAACAAAGCGTGTCAACGGAGCACAACAGTGTCGGTACGCTGCTCTCTTCGTCGTCGCCCTCTCCCCTACAAACTAAGAGTCGCCGCGTCAAAAATTTTCGTGTGTAAACTCAGTCTTATGGCACTGGATAGCTTTGCAAGAAAAACGAGAATAATGCTAACGAGCAACATTTTTCGTGTGATATGATCGTATCCAATAGATTGTTTTGGATCTATATCACCAATAATATTCTTTAGCTCACATACAGATGTTCCGCCAGCATTATCTCAATGAGTATTTGGTTGAAATCCATTCTGAGGTGCTCTGCAAAACAAGTCGTCTTTTCTTTTTCAGTTCTTGCTAAGGAATCGTTACGTAGTCTCAACAGCACTTCAGTATTTACTAGTGACTTGAGATTTTTGTTAGCTTTTCAAAGCCGATAGGCCGATATACGTGTGTAGGAAGAGCTTGAGAAGGTGGCCGACATGGGTAATGCTCGAAAATTCTATGATAAGATTCGGCGACTTACGAAGCATGCATACTCATGTTGGAACCAATGAATTAATCTGGTCACCGTTCCTTAAGGTATACAGATTTTCTGGTGAGAACACTATTCCAACCCGTTGAATGGCAATGAATGGGCGACACCCAGAGATGGTGAGCCCAAATCCCCAATTGAAGATGGTTGAATAGGGTATGGCTTACCAGCTGAGCCGCTCAAATACGCCAGTCAAGAAATGGCAAGATGCGGGCATCATATATCTAAACAAATCGGGTGTATGGGAGCTAAATGATATAGTCAACCGATCTGGGCAGTTCCGACAAATGATCAATACATTACAAGAATACACTTGCATACCAAGTTTCGTTTAAATATCTCAAAAACGGAGATATTACTTTGCAGCGCAGTTGCTGTAAATACTACACTGCTCACGTCAACTGTTATCGATTAATAGACGAGCTAGCTGCGTCGTTAAGTTTGTGTTTTACAGCCACTTAAAGCAGGCGGTCTCGTAAATTTTAACGAAAAGGGAAAGAATGAATTTAGTGTGCTGTTTAAGCATTATTGTTTACATAAATGGCTACAGTTTTTTGGGATGCGATAGGTGTCATTCACATCGACTACCTTGAAAAGGGTAAAATGGGCTGAATTAAAACGTCAATACAGAAGCAAACGCTTATTTTGAGGTCCTTGAAAAAAGCTGTTCTTTGGAAAGAATACAGAGACTCTGCTAAGAAATAAAATGCTTATTTGCCGAAAATAATATATTTTAGTACTTACTTATTATATTTCGTACCATATTCATAAAAGGAATAAAAACCAACTCTAAGGAGAATTAAAAGGATTTCTTTCACTTTTTACATTTATTTTATTATCTCGTGAAGATATAAACGTACTGTTATGAAATTACATATTTTTGTAGAAAGAAGAACTGCAATTTCCTACTATGCATATACATATATAGGATATAAACATAAGAAAACGTTTAAAAAAGTTGTAGTTCATAAGTGTTTTATATTAAAAATGGTTCACATTTTAACAATTTGAGCTATTTGTTTTGTTCCATTGTTGAGTTAAAAAAAAAACATTATTTAACATACCCTGGATATTTTCTGGACTGAACTTTTCTTAAGAATGAACAAATAAAAAGAATGTATACATTGTGCCTTCTTTAAATACTAATTATTCAACTCCTTGAGCAGATATTCATACTTACGACTAAGCCAGAACCATTACCATAAAAGGATATTTAAATATTTCAGGTTGTCGTGCGACTATCGCTTTCTCCATATGGTGACGATCCCAAAATAATATATGTACTAAATACATACTTGCTTTCGTTACTATAAACTACTTTTAGGAGCTTAATTTCTTTCGGGTTTTAACGGGTTTTCATGAGCTCTCCAAGTAGCTGATAGACAGGTAAGAGCTTTCGAACACAACATATGCTTCAGCAAGTGATAAACAAATCTCTCTAAATTTTGTACATTATATTGCACTGCAATAAGTTTTATTTTATATTAATGTCAAGGCGTATACGAGTATTACATAGAAAATCAGCGTTTCTGATCACTCTTAATTAAGTGTATTGACAACGAGCCCACTTTGTCGTACACCTGTCTTTCATGAAGTAGAACTTTAAAAAATCCCATGAATTCTGCAGCTTGAACTGTTTTTGTAAGTGTGTACTATTGTGCGTCCAAAATGTCTAATATGAACTGGTACTACATGTTACTCTTCAAAATATGACAGCTTAATGTTAATCGATATCGAACGAATTGAATGAGCGGTTGTACAAACATCATGGATATTTTTATTTAGCATTAGATCGATTAGCACTGCCAACATCCAAAATATACAAAACTAATTCTTCATTTGATGGAAAAATTCACAAGTAACTGAATATCCGGTCATTCGGCATCATTTTTGAAGAAATATAAACCGATGATTCCACCACAAACCACAACAAACTGTTTTTTTTTCTGGATGAAATGGCAGCTCTTCAATATCTTCAGATTGCTCTTCATTCCAAATGCAATTTTGCTTGTTTACATACCCTCTTTGGAACTTTGCACTTTTGGGAGGGTCGAGCGGCTGCATTTCTTGCACAAGCTTTGCTCTGTATGCTTTCAATTTATGATCTCGAGGTAAAATGCGTCAAGTCGTTCCATACGTCAGTCCAAGTTGCTGTGAACGGCGCGAAATCGATTCTTCACGGTCTTCGTGTACACTCTCAGCTTCGGCGGCTATATTTTCTTCACTGCGTGTTGGACATGGTCTATTCGGTCGAATATTATCCAATAATGAATCCTAGGTCTCAGGATGAGTGATTGTGTTGCGAATAGTACGCTCAGCAGGCCGATTATGTTGACAATAAGTTGAGCGAAGCGCGCGAAATACATTTTTTACAGAAGGTAGATGACACGACTCACGCGTGATCTGTTAAAAAAAAGGCTATTGAAAAAAGGACCTCTACTTGGATCACCCTTTATATACGGTTGTGAGAGATGTGTGTACAGAGTGATTGTAAATAAAGGAACCGTCCTAAAACTGTTATAAGTGAATTTCTGCATTTTTTAAAAAAGAGAATAGGAAGTTATAGTCTTGTCATCATTAAGTGTTAGTAAAAGAAGTCACTTTTGTAAAAGTAAAGGATGTTGAAGTTGAGAGAAACCTTGGAGCATGGAAATAATTTATTTTATTATTTTTTTTTAACGAATTAAATAAACAAATACAAAATAAAAAAAACACAAATCATTTTATTTCAGTAATTAAAAGCGATTATGAAAAAACAACTTTTTTTGATTACTTCTTTTTATAATTTATTATTTATGTATTCAGGTGTTCCGCATCGCAAAACTTTTTAATTTCTAAATTTTCCAATGATTGATCGATTTCAAAATAATAAATAATCCCAGTTGAAATATATTATATGTAGACAAGAAGAATGTGTGATAATTGAACTGTATGATAAAATAATAACTAGGTGAAGTAAGCAGAGTAGAAAGAGTCTTTGACACTGCCTTAGCTCAACGCTGTATTGTTTTCGAATTTGAACAGAAAGTGGGGAAAAAATATATAGAAGATTCTTAGGGGCACTTAAACAAGTTTTGAAACTTTCTGAAAATATACCAGCCATTTTCGAAATTTGACTCTCCTTCAAACAGAAACAAAATGTGCTGCCTTCGGCCGTGTTGAAGTCATGTATGAGCTCGAACATTTTGACAAACACCTTTGACTTTTTTCTCAACACGTATTTTTAAATGTTAAATTTTCTAGGCAAAGTGTAAAAAGCATTGAAACTCTAAACAAGTTTTAACAAACAAAATTGTAAATTATTGTTCTGCTGAGCAATTGTGGAATGCTCGTTATCCGGATATTTTGAGCACTAATTCAAAGATGTTAAAAATGTTCACTGTCTCAAATTAATCCTTCTTTTACTTTTCAATTAATTTTTTTCCACCAGAATAAGAAATTATAATATATGTGCGTACATTTCTCAGGAAAAGTCTACGCACACCATGAAATAGTATATTAACTTTGGTCCGAAGTATGTAAGTACCAGAAGGAGAAGGGATAGGCCCAGCAAAACTTATACCGATGGTATCAGAAAAACGAGCTGAGTTGATTTAGCCATGTCCGTCCGTCCGTCTGTCTATTTGAAAGCAAACCAGTTTCTCAAATCTTAAGAAGTTTTTTAGATTTTTTAGATTTGAAATTTTGGATCATAAATTTGCCAACAAAGTACTTACGATCGAAATCTGAAATTCGATATTTTACACATATATAATGAATTGCACATTGGTTCTGAAAATCTTTGAAATCGGACGACTATAACATATAGCCCCATTCGCTAAATTGTATGATATTATTTATTAAAATATAAATGTAAACATATCTTTAGATTATGTCAAGTTAGAACGAAATGCAAAAGTAGTGGAACTCTGATCAAAACCTGCGAAGTTTTCTGGAAATAAAAAGGTCAAGCAGTCTAAGTCCAATGTAAATAAGCGATTACGATGAAATTAACAAATATTTTTATATATGAATTTATTATCGATAATGAAATCTAAAAAAATTTGCTAATACTTTTCTTGATAAATTGTAGTATACTACTTTTGTAGTATACTTCTTAAACTTCGTATGCATTTTCGCATAAATATCCTAAAAAGAACGAAGACGTAAGAAAAAAATTGAATTAATGTGGTAAAAAAAATGAAAAACTTGTTGAAATATGGACATTTTATAGTGATTTAAAAATCGTGTACCACATTACTTTTCTATATTCAACAAATAAATAACAGTGGAAGTGGAGGATGGGACCATGTGTAGAAGATCTCGCAAGCAGTGAAATTTGATATATATGTTTCGGATGAGAGAGCCCCTTTTTGATGGCGACAGGCAGGCACGTGGAATGTCCGGGCCCGTAATTAGAGTGGTGCAACTGCCCAGCTTGTCTTTGTGAAAATTACGGTTGACATCCACGCCATCCAAGAAGCGTAATATACAACGCAAAGACGGAAAAAGTGGGTACTGTAAAGGGGCGAAAATTTAGTGTTGAATTTATGGTGGGAGAGAGACTCGCCACAATCCTCATCAAAATGAAGTTCTTCAACTTATTGCTGATTTGCGATCACGCTCCGATGGAAGGATGATGTAACCAAAAATGCATTCAATAAAAACCTAGAACATCTGTTGATCGAGGTGAGGGTGAACACAGAAGACGCAAAAATCGGTTTTGAAAAACGGATGACACTGGCGATGGCTTAATTTCAAAGAATTTTAGAAACCTTCAATTTAAAAAAGGTTACTGTCTCTTTCGAACTATGTTTCGTGCTTGTCATGGTCATCTGTTGCTATGATCTATTTAACGAGTAATTTACTTTTTACCCATTGGTCGATTTAGAAAGAAAAATTAAGAGCGTTAATCAGCTAAATTTAATCAGGCTTAGAGGACGTGTTTATCGTTTATTTTTACTCGAGCAAAATACTCTCTTAATTGTTATCGCCTATTTATTATATTTATATATTTTTTCTCGCTGTTCTTCATATACTAAAATCCTACTACTAAATGATAGCAATCAATGACAGATATTCAGCTACCAGATTTCTAAGGCTACCTTCCTTGCATGAATGATCTTTTGCCCTGGTAACATCCTAAATTAGCAAGTATATGTCATTCCATTCACTTTCACGGCACGTCAAATATACCCACAAACAGATTCATAGTGATTTTAGCATCAAAATCAGAAACAGCTAATAATTTCAAATATATTATGGACACATGTATATAAACTTACCAAAAATCTGCAGAGATATAAAAAAATTGTGCAAACAAACAATGCAATGGCTCGTCAATTTCCAAATTCATTTTAATTAGTTTAAATGTAAACAAACTTAATCAGCAAATAGGAAAAGAACATGTGCAACCTAACAAAGGTTTCCAATAAAATTCGGAAAATGTTATCACTTTTTATAATTTATTAATTATTTAATTATCGTTCACAAATTTTCACATCAACAATAGGAAATTCAATGTAAACAAAATATTTCACTCTGCTTTGTCTGACATTTCTGAATACAAGCATTCGAGAAAACTCACCTCTGACCATGATGCAATAAGACAAAGTGTTGTACGTAGTGGCAGCTCGTTTTATCGTCTCCCTTAGCTCAAGGTTGTATTTTAGGGGAGACGAAACAGGAGAAAAAAGGGAAGAAAAAAGAACGCTTTGCGAAAAAGTATCAAAATTTAATACTCTTTTTCGCTTTTTATACTTCACTATATCTTAATATATTTTGTTTTGAAAAAGAGTTTAACGTTAGTTTATTGCAAAAAGCGTCCCATTAACTTTTATAGTCGCAAACGTACTTAATAAAACGAGATAAATAAGCATATTTTATGAACGTTTTATTAAAGTATTTAACTTTTTGATGCGAAAATACATTCGACATTTGAAAAACAGTTTTTTTACGTCCATTTCACAATCACAACCTTCGCTTTTCTTTAATAACACTTCAATAAATTTATTTTGGGTGTCGATGACTTGAACATTAAATTGATAAAAACAGCTCCTCAAGTGCCTTTATTTTATTTAAAAATGTGGTGGAAGGTTTTATCAAAGCTCCCCTTGATATTTCGTCCACCCATGTATACGTATTTTCTTTGCTGATATAGTGCGAGAGTCCTAATTTTCTAATAATGTAGCCTGCTACATACTCCAATCCATCCTCGTGTAAAGCTTCAATATTATCAACTCGTGGTGGTGGCTCATCAATGTTAGAAGTGGCATCGGCATTGTCATTGACCTCATTATAAAATAATAATTCATTGCTTAGGTCATAATTCAGCCATTGTGTTTCATCTTCTTCAACGTTTCCACGTATTGCCAATGATTCTGTGTTTCGTGCTATAAATATGTCTGATTAAAATACCAAAAAATTAATAGGACGTGTATGTTTTTACCTAATAAATATTGTTACGATTTTGCTGATTAACCTCGATGATTTCCCAAATCCTTCAGGTACGATCTGTGGATTGTTAAATAAAATCGCCAACTTAATTTGCACTTTCTTTATTTATAAAGAATTTAATTAATGTCCTTTTGATTACTCAGTAATTCACAATTCAATTACAATTTACTTTACTATTTACAATCACTTGTATACAACTTTCACAATGTACTGTTTTTATTACTTTACTGTAATGTAATCTCCAACGGGTTTAATTCACGACTGATTGATTTGGCAGCTGAATGTCGCTCTTATATAGTAGTCGGCCGCTCGCAACCAACCGTCTAGAATAATCGAGGCGTTCTCGCTAACGAATAATCGAAGCGTTCTCGCTGACGAATGTTCTCGTTTCTCGCTCTAGGTCATGCCAGTTGTTGGCTCCTCTCTTTCATCTGTCATTCGCTTCGCATTTTCGCCACAATATCTTCGCAGCCTATATTTGAACTGCATCGCTGTTGGATGATCGTGTAAGCCCCCTCTTGCACGCATAGCCCCAAAAAAATGTTCCACTATGTCTTAATTCAATCGATATGTCAAGATACATATATTCCATGTCATATACTTCCTTGACGTACTTATATAAATTCCGCAAGGAAGAATTTGTTATGAGTAATCCTTTCTGAAAAGGCAGCAAAGTATTGCTTCTACCTACACGCATCTCTTTCGCACATTCATCCATTTTGGAGAGAATTTTTAACTGCTCCTCGAGTTGCATACCAAAAGGTCTTTTGGAGGGGAACACCTGGATTGTCGATAGCTTTGAGTTTAAGAGATCGAACCAATCGTTAATAATTTCAAAAAAACTTGCTGTTTCCACGGCTTTGTAAACGCTCAGGCCAAGTGTGTAGCAGCGTCTTATGGCACTAGTCGTAGAATGTGAAAACAATTGGGCCGCTAATTTGACTTTTTGGGGCCCCGCGTGGTGCACTGTGACATGGACTTCTGACAGCTTGTGAGCAATAGATACGTCGGAAACAGAAGTGTGGGCTATAAGATCAGCAATGGTACGAGAGGTTAGGTGATCACCCCGAAACTTAATCCCAGCGTCATTGAAGTGGATTCGAATCAGCTTGAGCAAATGTGCTGCGTCAGCAAAGACAAAAACTTTTGAACCATTCACCGGATTCATAAACCAAGTTTTGTCTAAAGAAATAAAGACTACATTATTCTAATCTTCAGTTTTATGTGAATTATTTAATGTACCAATTGAAATATCCAGCTCGTTCCAAAGTCCTATATTTCCTGTTCCCATGTCTGAAACGACCCCAACAACTGGATACCCTGCTTCAGCGAGAACTGAAATTATATTGAGCAATATAATTTTTGTCATCCTACAGTCGTACGCACAAAACACTGGTTGCGCTTAAGACCTCGAGCATATTTTTGCCCCGGGTGTTAGCACCACACCGCAAGCTTCCGCCCATTTTTTTCTTTTAATTTAATTTTTTGGTACATGATACATCTTTATGCCTTCAACGTTCCACGTCTTATGACATATGGCACAACTTGCTTTAGGCATTTTCAAAAAACTGAAAACGCAAACAGGTTTAAGATTATCTTCGTTTATTTATATAATAAAAGTTTATTGTTGTTGAAAGTTTATTTAAAAAAAAAATTAATTCTTTACTTCAATAAGTTTTTTATTTACACAAAATGAATTAATTACTCTTTAATTTTAATCTTAACAATTAAATACCTAAATGTTATTAATAAATTATTTTTGGTTTCTAAAGTACAATAGTGCTTTTATTTTAATCGTAAAATTTAATTACTTAACTTACATTGTTTTGAACTTATTCCTTCATTTTAAAAATTAAATATTTTAATTAGTGTACCTTTCTTAAGTTAATTATTATATGCCCCAACTGTTATAGTAATCTTACTTACATGTGAAGCACAGTTAGACCACAGTCCACAGAATAATCTGCACAGAAAGCAAAGTGGTTGATGCAGCTTCCACTCCGTTGGAAGGATCAGGTGGAGAACGACCTGGTCTCACTTGGTATTTCCAACTGGCGCCAAACAGCAAAAAGAAGGAACGAGTGGCACGCTATTGTTGATGCGGGTATAATAAACTTGGTTACAGGCGAGGATACATGTATGTAAATACCACGCAAACAGGCTACAAAAAGCCCTCGGAAAGCGAAACGATACGGATGAAAACCTTTGACAAAAATTTTATTAATAGCTAGTAAAATAAATTTTGCAAAAATACTTACGCGTTGACCAGTATATTTGAAATACTCCCAAGAGCCGACGAAATTTCTTGCATACGCACAAACCAACACAAAACCTTTTGAATATAATTTCATATAGATATTATATTGCAAATACATAATATACTTACGATGTGACCAATTCTTTTAAAAAATCAAAAGACTTTTGGTTAATTTTATTGTAAATATGCAAAATTAATATATTTAAATTCAAATTGTCAACGAATATCAATAGCATAAAAAACGAAAAAATGCATCAGTGATGCTAACGCTTGTCGATTTATATTTTTTCTGGGGTGAGTACTATTTTTAGTACTTTTTCATAAAAATTATTCCAGCATAAAGAGTAGTTTGTCAAAGAGGCAAATTGAAATCTGTCAGGGAGTTTAAAAAAAAAATTAGAGCGAGAGGGAGGCGAACATACAACACCTTGTCTTATTGCATCATGACCTCTGACCTACCAACTGCAATAAATTTACCTTGTCTTAAGCGGAATTTAAGCTATTTCAAAGAAAATCAGGTTTTTGTGAAAAAGTGACATGTAAGTAACATGAAAACAAAGATATGCAAGTAACATGAATTTTATCAAGAAATTCGTATTTGTGTAATCGTTTACAAGAACTAACTGATAGATAGAGCCAAATAAATGCATTCCAGAATTCCATAAAGTTAAATATGCAGGCCCATAATGTAAGTATAAGATATTTTATATTGTACATATGCGCATAATCCATACACCTATACACCAAAGTCTTATATACATACGTCGTCATTATATTTCTGCCATTCTCATTACAGCAGACGAATGTAACCCATTGAGCATTCAATAATCACCATAATTGCGCTTCAAAATCTTTGACCTCATTAACACCTTAAAACCTTGATAATAATCATGCCACGAACAAAAGAAAATACTAGTTAATATTTGCGATCAGCAGTGCCTTATAGAGTCAAAGTTTTACTGAGAATTTCTTTTTCAAATTTTACTAAATTCGTGGCCGTCCTTTATAGGCAACGAGTTCAAAAACATATCATACTAATTGAAAGTATCTACCTCAAATAACATAGTGAGCTCCTCTTTATATTCAAAACAAAACCATTCATTGTAATCATATCAGCACTCACCTGATCACGTGCCAATTGAAACCATGTTTTTATGATCAAATCCAAACGAGTATCGTGATAATTTTTAGTTGTCTTAACGCTGATGAAAATATCGTCGAGTTCAGTTATCGGTGGCTGTGGCGTTGCTGTGACAGCACGCTGCCACAAATCGTGCAACAGCTCACTGTTTCTACTGCGACGCGGTAAATCGCTCAGTACCGCTGTATCCTCTTTATTTACAACGATAGTGGATAAATTGAACCTCTTTATGCCTTTGCGAATCACGTAAGATGTTTTTGAATGTGGAGCCATTGTAGTAGGGAAAGTTAGTAGCGGTGGAGAAGCCAGTACCACCGCATTTATCGCATTTACCGTTTGATGGGACGGTTGTTTCGTATGAAATGCCACTGTTAGGCTATTTGTCATACCCTTTTGTTCATGTTTACGCAATAGTTTTTTTTGTTCTTTGTACGATACATATTTATCTTGTTTTAGTCCATTGATCCTGTGTAGAGGTTTGATTATTACTGACTTTTGCTGTCGTCCCGCTGCAGGTATACTTGATCCAGTTTGACTAAAAGCCTCAGGCGTAGAAACTGTTTGAGTTTGAAGTAGATAATGTTTCCTTGTTGAAAGCTATACAGAATATACAAAAGCATAGAATAAAAGATTTAATTAAATGTTGACAAACAATTATCTTTTTTTTGGACATGAACTGAGAGTGGGTTCTTAATAACAATTCCAAGTAAGTGAAAATTAAATGCTAGAGCGACAAAGCTACTTCTTTGGAGCAGAATTTGTGTTATTTCGTAGAACTACAAATGTATATTTGTAAATCAAATACTAATTTCCAACGCCTCCACGCCACCTAATGAGTGTAGTGTTCTAACTAGCCTCTGGCAAATTTGATAAGGCCTTACCTTTTGGAAGAGAAGAGGTAATGTATAGCGATTCTCAAGAAGTAAAAATAAACACAAACTCTCTCAAGATAAAGGAAAACCAATGAATAAAAAATATTTCATGCGTATTTTTTAAAAATTTACTCATCGTCCATTTAAAACTTTATGGTGTACTATTTTAACTTCAGAGTAGTGTTATCACCAATGAGTTCGCTTAACAACTGTCTTACCAGCAGTTGCGCTTCCCTTATACACTATATAAGTACATATTGCTCATGTTAACGCAACAAAAGATCGAGATGTTCTCGATTAAGAACATTCTCGATAAAAAACATTCTTCGATAATGAGTATTCTCGACTCTCATGCGAGTTTACGGATCCTCTCTTTCATCTGACATCTGATTATGTTAAATATGTTACGTATGCATCTTATTTCTGTATGTATGTTTGTATCAATATATGCAATTGCCTGATTTTTATGTATTTACATTTTAATTTGGTATTCCTTTATCAGCTCGACATGTACACATTATGTTCAAAGATATTTGAACAATGTAATGGAAAGTAAAGGAAAGGTACTATAGATGTGCAACAGTTATTCAATTGTTTGTATTTTGAAGAAAAACTGCCAAAATGGAGTGCTGTACAAAAGATAGTATTAAAATTTTAGATATTTTAGCGGAAGTGACTGTAAATGTGATGGCAGCAGTGGTCATGCTCAAACAGACGGTAGGCAAAGTTGCGGAGTTAAAAAGATGAACATTTTTTGTTTTGTTCCTCTGTAACTAATATATCATAATAAACTTATTTAGTACAATTTACGTCCATCTTTCACGAGATATTTATTAATAATTAATAAAGTTTTGTAAAATACGATGTATTGTTGCAGTTCAATCCATCCTATGTGCCGTCAAAAATACACTTAACATTTGCTGCTGGGCATGTGCGTATATATATATGTATGTATGCATATATGTATATACATATATGCATATATGTATATACCAAACAGTACATGGAAATGGCCTGGAAACGATTCGTTAAAGAGAAAATTGATGCCACAGTATAAGTTCATCTAAATTCCGCTTGTTCATGCGTGTAAAGGAAATTTTGGGTTTTCTGAGCTTACCACTATGCTTACCAAGTAGGCGTCCTTTCAGGCATATACTTTTTTCTCACCTACTACACAATAAGAGTTCAACTATTGACTATTTTGCAAATATTAATTATTTTTAATTATATTTTTTATTCTTTATTTGTGTTCTTTTTTCTTACAAAGTGTCGGCGTTTCCTTTGCCTTTTAACAAAAGTTAAAGCCTTCCCAAATTCGGTAAAAGGTTTGATGATTGGTGATGTTTTCACCAACAAATGGAGGAATCTGAAGTTTATTCTAAGTCGCTTTCGAACGGCCAATGGATTTTTATGAGAATTTTTTACTTTATGTACGAAATACACCTGGAAGGCTTAACATTCCTTACCGAGGGGCGACCGCCATTAGAAAAATTAATTTTCTATATGGATGTTGCTCGAACCTAGACGCGAGCCTAGGCCGAGTACATACATATATATATGAGCGGTTAAAATCTAGATAACTTGCCCAATCGCTCATGATTCATAAAAACCACACATTCCATTACCCACGAATCTCAGAATTGAAGATCTTTTGAGTAGATTGTCGTTTAATGGTATATGTATTTGACTGTTTGTGTTTATATGTTATGTGTGCCTGTTGGGCCATCGCTAGCAATTTCCAATGCGTTTGTTCTGTGAACACTAAGTTTGTTGACGCTATTTTAATTGCCAATGTCGCTCATAGGCGTGGCTGTATATGTACGTATACATACATATGTATGTATTTTTTAAAACTTACGGTGCCGTTAATTTCAAATCACGTGTCAAAATCAAAGATTTCGAGATTTAATTTCAAGATTTGTCATACGTTGCATTAACAATTTCATGGAATTTGGTTTCACTTACTAGAAATTAGACCTCCAGATACGCGGGTATAAAGCAGTGTGAGCAGCTCGATGCTTGCCCGATGCTCGCTCATTGCTCAACTGCTCAGCAGAATTAAAAAATTTTAATTTTGTTTGTCTAAATTTCTTTGGCTTCTCAATGATTTTTACACTTTGCGTTTACAAATTTCAAACTATTAAAAGCAAATTTCTGAGAATATGTCAAGGTTTTGCCAAAATATTCGAAATGCTCGTGCTCGAAAAGTTTTGAGTAATGAGCAATGAGCAAGTTGCGAGTGCTCGTTGTATAAATGCCCGCACTGATCGAAAATGCCCTGAAAAATCTGGAGCTCTAGTTTGAATGGCTATTTTGAGAAGTTAAATTTCTCTAACAAAATTCTAGAAACATAAAAAACGCTTCATAAAAAAATTTAAACGCGTAAATTCATAGTCGAAATTCCTTTATTGAAGAATATTTGGGAACTGGGTTGCCACGTTGTTTTCAACATACTGTAAGGTCTTACAAGTGTTTACAAAAGTAGCATAAAGCTAAATAGTTGACGAGTTGAAACAAAATTAAATATTTGAAGTCAAATATTAAATTTAACTTTCGGACTAAAACAACAACAATTTGATTACAACACGAATTTCGCTTTCATAATTTCTCATCGAGGCGAATTTAACAAAGTGTAATGCTATGACATCTAATTCAGCTTTTATCATTCCTTCTTTGTAAAGATTATTCAAGTTATTCTTTAGTATGTTTCGTTTGCTTGAATTTCATTTCATTTCATTTCATTTTCATTTATATTTTGAATCATGAAAACCTTTAAAATTGTGATAATGTGATTGTACTTTACGATAACAAAAGAGGAGATCAGAGAGTTTGTGCAGTTTTGAAAGCCAAAAGTTGTCCACGATTTTGTCAATAATTTCTCCATAGAAAAAAAACTGGGAAATTGCTGCATTTTTTTCCTGCTCTCACCTTTAAATAAATTCGCCTTGGGTAACTTCAGGAGGACAAATTCAACAATTCCCATGTATTTGGTTTTTACTTTCAGTACTGGTTGTCAAACCCATGGAAAATTATTGGCTTTTAGAAGTGCGAAATCTCTATGTTCCACTATTTCGTCGCACAATTCCTGAAACGCACATTTTATAAGGTATAATCAGAGCTATTCTACATTTCGATTACGTTCCCGCTTTCCGCTCCGTCACAATCGAAATTAGGTATTCTGAGTTATGATCGAATCGAAAGAAGAAGAGAAAGGGAGAATACATTTTCGAAGTCAGCTGGTTGCATGTGAATGTGTCAAATTGAAGCAAAACAAAGCAAACAAATGCAAAGAAATTTTGTACAATTCAAATAAATATAAATAAAATCGTGTTTTTAACGGTTAATGAGATCAATAGCCTTGACGATATTTCATGAGGATTGCGAGAAGTGTTATCCATTTCAGATGAGTGATGAATTTTATGAAATTGAGCTTTTAATTGGTAATCTTTTATATAACAAATTTCGTTATTTAGATTCAAAAAAACTTCAAACTTAATAAAGATGCTTTCAAGTATGTCCTGGATAGTTTTTTGCAAGAAACTCAATCAAGTACTTTAGTACTTTGACATGATTATCTCCACCTAATCGAGTAGTAGCAGATTTGCGATTTTTTACGGAAGGCAGTTATCAACATAGAGTTGGCGCAGATTATAACATAGGAATGTGTAACTCAACAGTGTTAATGTCATTACAAAACTTTCTCGAAATCATGGAATCTTTCACTGGTGGATCAACTGTATTTCGGCAACGTTATTTCAAAACTCTCTAATTTTTCATGTTGTTTTTATGTTGTATCAAAAAGCATGATTAAACACATTAAACTAAAAAAACCATCGTTATGACTTTTCCAATTATCAAAATCATGTTTTACTAACATTTTTGTTAAAATGTTACTTAGGTACACGAAAATATGCAATCGAACTGTTCTCCGCCAACTAAATTACAACGTACAAAAACGTAGCTACGATCGAAATGCAGAATACATAAAATTGGATTGCATCGAAACTTTCGAAGATTGATCGAAACGGAACGTAACGCAGAATACCAAATACGCCGAACGGAAAAAATTTCGATTCGAGCCGAAATGAAGAATAGGGCTGATTAGTTTCACTTTTAAATTTTTGGCACTAAACGTGTTTGCTCAAAATTGCTTGATATTGCCACTTATAAAATATTAATATTGGAAATTTACCAGTATAATAATAATAAACATTTAAGTTAATAATCGGGCTGAGCCGCTTATAGCGAAATTGAGAGATTTATATTTCCCACAATTTGCAGCATTCTCAAAGGCAAAGAAATGAATAAAACAATATCCTTTCTACTTACGAAATTTCGTTAAAAAAATCTTCAAAACTGGTGGAGTAGTTTGCCCTCACTGATACTCAGACAGGGCAAAATCCAGTTAACCCTTCGTCTAGTTTAAATCTTTTACATTCTCCATTTTCCGCACAATGGACTAAAGTTGTAATATAATAGAAAATGAAAGGAAACCGAAATATCTGTTACACAACAACAACGACAACAGTAATGAAAAAAAGAAATAGTTCCCTCTCTAGTAGCTTATTATATGTATAAAGTTTCATATATTCCATTAAGTCCACTGCCATAGATCTTAAAATATACTATATAATTTCTCATCGTATATAGTCGGCCGCAATTAGAAAAACGTATTTTCTGTAATATTGGATGCTGCTAGAACCTGGAGTCGAACCCAGGCCTTCCGAATTATAGTACACAATGCGAACCACTCGGCTCTATACAAGTATATTGTATATATATAGTCATGTTGTGAAATTAAACTACATTTTTCGATGTTTCAATATAACTAACTTTTTATTTCATATTTAATATATTTAGATGTTATATTGACATTAGCTTACTTAATATATATATATATATATGAGTAAAGCTGTGCAGAGACTGTTAACTCCTCTGCAATGTTAACTTAATTATGCTACAAATATATTTAGATACATATAAATATATAAATATATATATATATATATATATATATATATATATATATATGTATATATATATATGTATATATATATATGTATATATATGTATCGCAATATATTTTTAGCATTAAGGTAAAATAATTAAGCTAAAATCGCAGAGGAGTTAACATTATATATATGTATATGTTATATGTGTATGTTAATTATATGTGTTTACATAAGTATATAGATATGAATCTCTGTATTATCACACCTCCACCACCAGAATCGGCAATCCCTGCTACGTGCATTAAAATGGAAAATGAGAAGCTTATCATTTTCATTAGTATATCGCATATCGATCAATACTAAATACAAATGTATTATCACTAAGCCAGAAAATGAAGTTTAAGGAAATACAGGAATGTAAATTGTATAAACAAATAATAGACAAAAATGATAAGAATTCATCTTTCTCTTAACCTACGAAAAACATTGAGAAGCATAAAGACAAATTCCAATACATCAATTAAGCATAGTCACAATTTTATCGCAACACGTTCTATGCCCTCTTTACTCGTTACTGTTAGGTTTTTAGGGTTAGCACGAATAAACAAATTTCCTCTAATTAAGAACCCCGATGTCACATGGTTTTGCTGGTCAGCTGTAGCTCAAACATGAGAACTTCGCGACTATTCCTCGAGAAACATTCATTTATGGCTTTTGTTTTATTAATTCGCTATTGATTGAAACAGCAAAACGCACCAAATTTGCACAAATGACCTCTGTTACGGCCCCCTTCCAATTTACCCAGTTCAAGCAATGGGCAAATGACATATGTCGTATTATAAACAACTGAACAGGCGTCACACTCCACTCCACGAGTACTAAGTAGAGGCCATAGTGTGGCGCAATGCATGACACAATTTATGTGCACCATGCAAAGTATTATATATAAGTAGTATATTTCAAACCCTGATGACTAAAAAATTAGGGAACTCAGGATAGCATACGGTAAACAATTTGGATACATTTCGAAAAATTGTCCAAAATCTGAAGATAAAAGTGACAAAGGCATACGCGATATCTGTGTGCCGGATATAATATTATGAACAGGTTTGGCATTAAGCATTACATTTAATATAATGGCTGATAGGGTTAATAATTCCTTCAGAAAGCTTGATTAGAACAAATATAGGGTTTTCCAATAAGAGTAATATGATTTCTTTAAAACAAACACACTAATTGTTAAGGAAATGCAAATGTTTTTTTTTTAATTTAATGTGAAGTACAGTCGATACAATCAAGTTCTGAATATAATATCATTCAAATAGCCTACACGACTTCTTTTGCACGATGGAATTCGATGAACCCAATTTTTGAGCTTTTTTCACTAAATCAAGTCGTATGTCATGAATAGCACGTTCAATATTAGGTATTCTCTTTGTCTAGGAAATGCATGCTACGGTGCATACGGTGATAGGAAATTATATAGAAATTGATAGCACAACAACAAAACACATGCAAAAAACATATGGTACGATAGGAAAAATATGTATATTTATTTCCCACAGCTAGCAAGAAGGAAAATGCAACCCTGTGAAGGAAAAGTAACCCTGTGCCCGTGTGGTTGTTATTGTTTCACTTGAATATGTCAAAATTTTGCAACGGGGGTGCTCTGGATCTCTAGCACAATTCCATAGGAAATATTTGCATAGCATGCATTTCCTAGACAAGGCGAATACCCCTATTGACTTTTCAAGCTTGGAGAGTGTCTGGGTTTTTGCTAAAGACCAATGACTTTAAATAACCCTACAAGAAGTAGTCTATTGGTATTAAATCACAACTTCTTGGAGGCCATTCAATGTCAGAATTTCTAGAAATAATCGAATTTCCAAACCTTTCTCGCAATAATTCGGTTGTTGCACGTGCTGTGTAACACGTAGTCCGGCCTTGTTAGAACCAGATGTTGCTAAGATCAACTTCTTCCAATTGTGGCCATAAAAAGTTGGTTATCATCGATCTATACCGCTCTCCATTGACAGTAACGGTGCTACCAGCTTCATTTCGAAAGAAGTACGGACCGATGTTTCCACCAGACCAAAAACTACACCGAACTGTCAATTTAGGTGAATTTTATGGTTGTTCATGAATAATTTGTGGATTTTCTTCGCACCAGAATCGATAGTTTTGTTTATTTACCGCACCACTCAGATGAAAGTGAGCCTCATCGGAGAAAATGATTTTCTTCAATAAATCGTTATCGTTTTCAAATTGTTCCAAGTCAAAATCAGCAAGTTGTGTATATCTTGCCATGATGAAATTGTAAATATTGATCATGATCATGACATATTAAAAATTTATATTCTTTTTTGGGTTTTGGAGAATGAAAATTCGAAAACAATATAAAAAAATAGGGACACTAAAAATGGAAGGTGCAAAGTTATAAATCATAAATCATAAAAAAAAATGTTAAAAAAATACAATGTCTGTGAGCACCTATTTATAATTCTGTTGATCCTGTGATGATTATGCAGCTAATGCGTTGAAGAGATAGCCAAACCAGAAGTGTGCGATTTGATAAATAATGATAAACTGGAGAAATGCAAATCAACAAACAGTGAAATGAAAGCTGTGTTGCGAGATGAAGTAGTTTCGTTTAGACCTCGTCGACTACCATTAACACAAAGATGTATAGATGATGATCAAATTGAACAGAGGTTGCACGATGGGATTACATGTATTGAAAATTCGGATTAGTAAAAAAAAAATAACGAGACGATGGTCATAGATTGTGCACTGACCAAAGACATAATAATGAAGTAATCATTAAAAATAGTCTTCCGTTACCCCTTAATTCTAACTGTCGAAAATATGTAGTACCAAAGACTCAATCAACGTTTTTTTTTCGTTAACGAGAGTTTTCGTGAGCCAACTCGAAATGAAACAGTACATAAACGATAGTGTTATACTAAAAATAGGTTTAAATCAATGTAAAGACTATGGAATCATGTAAAATTTGACGCCTTCGGCCGTTACCCAGTCAAGATATAAAGAAATGTAGATATCCCACAACAGCAAGATTAAGGTCTGAGTTAATTCTTCATAAACTGGTGGACGATATCGAGTCGCTTGTGGTACCGAATTGCAGGCATCGAGATGAGATCATAAAATAATTAATTTGCCGAGGATTTCTCATTCTTGAAGTAAAGATATGGTACCACATCACCAATAGCGTCTCATGTACTGTTTTGTATCGAAAGTTAGGTAAACTAATTGTACCCTATACCTAAATAAGTAAAGCCGTTTCATACAAATAAATTTTATAAGCACTTTTTCACCGTAATCGACTAAATGATTTTGTATGTGCCTGCAGCACAAGAAAAAATCTAATTTTGAAAATAAAAAACGAAAACAGAAAGACTTACAACGTGTGACGCAAATATGCCAGCAAATACGCCCTTGACGAATTACTTGTTGTAAAACGCCCCCAATTTGGTGAAGTGTTTAAGCTATGACCAAAATATTTTGGTCTGGTCGGTATTCGTACCGCGTTGTTAAAAGAGGAGAGGGTAAGGACCAAACTGAACTTCAACTTTTTCCATGGGTACATTATTCTAAAACGTCAGCATAGTGGTAACTTTTAATTACTAAACACCCATTCCTCGCTATAACGGCTTTCTTCAATAAAGTCACGTTCTCGATTTATAGCCTAAAATTCATGGCTATACCGCCAACAAATAGAACTCATTCAAGTTCGATCACTGGATTTCTAAATAATAGTCCAAGATTTGATCCTTCGGCTTCTTAATTATCAGAAATTTACTCAACGTTTATTTACTCTCAATAAGTTACAATTCTCTTCCCTGCACACAACGAGTTTTTACAACTCTCTATAATCACACAGTTTATTCTCCGCTTCACCTTACACCAGAGTTGACACTACTGAGTTTTCAACTCCAACTGTCGCTCTTTATACCTGACGTCCCGATCAGACACACCTCATGTTCCAAACACTAAACTTTTCCAGGTGCACCACTTTCATCTTGTTCCTTGGTTTCCCCAACGGTCTGGATTCGATACACTACATACGTTAGCGATTTGATTACTTTAAAGGGGCCTCCCCGATTGCACTAAATGTTTCGGGGGCAAACCATTCTTCGAGTGTGGTCTCTATAGCAACACTAAACCACTTCTCTTCTTCATTCTTCTCTCATCACCAGTTATTCCAAGCTTCAAATCAGTAGGCAACCGAAGTTCACTACCGTAGAGGATCCTTGTAGGTGTATTATTCGTTGTTCCGTGCACTGCTGACCGATATCCCATCAGGAGCTGAGGTATGTGGATATCCCAATCATCATGATGTTGGCTTACAACCTCCCGGAAGTGCTCTTCAAGAGTTCGGTTGAACCTTTCTACCATGTCATCTGATTGACGATGTAGAGCTGTCGTTCGGATTTTTCAAATACTCAGTAGCAGGTACATATATATCCTGGAACACAGCCGACTCAAAATCGACTGGTCAGAATGCAGTTCTTTAAGCGCACCGTCTCTGGTAACCCAATTGTGAGTTAATGCATCCGCTACTCTTTTGACGTCCTGGTTTAGAATTGTGTGAAGATTCGGCACTTGAGTTATACTGCTTCATCTGCCATGCTTTCATGATTTTGGCCCTTTAGCTGCAATACCGACAGTTAGCCTTCCATTCAGCGATCGATTGACGACAACCAACCCGAGAGAACCGCCGCTGCTTGATCTTTTCTAGGATTTTCCTAATGTCTAGGTGCCTTTCACTAGGACCGTTATGGAATGTCCGGAATTCTTAACCTCGGAACTACTAATATGCCTTCGAGGGCAGAGTCTACCTGCATTTTCGATTACACCATGTAAACAGCCAGATATTAACTTTGAACTGCCTATTTCAGTTTCCACTCCGTGCATTAAAAGTTTCAAATCTGGATCTTCCTACTGATATTCCGTAGGTGAACTGCCTCCCTATGTTCTGCTGGTGTAATTAATAATGACATCTATTATATCGTCTGCACTTTCCGTTTTTGAGCAGTGTTTACATTACAAGGTAGTGTAGTCAAAACGTTGCAGTCTCAATTCACCGTGCTATCTGCATGATCCATTCTAATTTAGAAGTGTTACCCATGTATACTCTTATGGAAATGTTTGATGCAATCCACCAACGCTAGTAGTTCTCTCCGAGTTACGCAGTAGTTCCGCTCTAGTGTTCCAATAGGCCGGCTATAGCAGGCAACTGTCTTCTCATGCCCACAATTTACCTGTGAAAATACTCCGCCTATGGCATAACTACTATCATCCGTATTCAGAATAAATGTTGCTCCCGGAACCGGGTATGCGAGCATAAACACGGTGCAAAACCGTCCACTCAGAGCTTGGAAAGGCTACTTTTGTTCTTTGTTCCACTAGAATCGGATTGACGAGCTGAGTAGATATAGCCATATCTGTCCGTCCTTTTGTTTCAATGCAAACTAGTCACTCAGTTTTTGAGATATTTTAACCAAACATGCTAGGCAGATGTACTGGTATATTTATTTATACGTACGTTTACCTTCTATCTTGTTATGATTTAGTTTAAGACCAGCGTAGTTTCGAAAAAGTTTTTTCTAATTGTCCAGGTGTTCTTAAGCGCTGATCCACCAAACAAGGCGTCCTACGTAGTCTCTTGAGTCCATTAATCTTTCACAAGTGGCAGAAGCACTGTATAATCCAAAGGACATCATCGTGAATTGCTAAAGACCTTTTCTAGAATTAAAGTCTGCCTGCTCATTTTCCTCTCTTACTTCCACTTGCCAATAACAGCTTTTAACGTCGAGTACTGAGAATCATTCTGTGCCAGTTATCGTGCCGATATCATTTAGCTTCCAATTTATCATTTAGCTTCCAATTATCCTTGCAGAACCGCAACTCCATAAGCACTACCGGCGAGTTTCATTGTATTTTCTAGCGGTCTAGCATCATCAGTATCAATACAATGTTTCACAAAGTTTGGTCCACCCAAACAATTGCTTCTGACTTTGGTGAAATAAGTTCATTGCCTCCTAGAACCACTCGCCTGCAACTTTTTGAGGCTTATAGCCAATGATAAGTGGCACTTCTATATTCTTGTACACTATAATTCTATTATCCATGTCAATTTTAATGGCTTGGTTAAGAAAGAAGTCTACTCCTATGATAACCCCATGTATAGTCTGCAGAACTATGAACTTGTGTAACACCACCATATTCCCTATCTTGACCACACATGGTATTTCTCTTATATCATTGGTTTTCTCGCCAGTTTCCGAACTCAATCTTGCTCGAGCCAATTTCTTACTTCTTCAGTGATCAAGTCAGATCTAAGGATGGAGTGCGATGTACAGCTTGAATCTGCTTACATCCATCCACATATCACCTTGTTTGCCTTTCTATTAATTTCAGAGACGGAGATTATGGGACATTCAATTGCAAGAGCCAGCATAGGCTTTTTTCGGCTGGCTTGTTTTAGTTTAAGACTAGTTAAAGTCGGATTCATTTTCTTCAGCACTTCGTTTGCGTTCTCCTGAATTGTTGTTTTTGTTGGAGCTCGTCTTACATTCCATAGTGAAGTGGCCTGGTTTTCCACATTTAAAACATTTGCCAGCTTGATTTTCCAACCAATGTTGTTGTTCATTACAGCAGGTGTTTCTTCTTTCACTCTATTGACTTTGTAGGCTGGTCTCCTTATGAGTGTCAAATTTTCACGTCACAGTTTCTGAGAATGTTGATTTTGGATTCGCTTGCGTCTCTCTCTGGGTGTATGTGCCCGTTATTCCGTTGGTGAACCTCTAAATTGTTACCCGTTCCAGTTAATTGCTGCAGTTCGTTTCAACGCAACGTTATTTCTGGGGTCGTCTATTCGAACAATCAAATGATGATATTTTTATCTTGAGAGCATTTATCGATGATTCAAATACTAACCGACCTTCGTTGACTTTGGTTTCAATGAGCTCCTCTATTTTATCTTGCTGTTCTTCGATTTTGTCCCGTCTCTATTTGAGTTATGCGCAGTCTTTGATAAAATTCTCTTAAAGCTGTATAGTTAGGATGAAATACGTGCTTCTGCATTTGTGATAAAATATTGGCATTCATTTTGGCATCCTGTACATTTAAATTCTGTGAAATGTTGGTATTGATTTGTGAAATGTTTCCATTCATTTGTGAAGTGTTTTCAGCATTCATTAGTGAAATCGCAGACAATAGTATGTTCATGTCCATACCCCAGACAGAAGCCTTTGCTTCGAACTTAGTTGTATAAACAGTTTCTTCGTTCTCTACTTTATAGAAGCGAGCCTACGATAGCTACTGCCACTCTTTTTATGCTGAACGATGGCAAAAGCATTCGATTCATGCGCATTAGAACATGCTCGTTATCAGTATCTTTCATTAACCTTTCATTCTTATTTGGCATCTTCCCCATCGTCGAGTTCTGGCATTCACCACAGTGGATGAACGTCTAGCCACACTCCGCATCAAAGCGAAGTTCTTCAGGATATCGTTAATTTGCGCCCATACTCTGAAGGATGTTTAACCTAAGATGGGCGCCTACAACGCACCTATCAGCATTGACCCCGCCATGATGTCAAAATCGCGCTGGGCGATTTCAACGGCAGGGTGGGTAGATATCTTTGGTTCAACAGGGGAAAAATTTAGCCGGCAGGGTGGGTAAAGATATTTTTGGTTCAACAGGGGGGAAATTTAGCCTCTATTACCAAACATTCCCAAATGGGCTAAGGCTGATCGAATGCGCCGCGATCCGAAATATGGCTCTGGGTAGTACCAAACTCCTGCACAAGAAAATTATAATTTAAAAAATATATGTAGTCCCTTAGGAGCAGGCAAAGGAAAGTAAGCATATATAGAAAAAAATATGAACAAACAAAAATTTTATTATTCAAATTGACAAGAAATAAACAACTCTATGAAATGAATAAAAACAAAACAATCTTAGATACACATAGTTGTGAGGTATTTCTTATTATCATTACTCATAACCTCAATAGCCAATTCTGCGCAGTTAACGGCATCCGCAATATTCCCAATAGTATTCGTATTTGCAAATGGAGTTCAACACCTCCCAGAACAAAACCCCCAAAAACGGATTTCTGCCTCATAAATCTGGTTTTTCTATTCAAGTTTAAAATTGAAGAATCTTTTATACAGGAAAAATGTAATAAAATTCCATTCAATAATGGAATTCTTTTGGAAATTTCATTCATTCATTTTTACTTAAAACTCACGATAGGTGGCTTTCATACAACTTTAGCTTTGTTTTATTAGAAGTAGTGTTGCAATGTTTTTAAGGTTGAGTAATTCATTTTGGATATCTGACTTATTGTAATATTTATGTTATATTATATATAATAATACAATATTATTATTATTTTGGCCTTTTTGGAACCTGTATATTTATATCGTTACTGTTGTCAACGACTCTTTTAGTATCAATTCTGTCATATGGTCCCGTCTCTCTGATTCTATTTAGACAGCAGTACAAATCTTCTATCATGGAATCTAGTTGCTTTTCTTTATATCGAGTTTCCATAATGAAAGCTACTCGGCGAAAACGTACACCTTGTTCATCTTATTCGGTAAAAAGTTGGTGTTCAAATCAATTGATATGGTGTTGGAGAAAATGAATTTTGAAGCGTTTACACCTAATTTCCCAAACTCTTTCAAAAGATATTCAACTTACCCTTTAATAATTTTTTATTAATGTTTATAAAGAACATTAGTAAAGAAGTAATTTTAATTGAAATCAATGTAATTAATTGATTTTGATCCAAATGTTATTAAACCTACTATCTTTCATCAATCTTCTGATGTCTGGACCAATAAACATACCCGAGAAACAAAAAAAAAAGATTGAAAACACATGCTTAAAGTCATTTACCTTATCGTTTAACCGAGTGGAAATTTTGACCATCTGCAAGAAGTGTTGTAAATTTTTTTATAAATATACACAATTTAATATGAAATGGAGATAGTGACACTTTATTAGTTGGTACAAGAGGCTTGTGTATAACATTAGCTGATCCAATAACCAAATCGTCCGAGTTACACTTCTGGTATTGGTTTTCCTTAAAATGTGTTTTCTATAAATAAAAAATTTAAGGTTCATCCTCTTCGTAATCCACAAACGAGTGTAACCATTTTCAAGTCGCAACATATACGCTATTTATGGTCATCACAGTTTAGTGATAGATATATAGATATTTTACTGATTCGTATGATTCTTTTGTTTTCAAATTGTATGATATACATAGGAATGCTTGGTTTCTTGCTGTTATAGTATAATAAAACTGCTTGCATACATGTTTTTGAAGAATCAATGAATAATCTCCATAATCTCCAGCATAATTTAAACCAATTTCTATGAAAAGTTTTGCGATATCCTTACACTAAACGAGTGTATTTTCTTTGGCGAAAAATTGTTGAAAAAACTGCCTGACGATTATGATACCCAGCTAGTTTTGCTAGCTTCAGGTAATTCGTAATCGAGACCACATAATTCTGTTACCAAATTTGTAGACCATATTGAAAGTGCATTAGGCCTTTGGGGGTGGTTGTTCCGGAATATCATCTGAATTTTACATAATATTTGCTAGCATAATTCCTTGATATTCTCGATCATTTAGTTTTTCCTTTAATATTGTTCAAATGCATAAACCGATTTGCTTCATCATGCTCGTCTTATTACGCACGATAATAAATATAGTATAGAATACATATGTACTTATATATGAAACTATTTATTTTTATTTATTTATTTATTTATTTAAAAGCGAAACAATTATTAATAATTATTCCACTTACGTACTTCGACTTATATTGAAACTAATATCTAAGGTAATATACAATATAAAAGAATTAAAGTAAAAGTAAAAAATATTGTTTAAGGCTTACTAATTACAATTAATTCATTTCTTATGCGGTATATATATTTCTTTCATTTGTACATACTTAGGACATGATTAACTGGAAGCGGGATGACTACCTGAGCAATTTGCGCAAAAAAAAAAACGTTTACAAGGCAAAAATGAGTGGGGTCACAATTCATCACAAACAAGGGCATTTGTCTTGCATAGTTGTTTGACCAAGAATTTGGAAGATTTTTATCTCATTGGATTCTCGTCATACGGTCTTACTTCAGTGGTGTACCATGAAATTTCATTTTTTCCGGGTAAGTGATACATGTTAACCGTAAGTAGAATGACTCCACTTGGAGTTGGTGTATTTTTTATATAAGGAATTTTAAAATTGATACAACACCCCGTTCTTTAAAATTCTTTATGTTTTCTTTATCTGGTACTTCGTTTAAACATGGTGTGTGTGTAAACTGTTCCCTTCACATAATCTCGGTTCTATGGTAGTCACATTTCATTTCGCAAATTCCGAATAATGTTTTTGTTACTATGAAGTCGATGACTGTCTATGAAACTAAATAAAACAAAATTACGTGGATTATTCTAAATTATTGGAGCCCCAAATCTTAGTCGCTTTCTTCATATTCTTCATTATAAAATTCATAGAGGTAGTGAAAATCATTGAATTCAGAATATTATATCATATAGCCCCCATACAACCGGTTGTTCAGACATGAGATTTTGGGTCGAAATTCCGCCAACAAACATCAAGGAGCGCGAAATTTAGTCTAATGTTGATATTGAAAATCATTGAAATCGGAACACTATAACATATATCGCCTATACAACCCATTTGTTCAGATATGAGGGTTTGAGCCAACTCCTCTAAAAAAAAGTGTCTATTGGTATTATGCACACATATTATGAAATGCATAGGGTAGTGAAAATAATCTAGATCGGAATATTATATCATATTGCCCTCATATAACCGACTTGTTTAGATATGGGGTTTTGGGTCAAAAATCCGTCTAAGAAACATCTAAGAACGTGACATTAGGTATTTTACAGACGTAAATTTAAGTTGATATTGACACTGAAAATGATCAAAATCGAAATTTTGAAATTTGCAATAAATTTGATATGTTCATTAAAGACTTCGGCATGGCCAAAGACAGTCATTCTTTGTTGTTTTTAATTTAGTATCACAATATACTAGTAAGCATAATGAAGAATTCAGAAGAATTGCTCAGGATGATTCATAGAATCTTCTGGAAAATTCTGATCTATAAAAATTTACACGCTCTAATGTATTGAAATGAATAATTCTTATCTCGTACATATATATCATAAATAATTTATAGATAAAGATGCATTTTTTTATACTGATAGTTTAGCCAATGTGTTTTCGTAAGGAGCGTAAATCATTGCATAACTCTTGACTCTGGCTTAATATTACTGCCATTTTTGTTTGTTTGTATTTACATGCATGCATTAATATAGAATGCAATGTTCTGGTATTTATTTTTCAGATCCAGATTAAGATGTGAGGGATTCAATATTCTACTTTAACTCACCAATTATTGGATTTCTATTAAGATCATCTATTGTACTATTATGTGGCTCATATAACATATATTTTATTGTGATATTGAAAAAAATTATGTTCATAAAAGTAAGTTTATTTACAGAAATCATGGTTAAAAATACATAAGTTTATTTAGTTTATGATAAATTGGTATTGAAAAATAAGTATAATTAAATTAAATTGGTACAGTATTTGTATTAAAAACCTTTCGTATCAGCCAATATAATATTTTTAAACTTTTGCAAATATTCTTCTTCTTTGGCGTAGGCACCGCTTACGCGATTATAGCCTCGTCAACAATAGCGCGCCACTCGTTTCTTCTTTTTGCTGTTTGGCGCCAATTAGAAATACCAAGTGACACCAGGTCGCTCTCCACCTGATCTTTCGAACGGAGGAGGTCTCCCTCTTCCTCTGCTTCCGCCAGCGGGTACTCCATCGAATACTTTCAAAGCTGGAGCGCTTTCATCCATTCGGACGACATGACCTAGCCAGCGTAGCTGCTGTCTCTTTATTGGCTGAACTATGACAGTCGTCGTATAGCTCGTACAGCTCATCGTTCCATCGTCTGCGGTATTCGCCGTTGCCAACGCACAAAGGACCATAAATCTTCCGCAAAACCTTTCTCTCGAAAACTCCTAAAGCCGACTCATCGGATGTAGACATCGTACAGGCTTCTGCACCATGTGTCAGGACGGGAATGATGAGCGACTTGTTGAGTTTGGTTTTGGCTCGTCGAGAGAGGACTTTACTTTTCAATTGTCTACTCAGTCCAAAGTAGCACCTGGTGGCAAGAGTGATTCTGCGTTGGATTTCAAGGCTGACATTGTTGGTGTTGTTAATGCTAGTTCCCAGATAGACGAAATTATCTACGACTTCGAAGTTGTGACTGTAAACAGTGACGTGGGAGCCAAGTCACGAATGCGATGACTGTTTATTTGATGACAGGAGATATTTCGTCTTGCCCTCGTTCACTACCAGACCCATTCGCTTCGCTTCTCTGTCTAAGCTGGAGAACGCAGAAGTTACGTTGCGGGTGTTATGACCAATTCCTCTTGCAAATATTAAAATTTATTATTATCTATTTGCAGACGTTAATTTTTTTCTTTTTTTTTTTTTGGTGTTGTTGAAGTAATGTTGATTTTACTGTTTAAAAGTATCTGAAGACAATTTTACAACTGATCTTCTTTTATCTGCTCTTGCACCATTTTTACGTTTAATGTTGGTATTATATTCTTGGGCAAAAATATTTTTTGCTTTGAGGCCAACTTTTTTTAGGTTAGATATGATAAAATTTTCTCCGAAAAAATCAGAAACAAAATAGAAGAAATAAAATTATTCATAGAATTCGCTAAAATTCGCTAGAGCTAAAATATATGTGATATTGCAGCCAACTCAATTCTAAAAATCTGTTTAAGGATGATGTTCATAAGAAGTTTAGTTATTTATTCATCCACTCCATTAGCTTCATGACTTTCCATGTTGAGTGTCATCGTTATTTCTATAAATACGCATTCGTCTTTCCCTTGGTGTATATGTCTTCTATTCCGCTGATGAATCTCTAGATTTATACCCTTTCGAGATGCTCGATGGCCGATGCGTCCCAATGGCTAAATGAGCCAATCTATCAAATTTCTAAAGCATATTCCTGCAGAGATTCGCTGTGTTTTTGATCGCACTTTTCCAGTTGCATCTGTTAAATTTGTCACATTAATGCGTCGTAATCATCTCATTCATATTCGGGAATAGTCTGCGAAATTGCCGCTGCAGGCCGTTTCAACGCAACAAATAGCGCAGCGGATTTTTCCTAAATGTTGCAATTATTTAACTTAGCCGTCCTCTCGAACTGGAGCTTAAATATTTGGAAAGGAGTTGGGCCGTCAAAGGATGGTGCTTCTACTCACGGGCCGTTCATCGAACCGGTTGGACGATTCAATTACAAATCTGGGACACGACATTCGAACTCTACGACTTTGGTCTTAATGAGCTCCTATATCTTATCTTGCTGTTCTATTCTATCTTGCCTTTCCTTAAGTTCTGCATTGTCTGTCACTAGATTTTGCATTGATTTGTGAAGTTGCAGCCAATAAAATATGCATGTCCCCGTAGATGAGCCAGGAGCCTTTTCTTGAATCTTACTTGATGGCTGCTCCAAACTTCTTCGCAGAATCAACAGCCTCTTCCTTCTCTATATCCTTCACGGATGTCTCGCGGCGGAATTTGTATTGGCTCAAGTCCATACCTTCAAATTCATTGCTTCTCGCACTCGCGATTGCAGCTCTGCGTTATTTCCAATTGTGCATAATCTTCTCTTCGCCAATTCCCAATCCCACTTCTGACACCAATTGCTACGATTTTGCTAGGTTAACCTCGATGATTTGCCAAATCCTTCCAGTACGATCACTGGATTGTTAAATAAAAGTCGCCTACTATGTTTGTAGTTTCTTGATTATAACGAATTTATCTGGCTTTCATTTTCGCCACAGTTTTAGGATGATTACGTATGTACAAAAATTTGGTTTTTGAATTTTTCACATGCTAAGAGGTGAGCTGTAATTTTATAATAATAATATAATAATAAATTTTATATGTATTAATAAAAGGAAATTGATTAATTTGTTTATTACAGGCTAAGGAAATGCATTCCGATAGATTAGCGGAAGGAATACGGAGGAATAAAATAATGAAATGAGGTAAGTTTCCAGCGTATGTACATATACATATATGTACAAGTATATACATACATACGTAACTATGTACGAATGTGCATGAATTGTACATATCTTTTTGCAATTTCAATTAATATAAATGTGAAATAATTGTTTATTACAGGTAAATTAAGTGTGTGGCAGGAGTGCTAAGAATCGAAGACTCAAGAAAAATAGTACGCGTGTGTTTTTCGTATATATATATATTTACATACTTATGTATGTATTGTAGATTCATTCTTTGCGTAATATAGCTTTTACATTGCAGATTGTAACATTTTATTTAAACAGCAACCCTCAACGAAAGATAAAACCCAAAAATAAGTTACGTTCAGGGTTAATCATTTGGGTCATACTGCCTGAGATGGGCACCGGTGCGCCGTAACTGCTAGTACACCGCCTTTATACTTCAACATTTTCATACACGAATATTAGCAATACTTCAAAATATTATGCTTTCTTTTATGTTACTTTTTTTACTAAACTGTTCATGTTTTGTTGTGATGTATTATTAGACATACATACGAACAAAAAAACGCATAAGATTTTCTTTTGTAAAAGCAACTCATTTTTTGCATGTTGATATAATAAAATAACTACACACTAGTAGTGCTGAAAACAGACACCGGCACACATTACTCGTTTATATAACGACAAAGTATATGTTAAACACAATGCAGTAACTTTAATTCCTTACCACTGGTGGGGGGGCAATAAAAGACTGACAATGAATTAGAATTATTTCATTCTCTAAAAATAGACCGAACTGTTCATTTCTAAATGAAAGGCAATCTCCTGCAGTAATTACATTTTAATTTTTATTTCATTTTGTGTTTATGTGTGTGTATGTTGAATCCTAACTAGGTCATCTTCCATATATTTCTTATGTTTGGTATTTTTAAGACGGCTATGTCCTGCGAACTGTCATATGAGCCGCTCAGTGCACACATCGATTAACTCCACTTTTTGAAAAATCTTAAATTTAAGTGACAAAGCCCTTGATATAGGCATAACTTTTTATATTTATAATCACTTTCCTGAATAATAAAGATTACCACCTTTAAATGGCAAATTTTTTTGGCCATTGAATAATAAGTAATTTATTTCAGAAGCCATTTCGATTAACTCCATATTCTAATGTAAATCGTTTCAGTAACGCTGTATCTGTTCTGGCCGTGTATCGACGCTTATTTGTTTTTAAACAGCCGAAGATGCTCTCTCCCTCTCAATAATATTCGTAACAAAATCGCATCGGTAAACAGATAAAAAGAAGCGCAATGCAAACGATAGTTAGTATAGTAGTGATCTCGAATGCTGAATGTTACCGTGTACTTCTTAGTCTTTTCAACATACTCCCAGATTGTTTTTAAAGAAATAAATATTATACCGTTATAATCAAGATGAGTGAGACTAATAATGTGAGTGATGATTGTTCAATACGATTTATCAACAGAAAGTCTGGTCCAAGAAGACCTTTATCGTTTTCCTCGGATTCATCGGATTGCAACAGTACAAACCCAACAAACACATTGATTGGGAGGAGAAGAAGTCATAATCCTGTTAAATGGATACGAAATTTACAAAAGCATAACAGGATAAAAGGTTTGGCATACAGGAATAGGGGAGGAAAATTAATACCTGCAAAAACATTTGTCGATATGCATTGCAGATGCCGTCAAAATTGCAATCAAAAAATTATTTCGGATGAGAGAGAGGCTACCATGAAAGCATTTTATAGTTTACATAGTCAACTTGACCAAAATATTTACTTAAGAGATTGTATCAAAGTTAACGAAATAAAAAGAACGAAGATCACATTCGTTTACATATTACTTTCGAAAAGAGACTTGATGTTCCCGTTTGTAAAAAATATTTTAGACACTTATCAGGTGAGTGACGGGACGATTGTTGTTCTATAGAACAAGTTACATCTTTGGTTGATAAGCGCAAATGCCGCGTTGCAAGCAATAAAATAGATGATACAAATGTTATAAAGCATAAAAAGTCATTTCCAGCCTACAGGTCACTACACCAGAGCTCATAATCCAAGACTACAATATTTAAATCCTGACTTAAATATTAAGAACATGTATGAACTATACGTCACAGAATGTGAAAAGGAAAACGTAGCACCAGTGAAAGAAAAAAAAGAAAAGTATTACTATAATGTGTTCTCTACAAAATTTAATTTACATTTTATACATCCATCAAAGGATACGTGCCAAACTTGTGATGATTTTCAAATAAAAATTCAATCTTCAGATGATTCATTCATTCCTCCTGTTAAACACGATTACTATAAGAACTTGTCAACAAATCGAAATGACGAATCCTCGCATACAGCTGATGAAGAAGACATTATTTAAAATATTGCTGAATCATCCCAAAGAATAATGCCGCTAACATAAAGCTGCTATGAATTAATTACAAAAATTATATTATAACAGAACTGCCAACAATCATTTTTATGGAAAAGCTGTGATAAAAATGTATAATAACTAACTTTTTCTGTAATAAAAAACTCAAAAATGTAAAGACTAAATTTAACTTTATTACTTTTTTCAGTTGCCATTCGATTAACTCCACCAGTGACATAAAAACTGTAACATTACTGACGATTGTTTGTTGGCTATTCTTTCTTATTAATTTTATATACCGTTAGATGAAAGCTATATCTGCAATTATGCATTCTACATTATATATTTGAATTCATATTATCAGAGGCATTTTAAAAAACAATATACATTACATAATCGCGTTTCTCAACTTTTCGTTTTATGGAGTTAATCGATGTGTGCATTGAGATGTGTTTAACAATACATCTTAAGTAAAACCCAACAGAAAAACAATGTTATCAAAGAAGGATTTTTAAAAACTTGACCAGTTGTCTTTAAAAATTGTGCAATTTTTTATTGGATTAAAAATATTTTCTAAACTGCAATACAACAGATATCACCATTATTATTAACAGATTATTAAGAATTCATTTCTTTTGAATATATTACACGTGTATATTTCAAACATAAACTAATATTTTAACAAAAAATGTATTTTTAACTGCAATTTGAAGTCCCAGAAGCCAGACACATGCCCAATATATTTTTCGACATGGTGCATCAGTCAATGAATAGTACAACAGATTTAAAGTTGACGAAGTTATCGCACTTGGACCCAAATATCATTTTTATAAGGAACTTAAATCTTTAACGTAAGTTTTTCCACTATGTCAAAAAACTTGATTATTTTCTGAATGTAATGCAATCTAGACATACTTCATTAAAAACTATATTTTACCATTTGTTCACTTAATAATAATTTTTTTCTTTTTCATTTCTATTTTATCCATAGCGGGAAAGTACAAAGAGCATCAGTAGCTGGAATTACTACTGCACCTCAAGGACTATATTAAACAGCAGCAAAAACCGCATTACAAAGTGAGCATAACGTGTAATATAGCAAAGGTATGAATGTGTGATCGTATTACTTTGAAGTTCTTGATAAGTATTTTTAATTTGTTTATTTTTTCTGCCGATCTGCTGATTCTCATAAGAAACGACAAAGGGTGGATTGTAGCAGCACTAAAGGGCTTAATCAACCATAAACCATTATATCGAAGAAAAAAAACCAGCCAGTATATAGTTACAAAAATCTATTTTTGTTTGTCAGAATATAATGTTATGTTTCTAAGCAAATGCAGCCAAAAATAAGCGCACATAAGACTGCGCTTAGCATTTCATACAAATTTTATGCGAAGATACACGCTCGTATACTCGCAAAAAAAATACATATATTAATTCTATTCCACCCTTTTTTGATTGTAGGATTTATTGTTATAATTGTATTGCTTTTATTTTAACTTTAATTAATCTTTATCTTTTAGGAGACCCAGATAATTATATTCTAGCAAATCCTTTAGTTATTCCAGTTCAGATTCAACTTGAATGATGTTAGTTATTTGCTTAGACCAAGGCGAATAGAACAAGGTGGAGTTACTAGACAGCGAATACAACTTTTTCCATTCTTTCTTCGCAAAGATTGTTAAAATTATTTTTTAGTAGGTTTTGTTTGCATGAATTTCAATTAATTTTATATTTGCAAACGTTAAACTCTTTTAAATTGTGATAATGTGATTGAGACTTACGCGAAAAAAGAATGAAATTTTGAAAGGCAATGCATTTTTCAAGATTTCGACAATCGGGAATTGTTGTATTTGTTCTTTTGCTCTCAAATTTAAATGAATTCGCTTTGGATGAGACTGAGTTTGCACGGGGCAATTCCTGTTGCCGAAACTCTTAGTTTGTATTCCTATTTTTCGCTGTAAAATCTATCATTACTTTTCAGATTTGTATTTGAATTCACTAAATGGTTGCTGTTATGATAAGTTTAAAATGAATGTTAGAGAATTTATGGAATTTAAAAATTTTTATTTTTATTTTAATATTTATATTAATATTTAAGCATCATCTAAATCAAAATGTTAAATGTTTTGTTATATTGTAATATTGATCTAGCCAAGTATTTGTAAATGCGTTTCGCTAATTCACTACTTAAAGTCTTTCACGAATTTGTCAATATGAAACCGCTCGCAGCTTTCGGCCGCAGAAAAATTACATGACGCAGCGAACAAAATACGTATGGACCTATGCTTGCATCGAAATTATTTATAATTTTTGTCAGCTGTCGGTGATCCCTTTCGCGTAAAGAAATATTTCGAGCAAATTGAATTTATTTTCCTGATCCATGATCCATTTAGATATATCATCTAAAATTTGAACCAAATCGAGCAATAAATAAAATTTCGAATAGGTCAGTCCATGGTCCCCTTTCCGGTGATAAAAGTAGTGTTCCTGCTAATCTAACCAAAAAACTACCTATGCACCAAATTTCAAGCAATTCGAATAATAAATACAATTTTTTCGAATAGCTCAGTAAATAAAAACCTCAGCAAAATCGGTCCAGCCGTTGAGGAGGAGTTCAATGCCTAACACACGTACAGAAGATTCATATGTATAAAGATAACCTTCGTTTAAAAAACTGTGAGAAAATTTACATGTGATTTGTTAATGATCTTCAATAAACATATGATTTAGAAGCGAAAGATCGAAATTAAAATTTCTATTAACTTTACTATAATAATAAACAAAGTAAACAATTAAAAACTTTTTCAAGTTAAATATATTAAGATATCATAAAGAAATCGAAGCGTACAAGTGAAATCCAAGAGAACGGTCGTGTTTTTTGTTCGCTCTTGAAATGGAAAATTCCATCATACAAAAATTTTATATGTTTCAGTTCGAATTTTTTAACACTAAACGTGTGTGCTCAAAATTGTTTGACAGTGCCACTTATAAATTTTCATCTTAGGCAGAAACTATAATATATATATATGTACATATGTATATGGGTCATATAATAACTCTGAAATAGCCGTTGTTTTAGACAGCAAAGGTTATATAAGAAAATAACTAAATTAAAGTGCGTTTCCTAAGAAGAAATTAAGAGTAATATAACTTTTTTATATTCGATTTATGACACACAAATTACTTAGCGGTTAATAAAATTTAAAATTTGTAATCAACCTGAGCAACTTATAGCGGAATTATAAAATTTTTATTTGCAGCACTCTCAAAGGCAAAAAGATGAATACGATATCTTGTCTGCTTACGAAATTACGTAAAAAATATTGTTACGATTTTGCTGAATAACCTCGATGATTCGTCAAATCCTTCGAGTTCGATCACTGGATTGTTAAATAAGAGTCACCAACTTTGTCTGCAATTTCTTATTTTTTAAAGAATTTATATAATTGCTTTTATTTTACTTGAATATCTCAGTTATTCACAGTTCACTTCACTATTAACAATCACTTGTATTACAACTTAAACAAAGTACTATTTCTTATTACTTCATTAATTAGCTTTGCAGTTGTGTGTCGCCCTTATATACTAGTCGATTGTTCGTAACCAACTGCCTGGAATGATCTAATCATTCTCGATAACGAATGTTCTCAATTTACGCTCTACATCATGCCAGTTGTCGGCTTCTCTTTCATCTGACATTCGCTTTATATTTTCGCCACAATATATTCAAAACTTGTCTTCAAACTGATAGTCTGACAGGGCGAAATCCACTCAACTCTTCATCGAGTTTAAAAATTGAACACCGCAATATTTCAGTCATATATGTAAATAATATTTGTAATAGAGATAGGAACAAAGTCTTCTTCCGGATGAATTTGTTGCAAAGGGCCATCGAGTTCTGACGCTAAATACCGCATGGAGTATGTTTAATAAATTTCGCTGAGGATTAAATCTTCTAGTATTCTTACTTTCTCTTAAATTATTTGCTGTATGCGAGTAACATTCGATAGTCACAATTCCCAGTTTTCAATCGAAATTTTTCCATTTAAATTTTGTTCTGATTTGCTTAAGTAAGCTCCATTTACAAACAATTTGGCAGTCACATACATAGGTCTGCCAAAAAAAAAAGATTATATATTACTCTACCAAAAAAGATAGAGCAGAAAATGGTACTCGAAATTGCTCCCGCTCTGCTTAGAGTAGAGTAGATACAAACATTTTGCTTGAATAGTTTCACTGTTTTTTTTTACCTTTAATGTATTTGCTCAGAATTGTTTGACTTGCCACTTATAAAATATTCAGCTTCGAAATTTTTTAATTATTGTTGTGGATATTTCTTAAGCAGAAATTATAAAATTGTATATATGTAAATATGTATTTTTTAGGGATATATACGAAATATTCGCCATATTATGGTTGGCGTCGTCGACGTCGTAGTTGTTTTTCAGTCGACATCCATCGTCTCGAAGTCGATGCAAAGTTGATATTGCCGCACAGTATTGCGACATTATTTTTGTAAATTAAACTCGCGTATTTGCAATTTCGAAGAATCTTTCCCAAGAGCTGCCTCCTTCCCTTTTGAAAATCTTTTACTAAGCAAAATTTTTCTTTTTCAACTCAGCCACAAGACTTTCGAATTGTTCTGTACCCGTTTCATTTTTAAATTTCTTGCTCAACACAAAAGAATACACATATATATATATTTTATATATCTAAATTTATATATTTTATATATCTAAATTTAAAAATTGCAAATGTCTTCTATCCTAACTAAACAATTAGGAAAAACTAACTAAACAATTACCAACTAAACAATTAGAAAAAATGTATCTAGCATGCGTAGAAATTTTCATTTGGCCATACATTCATTTATCTACAATTTGATTTCTGATATGGAACTTTTAATTCCTAGTCCTGCACTAGCAATTTTTATTTCCCTTGAAAGTCAAATGATTTGAGTATTGTCAGAGCAATGACACTTCACAAAATGGCTATTCAGACTAGTTTAGCTTGTGACATATTTTATAAGTTCTTTTGTAAAACTGTTAATCCAATTAAGAATCGAAACGCTTTCGTGAATCGTGGTTTTAAAATACAAGAGTTCTTTGAAGTGCAATATCACTGGGAGTTGCATTTCATATTTCGGGATTAGAGAACAAAAATCAATATTAATCATCGAAAATCAGTTTATTGTTTGACAGAATATTTGCCATTAAGGTCTGTACACTTTTGCAGGCGTTTGAATCAACTGTCCAAAACATGCGTTCTGAACACATCTACCGCCTCATCAGTCGTAAAAAGTTAGCCTCTCAGTTTATTTTTTACGTATACATATATACATACATATATATACATATATATATATATATATCGGGTTTTGGCCGAGCTCTACTCCCAATTTGTGGTTTTGGGTCTCGATGTTATTACCAATATATGGAGGAATGTACAGTTTATTCCGAATAGCCGATGGAATTTTATGAGAAGCTTTTATTTCATGCCAGAAATCGAAGGGCTTGACATTCCCTGCTGAGGGGCGACCGCAATTATAAAAATTAATTTTCTATAATTTTGGATGTTGCTCGAATCTATTTTTTACGTACGGGAATCAAAAGAAATCATTCGGTGCCAAGATGTTTTGAGTGCTCAAAAACGCAGTTATTTCAGTCGATATGTGAGAGCTGGGATTGTTGTGGTGAAGAGTGATCCGTCTTCGGCGGTTGGTTTTCCTGATTTCTTGAAAAACAAAAAGCAAACAAATGGTTGTGTACCACTCATAATTTACTATTCTGCGTTAATTTATTTGTACGGTTGCGACGTGTCCAATTTTTCCAAAACAACAGGCAACCATTTGCTTGGGAGTGCTTCGTGCGAGCTTCTGTTGGATTCCTCTCATCTTGACATACCCAAATAGTCAACTCCTGCTTACATTCGTGCTCATATGCATAAATCTACAATTTATAACCGGTCACGATTTTGTAGATGTGTTTCGAACCACCGCTATCGTACATACATATATGTTTAAAATTTCTTTCGAACAATTGGCACGAGCCTTTTTTAAGCAATTGAATCATTATTTCATTGATTGAAATCTACTGCTTACTTAAGTAAAACTCGAAAAATAGTTACAACTAAACATGATTATAAAAATTTTGATTTTTGCGTCAGAAAATTTGATCGTCTCTAATTATGTTTGATAAAAACAAATTAATTTGCAATGTGATATTTGAAGTTGAAGTGTGGAGTGCGTGGACTTAAAAACCTTAATCAGTCCTTGTGTCGTGAACAAACTTTGTGATTACTAGATCAATGTTTTGCTTGGCTCCAATCCAAAAAAAGGAAAAAATACAATAAGAAATAAAAAACTCAAGCACATTATTGAAAAAATACAACGCCAAATAAAACTTAATTAATAGGAGTATAATCTTAAGATCTTTATAAGAGGAAGCCTTGTTGTTAGATTTTCAAAAACATGAGCTAGTGGTAGTTTATAAAGGTAAATTTTTGCTCTTTATTTATATTTTAAATTTTTGTGAGAAAGTGTTACCAAAAATTAGTAACTCTACCAACTCTTCTTTTTCTTACTCTTGCATTTAAAAGAAAATAACTTAAATTAAATTATTTAAAAAAATTACTTTATCTGCATATATACTTTGTCTAAATTTTTCTTATTCCGAAGACGACATAAGAACCGAACGCTACGAGTAAAAAAAAAATATAATGATTGACGTCTTTATTTGAACGTTTATGGGCAAAGCACGAGCGAACTTCACTCACACATGCATATGCAATGCTTGATCTAATTATTTGATCGCCTCCAAGAGCTTTTCGATTTTAAAGGCATTCAGCTCTGACATAACTGAAAACTTTAAGGAAATTATGGGTTTAAGGATATATAAAAATATATGTACATATACTTATGTATATACATATGCATTATGCATATATGTAGAACTCTTTTGTAGGACATTTGTTTATAAACGTACCTGAGAGTTGGGGTATCCGTAGGCGCTTTGATAAAGCACCAGTGTGGTGTAAATTATTGGAATGGCCAGTGTCATTGCTTGTAGTAGACGCTTGTAACGTTGCGGAAATGACAAAATGATTATACTCATTATTTAACCCGATTCGTTTGTGATACCTTGCAATTTTGCTGTTTGGTTACTTTTGCAATGATTTGAAAACTTTTGAAACGCAGCAAAACTTTCAGTGAACACATGTGTGGCTTGGTTAATTTTAACCACTTTTATGCATATGTATATACACAAAGTATAAGAAAAAGTGTTATGTATTCGTACATATGTATGCCCCACTATTCATTTCATTAGCTTGCACTTTTAATTGCTTTTTATTTTATTTCTCTGGTTATGCACTACTCCCCACAGAGGTTTTTATTCGGCACACAAAAATAAATTAGCTCATACTACTTCTGTATTTTACACAAAATGACTTCATAATTATTTAGCATTCTATATGTAAGTAACATCATTTCACCAACTCCAATTACATAGCTGCAAGTAGTTAAATAAAGATAATCCACCAACAGTAACGTTAAAATATGCGCACACAAACGTATATCTACATACACAAACGGTGAACCGTTGTGTAACAGGGTCCGATCGCGACTGATACAGCATGGCTATTCAACAGATGTCCACAGTGATTCAAGTAAGTATGTATGTTATATACCAATTTACATTCAACATTTCCATGAACAAACACATCACCATACATAAATAGTCGGCTTGTTAATGCCGTTCGCTGTCCATTATTGTTGCTACACGAACGAATGGTGAAAACAAAACAGAAACCAAAAATTAACTGACTCAACAAGTAAATAACAAGTCTTCACTTACGATCATGAAGCAATGGAAGCGTGAGCAAGTTGTTCCAATTGGAAGTACAAGTTGCTGATGTGAAAAGGAGCGAGTTGACTACACTTCGTCGCCATGCGTTGTCTCTTACAGATCGTCGTGAATTCCATTTGAGCTCATGACTCGGCATACTTTTTAAACTTTATCCAACTGCAATTTTCCAATGAGAGCAACTGCAACTGTCGAATTGAATTGAATAATAAATATTTACAAGTAGGCGAAGAAAACCTTAACTCGCGCTCACTACGTTTCAAGTGTGCATGTGCATACATATGTTTTTTATGAATCTTAGATGTGATCAGCCAGCTTTATGCCTTCTAATGTAAAAAATGTGTATGGTTGCTGAAGTATACTTATGTATGTCTTTATATGTAATGTTACCCTGCTAAAAACTCGACAACTCCATGTACGGCTGAAACATATACTTCTCGCGGACAATGTAGTAATCCAAAACTAACCACAATCCATATCGAATGTACAGTTTAATTAACATTGAAATGGAGTATTTACAAGAAATTTGTTTTGAAATTACTCCAAGGAATACCTACAAAGGATTGCGTTGTACAGCATCTACGAAAAATTATATTCGAACTTTCTTTTTAGTTTCGAATACAATTTGTGTTGGTGAAAGAAATCTTTGATGAAAAAATCATCCACTTAGAGAATTCGCATAAACAAAAGGATTTCACTAAAAAGCTACCACTTGCGTTCTTAAGATCTGAAGTGATTTATCATTTCATAATTTTTATCATTTTAATTGTTTAAAAATAATTATTTTTCGAAATTTACTAAATACTCAAATAGTAATCATTATTATTGTGAGCGAAAATATATTGCTCAGAAAATAGTCATTATTCATTTGCCGTTATTTTTTCGCTAAAAATATTGCTCAAGTTTAGATACCTCTTTTCAACCATTCACATTTGTTATCTATAAATTTTTCAGAAAATTTACTTGAAAAAGGATAATATGAACAAGAAAAAATAACTATCAAAAATTAGCTTAAGTAGTTGTAGAAAAATAATTATTATTAAAGGAACAAAATTATGAAAATTAATAAATAATCATTAAGTAGTGATATTTTTTTTAATACTTTTAATGACTACGGTCCCTGAAAAAAATTTAAATATATTTTTTTCAAAAGAACATAATAACATAAAAACTTTAAAGTTTGTTTACGTAAATTATAAATTTAAATAACACATTTTAGAATTTTTTCAAAAGAAATAAAAATTGAAATCACATTAATTAATTCTATGTATATTTTATTGGACTAGCAGATGGAAATATTTCGCCGTAGCAATCAACGTCCATGACTTTTTACAGCATATCCCTCTTGCATTTCGTGTAGTGATTGCGATTGGTAAAACACGAAGAATGGCCGTGCCGAATCAAGCTGGTATACTTAGATACATGAGTGGGTCCAATAGTACACTAAATAGGAGTTTATCTGCAAATACTCCAATGGGCCATGTGGTCTTCAAATTTTTGCAGGGTATGCCTCTGGTTCTAATTTGCCAACGATTGCAAACAGCAATTTTCCATTTCCTGCAAGCACATTGACCGAAAAGGGTTTAGCGTTAAAACTTGCAAAAAACCAATGTACGTACATAAAAGGTACCAAAAAATTTCTGTGTGTGTGTGTAATTAAACAAAAGAAATTTCTTATATACATTATTTATTTCAAAATCACTGATAATTTTTATGAAAAGCTATTGGTTTCGTGTCGTGGTCATATCAGGCGTTATTGCGCTTCTAGCAATATCCTTTCTTATCAACATCAAGCATCTATGATAGCAAAACTCTTACATAAGCCAACTTGGTATCTTAATATCTAGTTTTGAAAGTGGTAACTCGCATAGATTTGACAAGCAAGCAACAAAGTAAATGCCTTCTAAGCAGCAAGTGATTGAGTGAATGCAAAACATTATAAACTCTAAACTAAAGATCTGATTGACTTTGGATTGACTTGCGGTGTCAATAGAACACAAGTAAACATAAAATCTTTTTCAGACTATGGTTAATCAACAAATTAAAAAAATTTGCTTACTTACAAAAAAAAAAATGAATTTAATGAAATTGTAGACAATGCAATTGTGGCTTTACTGACTGATCTCAAGTACTATTAATGGCATTCAGTTAAAAGTTTTGAAAATATCGTCATTTGCTGCCCTCCGCCAAGGACTGCCAATTTTGAATGGGCTCGAATTGACTAAATCTTTAGAAATTTACATCTAATTTTGCAGAAAAAAAGTTACACCACTGAATCCTACGAAATAATTGCTGAAGTGTATTAGTTTGGTCATTTAATGTATACAAACGATCGGCCCAAACATCGAAACCTCGTCAAATCAAATTTTTTGCGGATGATACAGCAATACTTAATGTACATGCGAGCCCGATACGGCCGTCCATATAAATAGATTTCGGCTACATTTAAAAATATTAGAGGAGTAGCTAACTACTTGGAGAACTAAACCCAATGAGTCTTTAGTCTATACAAGTAACAATTAGTCTAAAAAGGCGCATATGCTTTAATTTCTATAAATATATTGCGATACTACGGAAGGAAGTCCTTACTTACTTGGAGGAATCCAACCATCATCCATGGCATATTGTAGTCGACTTAATTCCTTCTTATTCAGACTTGATGCTGACTTCTTAACTGAGAGGCGAAATCAACTTAACTCTTCATCTAGTGTAAATCTATTCTCATTCTTCAATTTTCATACAACGGACTAAAGTTATATTATAAGCGTCATGAAAGGCACAAAGGAAAAATGAAAGAGACTGCCCCTATAACAAGAACAACGACAACAGTTTACATATACTCCAGGAATTTTACTAAAATGGATCATAAAATATAATACATTTTTTTCATCGTATACACATACCTACAATAAATATTGGAAAGAATGATGGTAAATCCAGTTTAAGGAAGTTTAAAAGCCTCCATTTTTTATTTTTTGTTCAAAAAGGGGAGATATTTTTTAAATATAATTGGGTAGCATCAAAAACGAAACATGTTTAATGTCAGATAGCGAAGATAGGATAAAAACAACTTTAAATAATTGTATCATGAATCTATTTATGAATTTCACTTTTTAAGTTTTTACACAGTTTTCATGTCGTTCAAATACTTGTAGATAACAAAATTTCTGGTAAATAACGGCAACCACAACAAATGAACATGGTTTGATAAAACTTTCAAACACATTAAATAAAAAAAAACGTTGCACAGTTTTTTGTGTTTGCGCTGGAGCTTGTGTTCGAAGTTCTTGCCATTGTCGCAATCTTTATGATACTCAAACCTACGAGGCAATCCGATGTGCGACACAAAGCGGAATACATATTTATATACATGTGTATATATTTTTATTTATTTAAGCGCACAGTGCTACTAGAAAAAATAGTTCTAAAAAATTTTCACCCAACGCTTGTGTGTTTGTTAATATCTATAGACGTAAAAAAATTATGTATAAACGAACAGTAGACTCAACAGGTAGTATGCTCTATATCTCTGTTTATAGGGAATAACAAAACAAGTATGTAAGTTTCAAAAGTTCACTCAGAAAACTAAATCAAATAACTGGAATTATGAGCTGCATTCTAAATTGATTACTTATTTAGTACTAAGTATTATGTTGTAACTACTTCTACAACAGTTACATTTTTAATATAAATTATGAATACTATTATTATGCAGGAAGTACAAAAGATTGCCAATAAAGGGAATTATGTTTTACATTCCAAGTATATACAAATTTCAAAATCAGTTCAAAACTAAATTTAACCCTATTGGCAGAAGTAAAATGTGCGACTAATCAAATCTGCATGTTTAGGGGATTATTATATAGCTAAGTCAGCCAAAAACATAGCGACTCAGCTGATCCAACCTATCTTATGAGAGCGCCATTTAAATAAAAAGTTATCACCGTTTAACGCTGCCATTCCTTACGTTTGTACTTTAGAAACAGCTGCGATTTTTCTCAGAAAATTTACCTATCTAATTTCTCGCTGTTATACAAGGTTCCTTGCCAATGTCAATTTGAAATAAACTAAGAAAATTCAGAAATGTAATATGTAATTAATTACATATTACCATATACTAGATCTTGTATATTTGAATGGTGTTATAATTCGAACATATACATTTTTTTATGAAAATTATAATTTTTTTAAAAGTACACATGTAAACTGGTAACTGTTGCAAGTAAAGACCTTTTCTCAATATGTCCCTCATCCAGTCGAGTGGTACGGGTGGAAGGTATGTAAAATGATTTAGATCATAAATAAAAATTTACAAATTTTCTTGTGATAAACCAACTGTTAATTACCCGAGTCATATAAAAGCAAACGAACGAAAAATGCTCCAATCAAAGAATTTTATGTACAACAATCCAAGACATACTACCGAATATTGAATTGTTTGTGAGGTAAGTGATAAAAATATCTATAAGGTACATATGTACAATTGCTCCCTTTATTTGTAGGAAACTAAGTTTTCTTGACAAACTCTTAGTATTTGAACAAATGTTATAGAAAATAAAAACTAAAGAACTTTCAATTTATAGTTTGATTTTTCTTTTCAAAAAAGTTCAATAATTTGGTAAACTGGTTGAAGTGCATGTGCATGAACATTTACCTAAGTATTTAACAACAAAAATAAACTTAACTAATTAGTATGTATCTCACAAGGGTTACCAAAAGAATTACATTTTACATTCGTTTGACTATATATATGTAAAACGAAATTTTTGTAAACATTATTATATTCTATATTTTATCAGAGAGTTTCACTGCGAATTTTTTTTATTCATTTATTTACCAAAATAACAATTAAATAAGCAATAGCCATAAAAATCGTTGTTCATGATATTTAGTGTTGTTAATATCTTATGCAAAAACTTTGTTCTGCTACTATATAGTTTATGAGTGTATTTAACTACACATATTCGTTACATTGCTTATGTTTTTGCAAGTGTGCAATAGGCGTAGTTCTCGCGGCAATTGTCGCTTGTGGTGAACGCATTCGAAAGTCAAATGAAAATATAGCCCCGAAGGTGAATTATTCAAACCTGTTTTGCGAACGTACAAAATACTGGACACCAGCGGGGATAGCAATCTGCCTATTTGGAGTGGCAAAAGCATAACAATGTAGTTGGCGTACGTCAAGCCACGAAATAGTCTCCGCTACAATTTCAACTCCACCTTTATACGACTGAAAGTAGTAGTTTTTTTTATTACAAACGAGCAGCTGCAATTTAAATGACTACAAATTCAACTGGAAAAATGGGCACAGATTAAATTATTGCTACACTATGATAGCGAGTGAGCGCTGAAGAAATAATTGAGTTGAACCACCTGAATTATTTACTCAAGCAGCTGGGGTTCTGACTAAGCGAAATCTAAGCGCACGTAATGTAAATCTGCAATCGACCTACACAAGTGTAAAAAGAATGTACACATACTTGTACATTGATAACGGATAGATATAAACAAGTTTATGAAAATTCTACCATAACAAGAATTAAATAATACCAACTAAATACAGACATATTTGTTAAAACAAGCCAGTATTATGAGATCTTTCGATTATTAACAGTGAACCAAAGTGACGATCGAACGAATTTTGATTAGATACTAGCCGACCCGGCCACTCGTTGTTGTGCTTTTTTCATTTCGTTCATTTTTTATTCTAATTGTTGTTGCAAAGGGTGATTAAAGTACTAATTAAGCAACATCTAAATCAAAATTTTTATTTTTTTGTTATTTTGTAATATTGATCTAGCTATGTATTTGTAAATGTGTTTCGCTAATTCACTACTCAAATTCCTTCACGAAAATGTCAATATGAAAGCTTCAAAGTAAAACGAATACAGACTTCGGTCAAAGAAAAATTACATGACGCAGCGAAAAAATACGCACCGACCTACATATGTTTACATCCAAATCATAATAATTTTTGTTTGTCTGTCGGTGATCCCTTCCCCATAAAGAAATGTTTCAATGTAGATATACCATCTAAAATTTTAACCGAATCGAAGCATAAATCAATTTTTTTCTCAATTAAATCGGCCACAGCCTGGAAATCATCAATCACGTAAATCGAACCATAAATAAGATTTTGAATAAGTCAATTCATGGTCGAATTCCCGGAGAGAAAAATAGTGTTCCTGCTAATCTAAGCAAAAAGATACCAAATTTCAAGCAAATCGAAGCCGTTAGTCCCAGGTCCGCCTCCCGCGTGACTGATGCAGAATATAGATAAAAACAATCCTTGATGCGGATTATATATCATATAAAACTTGTGTTCAATCGGAGACCTTTTTGAGTTTTTGAAGCGTACACAAACCAAAATAACATTTATTTGTATATATGTATATGTACCGCCGTACAGTTTTATAAGTAGAAAAAGTACCATATGTTCTAAATTCAGGTGGGATCACGTGATCGAAATACTCAGGTTTTCACACAGTGACAAAATATAGATATGGTGAATAAATGGGACATATAACTGAAAGCGGCAAAAACTGTGTTATGCTACTATTTAGCCGAGTGGTGAACTTTGCTAATTACAATCCGGAAGGCCTGGGCTCGAATCCAGGGTCAAGAAACATTTAAAATTCTGGAAAATTAATTTTTCTCATCACGGTCGCCCATCGGTAGGGAATTTCAAGCCCTCCGAGTGTATTACTGACATGAAATAAAATCTCTTTATAAAACTCCAAACAGCCGTTCGGGGCGGCTTAGCATAAACTGTAAGTCAATCCACAAATCCACAAATTGGATGAGGCGCTCTGCCGAAAATCACTTCAGCGGTTACAAAGCGCAAAATGTATACATATAACTGAAAGCACAAAAAAAAAATGGACATGAAAAAAGAATCGGAGGGCATCAGTAAATTCGAATCTCCACCTTTAGTTTTTTTTTTAAATCTTCGTAAACTTTAAGTGGCTTTAAAACTCAGCGAAACGTAGCAAAATATTATTATAATTATATTTTATTGTTAATTATAATTAAAATTACAAAACAATATTATTAGCGCAAGCTACCAGGGCTATCGGCTTAGTCACATGGTTAAATAATTAATAATTTTTTGATTACACTAACATATATTATATTAAATGAAAGATTTTTATCTTTTTTAAAAATGTGGAAACTAGTTTTATATTAATTTCAGAGGGGTGTGGTAAGATAGATTGTAGCGGATTACTCTTCTTGAAAATGTTATTCCTTAGTTTGGAAAGAGCTGGACAGTCCAGTAAGATGTGGTCGACTGTAAGACTCGAGTTTCGGCAAAAATGGCACGTCGGCTGAGGAGTTGATGGCAAAAGATGCTCGTGGGTCAATTGAGTGTGGCCCAGTCTGAGGTGTATGAAGCATCTGTCAGCCCATGTTGATTTGTTACTTGTGAGTTTTATTGCAGTTCCCTGAGGGTTTATTTCTTTGTATTGGTGTTGGTATGTTGACCATTCATTGCAGTATTGCAGTTTTAAGGCGTTTGAAAAAATGTGTTTTAAGGATTTGAGTCCAAATGGCATAAAATAGTGAAGACATGATTTTAAAGCAAGTTTTGTTGCTGCGTCGGCATATTCATTACCCGGTATACCAGAATGGGCTGGGACCCAAATCACTTCCGTTTTTCCTGACTTGTTTATGATTATGCTTTGAATTATTTGAATTGTATCGTCGTTTGAATATAATTTTTGCGTGGCCCTGAAGACTGACTGGCTGTCAGTGCATATTACGTATTTTTTGTTTGACTCTTTGGCTATTGTTAGTACCGAAAGCATTCCTTGTAGCTCAGCATGAAATATATTTGCATAATGTGGAAGTAATCCTTGGGATTTAATAGCACCATTCTCGTCAGTTACTGCAAATGAAAATGCCATCCTTCTTGTTTGAGTGGTATTTTGCAATGCTGCTGAACAGCTGTTGGTAGGTAGAATTACTGGTGTGTTCTTTGCGTCGGATTGCCAGCTGGTTAATAAAAGTTTCACTCTCAAGTTCCCAAGGGGGGAGTTCTTTTATAAGATGACGTGTTGCGGATATATTTAAGCTTAGAGATTTTTCCAGTGTTCTCAACTCACAGAGTGTTGATTTCATTTTTATATTTGTCCTTCTTTTTTTTAAAAGTTGTATTTCATGGTTTAAAATGCTTGAGGTGTTGGCAAATAGTTTGTAAATTATACGACTGTTAAGAAAATTATATCGCTTTTCTATCGTGTGAAACCCTCCTTCAGCTAGTAAGTTTTTTATTGGGGTAGTTCTGAAGGCTCTTAAACTTCGTCTTATCGCTGAATACATTGGTGACTTAATTTTCTTAAGTAAATTTTTGAACATTTTCCATAAATTTGTAGACCATAATCTATTTTACTTAGCATAGTTAATTTGGTTACAGTTAACAGTGTGTTGGTGTGTACAAAGCATTTTTTTGAAGATAAGTATTTGATAATATTTAGCCTGGTAGCCAGTTCGTTTCTTAAGTTATTATAGTGATACTTAAAGGTATGCTTGCAATCGAAAATTAAACCTAAGATTTTTAGACTGTTAACGTTAGTGATAGTGTCGTTATTGCTTTTTATATGAATCTCATTACATTTATGTTTTCTACAAACATGCAAATGCTTGCATTTCTGTATCGATATATAAGCACCTGAATGTTGTGACCAAATGTTTATGGCGCTAAGTGCATTATTGAAGGATACTTCAATATCTTCTTTTTTTTTTACTGTTGCAAATAAGATACAGGTCGTCAGCGTATAGGCAGTGCTTTATATTATTTTGCTTGATCATAAGCCTGCTGATGTCGTCAAATGCTATCAGGAATAAAGTAACTGAGAGTGGAGAACCTTGGGGGATTTCGTTGTAAATGGGAAGTGTCGTAGAAAAGGTATTGTTGACTTTGCAACGAATTTTTCTGTTGGTAAGATAGCTCTTAATGTAATTAAATTTTTTTTCGCCGACTCGCCACTCCTGAAGCTTTTTTAAGACGACCTGACCGCCAACTTTATCGAAGGCCTTGGCGAAGTCTATGGAAAGAATTGAAATGTGGTTTTTTGTTGCTAAGTTTTTGCATATGTGGAGGTCGAGGAAAATTAGCGCATCTAGAGTACTGGTTCCGGATTTGAAACCTACTTGGAAAGAGGATAGAAGTTTGTTGGTTTTTAAAAACCACATCAGTCTTGCGGATATAATTTTCTTCATGATTTTACTCATACATGGTATAAGTGAAATCGGGCGATAGTTTTCAATGCAGTTGGGGTCTTTTTGAGGTTTAGCTATAGGGATGACAGTGGCTGTCTTAAAATTTTGTGGGATTATGCCTGTGTCGAATATTGCATTATAAAGTTTCAATATTCTCTGTTTAATTTGTGTTGGAACTTTCCTTAGCATTTCATAGCTTATTTTATCGAAGTCGGGTGTGGTACCATTTACAGTTTTTAGGGCCGACTCAAGTTCTTTGTAATTTATAGCGTTGTAAATGCGTAAAGCTAATCTATATGTATTCTCAGCCGGGTGCATGTTTGGTATATTAGAAGATAGTTCTCTGAATGTTGTAGTGAAATTTGAAATTTTTGACGCATTGGAGAAATATTAGGAAAACTCTGTTGTTATATCGAAGCTCTTTGCAATAACTGAGTTATTTATCGTTATAGAAGGGGTAAGAGTTGGCGCTATGTTCCAGTGAGGGTTTTTATATCCCTCCACACTGTGGTAGTAGATGATTTTGGATTTAACCTCTTTGTAAATTCTTCAAAGCTTTTGCGTTTCGCTAATTTCTTTTCTTTATTGAATAGATAATTTTTCTTCTTAAATGTTATTAGGGATTCAATAGTTTTCGTAACTTTATATACTTTCATGCGGTGATTTTTTCATTGCGGAGACAGTTTAACTTTGGAGTCCACCAAGGTACGTTCCTTGATGGCTTAGAGTATGTAGTTTTCGGTATGAATAAGTTTGCCGCGGCTCTTATGATTTTTGGAGTGTAGCCGCATCTTTGTTTATGTTAAAATGCTCTGAATCAGGAATCTCTTTTGAAAAGAAGTAAGCTTGATATTTTTCCCAGTTTGCCTACGAAAGGTTGAATTTAGAGATCTTGGAGATTGGGAATGTGCTTTCGGTTGAGAGTTTAATTGTGCATATTATAGGATAGTGGTCACTATTGTGTAGATCTTCTAAAGTGTACCAAGAGGTAAGTATGAGCAGTTGTGGAGAGCAGATAGTAACATCAACATGTGTCAGGGTATTGTGTGTAGAAAAATGTGTTGGGCTATTGTTATTTAATACAGATAGGTTTGAACTAATTATGAAGTCTTCTAGTATTGAGCCTCTACGGTTAGGTTTCGGGGAACCGAGGGCTCCAACCATTAAAGTTACCGGCGAGGACTATGGGTGTGTTTATATTGGAAGTTATCTGTGATAAATCTGAAACTGAAAAGTTCTGGTTTGGGGGAATATATATTGAAACTATTGTGATTGAAAAATTTAAATTGACATCTATTCCAATAGTTGAGAGATTAGAGTTAAAATTTAAATTTTTATGAGGAATAGATTTATGAATTAGTAAACCACAGCCTTGTTTAGCGTGATTTGTATGTACAAAGTTATGGAAGTAACCAGTATATTGCTTAGGTATATGTGGTGTGAAGTTGTGTTTGAGGTGTGTTTCTTGGATGCATATTACGTGTGGTTTGCGATCTTTTATTAGTATTTCTAATTCTGAGTAATTGTTATGATAACCTTTCATATTCCATTGTAGAACATTAAGGATCATTATCATATATACTAATAGTTAGTCACTATTAAAGCAGTTTTATATGGAAACTGCTTATAGTGTGAGTTCTAAATCGTCTTGATCTGCATCGTCGGTTTGCATTGGCGGTAAAGTAGTTTCTAAGTCGTCTGTTTGCATACGTTGTTGTGTTGAATCAAAATGTGCGAATAATGCCTTATAATCGGTTGTTTTTTGTTGGGTTGTTGGTGATGTAGGAATTAGGTGATCGTCTTGATCAGTTGTTGGATATTGAGTAGCGGAACTTTGATGAGAATTTTTATACAATGAGAGAGATACGGGAACATATGTAGCATGTAGTGGATTGAATATTTTCTGTTGAGCTTTGTTCTTGGTTAGTGGCATTAGAAAGAGAACTTATGTTAGCGATGTTAGGTAAGTGCTGGAGTTCGAATTTTGGATCGAAAGAGAGTGCGAGTTTGTTGTGTCACGTGTTGTGGACGCTGCATGCATAGTAGTGGTTTGATTGTATTGAGAAGTTATTTCATTATGTTGGGAATTATGTAGAGAGAGATTATAAGAATTGGGATCGTTTAAGGAGGGATTATAATTTATTTGCTGTTTCGAGTTAGAGTGTAATTTTCGGAAATCGAGATTGTAGTTGATGGCTGCGGTTGGATTGTGCGGAGAATTTTGTGATGTAGTTTTATTATTGTTATTTGTATTACATGATGCTGAGGTGATAACCATAGAGTTGGTAATAGGTTGGGATTGTTCATTGGAAGAAGATATACTTAGTGAGTGAGATTTAGGGACAGGAGTGTTGTTTGTATGGATATCGTTTGCAGTTGTGGAGTTTGAATGTGAATGAGTTGGTGTGTTCGTGTCCGAATTCACTATGGATTTGTATGATTGCTTATCGCTGAGTATTAGGGGGTGTTGGATTTTGTATAGACGTCTGGCTTCATTAAAGTTACACTTATTTTAAGTTTTTATTTTCAGAATTTATTTTTGTTGTAGGTATTTAGGACATTCTTTAGCCGAAGAGGGGTGAGGTCCAAAACAATTGGCGCACATTATACGCTGGCAAGTTTTTGGTGCATGTGGGGGGAGATTACAATTCTCGCAAGTTGTGTTGTTGGAGCATTTTTTGATGGTATGACCGAGAAGTTGACATTGCCGGCAGCGCATTGGCGTTGGGAAATATTCTTCGACTTTTATTGAGTACCATGCTATATCAATGGTGGTGGGAACTTTGTATGAGTTAAATGTTAAGACCATTCCACCTGTTGGAATATTTTTATCATTTATGGTTTTGGAAAACTTATAAACATCAACTACACCCTGTGATTTCAGGCCTTCAATAATCTCTTTATTATCAGTGTCGGCTAAGTTTTTGTCAAATATTGTGCCTTTGCAGCTGTTTAGGGACTCGTGCAAGGTTATGGAGACTGGGCACAAGCCACCGAAATTTTTGTTTTTTATGAATTCGTCTGCTACCTTTCCGGATTTAGTCAGAACCAGTAAACTGCCATCGCATATAAGGTTAACTGAGTTGTATTCTGTACTAATACCATCAATGGCCTTCTTTTTTTGCAAACACGCTGTATTTAGATAAGCAGTTATTTTCGTCAGCGGATTTGATTACAATGAACTTCGGATCTTTTTGAATATTGTTTTTGGAAATGGTTGGAAGTGAAGGAAAAACTCATTTGTCGCATTTGTTTCTTTTTTTCGTTTTGATTTGGAGGGTATTAGCATACCTTCTGATAGTATGCTAAACCTATTCCCCGGAGGGGATGGGTTTTTCTTTTCCATAAAGAACACTCAAATCACGAGTTTTGTATTGATATTCACTGAAATAAGAAATTTAAATGATAATATAGAATATTATGTAACTGTGTAAAGCACGTGGAAACACACACACTTGCGAGAGCAAAATTATTATTACAGCGAAGGTAAACACGACTATGCGGAGCGGAGTTTAGTCAACGTCTGCGTAGCAAAATAGTTGATAGTCAAGGCACGAACCGCGGCCTATTCCCGTTATTCGAACAACGTCTGTTAAACATTTACATATAAATACATATGTATGGAAGTGAGATTTTGTATGTGAAAAATATGAGTTTTGAAGCTTGCTATAAAATGAAGCTTTAATGGATCATAAAACGATTGAAATATGGTTTGCACTCCCTATTTCATAACTTCCTATTTTTTCACACAGAAACTTGAAACAAATTCTTTTCGCAAACCGAAGATTCTTTCCATCAATCAAAATCAGACTTTAATTTGTTGTTTTGTACACACGATTAAATTATTGAAAACGCCATTAATGACGATAAGTATAGGGATAAAAAATAACAGATCGAATACACACTTGTAAACCTTGATATACAGATGCAATATTTTTTTAAATAGAATGTGACTTTACTCCTCTGTTTAAAGTAAGATAATACTATTTATTGGGGATTATGAACCTGGGAGTGTTCGTGAACCGAAGGCCTCCGAACGAACAACGTACTATTTAAAGAAATAACAATAAGGGATTGCCCATAGATAACGTATGTAGCTTGCCAAAGAGGGCAAATTAAATGTTACATTATTCATTTATCCTATATAAAATATTTTTTAATAACATAATTATATAGTAAAAAACGAAAAGTAGTGTGAAACAAAACCACGTTCAATCGGACGAGTGGTCACCAGGTGGTTTATGGACAATTGGTAATTTAACAAAGTAATGGCAACAATTCTTTGGCACCATCTTTAAATTTTGTTTACATTATGATTCCAATTGTTTATAAATTTGTTAATATGTACGAAGTTTTTACATATATGTATATAAAATTGCAATTTACATTGTGTGATGATAAAATAAGTGGTTTTAATGTGTTTGTTAAACGTTAATACATTTTTAACAATATTTCTATACCCCCCTACCAATGCTTAAAATTTTATCCTTCAAATCAATGGGCAATATTTCTATGATTCCCCGTCTAGCCATGGAGTTACAAATCGCAGATCAAGGCTTATTGAGTAGAAGGAATATCAAAATCTTAAGATTGATGAAGAAGTTGGTTCAATTTTGAGGATTATTTTTTTTCTAAAATGTTGTTATTTGTAAAACACTTAACATAGAAAAAAATATTTCATTCAAAAATTTAAAATTAATATGTAACGAAGCTTTCCTGTCGCCCCGGTGCTTCTTTAATAATCGCTGGGGTATACTCGCCGTGTCCAAGGTTCGCTTACAATAAATTTGTAAAATCGGGACACTGCGCAAATCGTTTCGTATATTAAACTTTATTTAATTCTATATGATTCCATAGTCTTAATTCAATAGTACTTCACTTAAAAACTTTCCTTATAGTTAACTTCCTACCACCTGGTCGTGGTGGCGTGGCTTAACGGGCCGGCCGTGTTCCGTTAGTATCTGGTGTGTTGCGTTCTGCCGCGCCTTCTGTTGGCGTCGCTGTTGAGTGCTATGCTGGCGTATGGGCGTCGCCGTCGTTTATTGCGGGGGCGATGCTCTGCCACGCCTTGTGTCGGCGTCTATCTCGGGTGCTCTGCTCTTTCACGCCTCTGTTCACGTTCTCCGTCGTGCGGTGCTTCGCCGCTCTGCTGGCGTATTCTCTGCTGCGCTGTGCTTCGTCGTTCTGCCGCGCTTTGTTTCGTCGTTCTGCCGGTGTATTCTCTGCCGCGCTGTGCTTCGTCGTTCTGCCGGTGTATTCTCTGCTGCGCTGAGCTTCGTCGCTCTGCTACCGTATCTCTGTCACGGCACGGTCCGCGTCGGCGTAGGCGAACGGACGTCACCTGTTTCGCGGTTGCGCGTTGCTGTGGCGTGACTTTTGCTTGTGCGGGCTCGTACGAGGTCTCAAGCGGGTCCTGGTGGTATAACCGACACGTTCACCGCTTGAGAGCCCACGACTCACTCCTACGAAACGACCCTTTCTTGCCTAGAGTAAAAATCAGTTGCAATCGAGGGGCGCTTCGCTAGTAGCTCTGGTCACGACCACAGCTCCGTGCTCACTCTCCGCTGTGCTGCTGTGTTGCTCCTTTTATAGCTTTCGTATCTGGTGTCGCTAGCTCAGATGGTTGCGTTGCCATGGTTACTGTTGTTGATGTAAAATGTTGCTATTGATTGTGTAGGCATGTTGTGATTCATGATGACAACATGTTGTGTGTTTGTGTTTCTTCGATTTATCGTGTAGGTTGCGTGGGTGCGGCTTGTTGTGTTGTGGAATTGGTTGTGCTGTGTTTCGGCAACATGTTATGTGTTTGTGTTTCATCGCTGGTTGTTGTTTGTCTGGTTGTGTGGGGTCGTTTTTGTGTGGGCCAAATTAATGAGGATTTATTTGGTCCTCACAAATATTATATCTAACAAAAATGTCAGTAGCTGACAACTCCAACGTTTGAGTCATGTGTTATGAATGAAATATGTAAATATGTAGAATATAATAGGGGGATTCTCTGTGTCTAGGAAATGCACATTATGCACATATTTCCTATGGAATTGTGCTAGAGATCGATAGCACCCCCGTTGCAAAATTGTGACATATTCAAGTGAAGCAATAACAACATCACGGCACAGGGTTGCTTTCTCCTTCTTGCAACCTGTGAGAAATAAATTTATGTACATAGGATTGGATATAGAATATTTTTCCTATCGTAGCATATTTCTTCTGCATGTGTTTTGTTGTTGTTTCATGGCACGGATAGGAAAACTTTGCTATCCGTGTACCCCTGATATATTGTGGCGAAAATGCGATGCGAATGTCAGATGAAAGAGAGAAGCCGATAGCTGGCATGTTTTTAAGCGTAAATCGAGAATATTCGTTAACGAGAACGATTCGATTATTCCAGGCGGTTGGCTGCGAATGACCAAGTTGTATATAAGGGCGACACACAACTGCAGAGAGTCAGTAAGCGAATCAGTCGTAAAGTAGACGCGTTGGTGATTACACTACGGTGAAGTAATAAGGAACAGTACATTGTGAAAGATGTAATTCAAGTAATTGTATACAATGAAGTGAATTGTAATTGAATTATGAATTACTGAGTAATAAAGGGACATTTAATAAATTCTTTATAAAATAAGAAACTGCGAACATAGTTGGTGACATTTATTTAACAATCCAGTGATCGTACCCGAAGGATTTGGAAAATCATCGAGGTTGATTCAGTAAAATCGTAACAATTGGTGTCAGAAGTGGGATTGTTAAATAAATCCCAAAGGATAATAATTGGAAAATGGTTAAGATACAGGACTTGACGATACCTCCTCTCAAGAGGGAATTGGCAAAGCGGAAATAAAGCAGAGCTGCAATCGCGACTGCGAGAAGCAATGGAAGTCGAAGGCATCGACTTGAGTCAATATGAATTCCGTCGCGAGGATGAAGTTGTATCCTTGAAGGACATTGGCAAAGAGGAGGCTATTGATTCTGCGAAGGGGTTGGAGCAGCCATCAAGTAAGATGCAAGGACATGAACATGTTGTTGGCTGCAATTTCACAAATCAGTGCCAACATATCACAAATCAATGCCAACATGTCACAAAAGTTGGATGCTCAGGATGCCAAGATATCACAAAAGATGGATGCACAGGATGCTAAGCTGTCACAAAAGTTTGATGGATTAGAAGGAACAATCGCACAAATACATGAAAATCTGGTGAGAGACAATGCGGAACTTATGGAAAGACAGGATCAAATCGAGGAGCGTCAAGACAAAATAGAGGAGCTAATTAAGACGAAAGTGAACAAATTGGAAGGTCGGCAAGAAAAAATAGAAGAGTTAATTGAAGCCAAAATCAATGCATTGGATGGTTGTTTCCGAGATTTGCAGTCAAATCGTCCGACCACTTCAGTGAACGTTCCCAAGGTAAAAACACCACCCTTTGACGGTAAAATTCCTTTCCAAGTTTTTAAACTCCAGTTTGGGAAGACGGCTGAAACAAATAACTGGAGCATGGAGGAAAAATCTGCTGCACTATTCGTTGCGTTGGAAGGACTTGCAGCAGAACTTTTGCAAACTATACCAGAATACGAGAGAAATGACTATGGTGCAGTAATGCGAGCACTGGAAAGACGCTATGGTAGCGAGCATAGGAGGCAAATTTACCAGATGGAGCTGGAGCAGCGTGACCAAAACACAATGAATCTCTGCAAGAAAATGCTTTTGAAATCGAGAGATTGGCTAATTCAGCCATTGGGAACACATCGCGTGACCATCTTGAAAGAGTAAAAATCCAGAGGTTCATCAGCGGAATTAAAGACGTGTACACCAAGCGAGAGAGTTATGCGAATCCAAAGTTAACATTCGCTGAAACTGTTGCGTATGCTCAGACACGTGAAACAGCGGCACTGCTATGTAAGTCAGCTTACAAAGTGAAGCGTTTGGAGGTAGAAACACCAGATGTGAGGACTGAAATATTGAAAACTCTGAAGTCGATAGAAGGAATCAATCCTTCTGGTGTCAAGAATCAATCTGGCAAATGTTTTAAATGTGGAAAAGCAGGTCGCACGCGAATGTAAGTCGGGCTCCAACAGCCAGGAAAGACGACAGAAATGATGCTCAAAAGCTGAGGACATAATAGACGTCCGGCGAATAACAATTACACGAGCAGAAAAGTGGAAGGCAAGCCACTTAAAAAATGTCAGCAGGAAGACCCAGACTTGGAACTGGTAATGCACGGAAATGGCAGCGGAAAGTCCAATCGCTAAGGCATACTGGGCCCAATGGAGCAGTTTAGAATTGATATCTGGCTGTTAGAGTACTGCAGTACTGCTGCACAGAGTACGGGAAAGTGAAGATGGCCAGTGCTCTAGAAGGCTAATAGTAGTTCCGAGGTTGAGAACTCCGGATATTCTTAAGGAATTCCACTATGGTCCTAGTGGAGAGCATCTAGGCATTAAGAAAATGCTGTAGAAGATCAAGCAGCGGTTCTATTGGGTTGGTTGTCGCCAATCGACCGCTGAGTGGATTGCTAACTACAAGGAGTGCATAGCAACTAAAGCGCCAAAATCACGAAGCCATTACAATTTGAAGGCCAGTCATGACAAAGCGATGAACACTGAAGGCTTCCAAGGTGGAGATTTGGTGTTGTTGTGCAGTCCACAACGGAAGAGGGGTTTATCCTCGAAAATTCAATGCATTTGGGAAGGTCCATGTAAGATAATCAAACGGCTAAATGACGCAGTGTATCGAATCCAGAATGTTGGGAGACCAGGAAGCAAAATGAAAGTTGTCCATCTAGAGAGGCTTGCTGCATTTGGAACAGCGAATGTGTCTGATCGAGACGATCACACTTAGGTGGAGGGCAGTGTGGCGAAAATGCGATGAGAATGTCAGATGAAAGAGAGAAGGCGATAGCTGGCGTGTTTTTAAGCGTAAATCGAGAAATACTTCATAGGGTAAAAAATTCTTTTTCAAGCTTTTAAACTTCAGTTCGAAAAGACGGCTACAGCAAATAGCTGGAACATAGAGGAAATTTGCGCTGCACTATTCTTTGCGTTGGAAGGGCCCGCTGTGGAAATTTTGCAGACTGTTCCTGAATATGAGAGAGATGATTATGACGCATTAATACTAGCTGTAGAAAGGCGCTATGGCACCGAATACAGGAGAAAAATTTAATAATATGTAGTTGGAGAAGCGGGAAAAAAGGCCCAAAGCATACCAGCATACAAAGTCAATAGAGTGGAGATAGAAACACCAGATGTGATGAACAAAATATTGAAAACTTTTAAATCGATCGAAGGAATGAATCGTTCTGGTGTCAACATAAAGAACCAATCTGGCAAATGTTTTAAATGTGGAAAACCAGGTCACTTCGCATGCGAATGCAAGACGGGTTCCAACAGACAGGAAGGACAGTGAAAATGAAAGGCCGACTAGGGTGAATCATCAACTTCCCAGTCATTAAATTAAAACGAGCCAGCTTAAAGGGGCGTATGCGGGAGCAACATTACTATTGGTGGATGTGTGGATGGACGAGAGCGAATATTGAGAGTAGATACGGGCGCATCACACTTCATCGTCCGAGCTGACCTGTTCGTTAAAGAAGTGAGACCATTACCAGGAGAAATATTGAAAACGCCGACTGGTGAGAACACCCAAGTGGTGGGAGAAGCAACATGTGAAGACTTCTTTTTGATGATCAAGGCATCAAGATCGACATGAATCACCAAATTATGGAATATAAGAACATGGGAGTACCACTAAGTATTGGATATAATTCCACATACAGCAGCAAGCATGTGGTCATAGAAAGCAGTAAACTTATCTCACCAAAGTCAGAAGCAGTCGTTTGCGCACAGATTGATGGAAATTGTGGGACAAACAAATTGTGGGTTGTCGAAGCAGCACAAAATTCTACAACGGACGTACTTATGGGTAAAACCCTGGCTAAGACGCAAAAAAGTGAACGCATCCCAGTGAGAGTATTAAATGACTTCAGATCAGCAGAAAAATTCCTTGAAGAACTGTATTAGGGCAATGTCAAGAGGTGGAAGCCATCATCATCATCTGCAATGATTCATCTGAAATCGGCTCCATTGGCAGGAAGAACATGGTGGAAGATATAAATAAATGGATGCAAGAGTTGGAAGACAAGTACAAGCACAAGGCCGAGCAACTTATCCGCAAATATTCCAACATATTCGACAAGGATGGCAACAAACCCGGCAGGATGAACGTTGTGAAATATTGCATTGATTGTTGATACTGGTGGAGCTAGGCCCATTCGTCAAGCTCCCGGAAGTGTTCCACAAGACAAACGTGACGCTGTTAGCGAAATCATTGAAGAAATGAGCAAAAGTTCATTATCGAACCATTGGCAAGTCCATGGAGTTCGCCGGTGGTACTTGTGAAGAATAAGGATAGCCAGTTGTGGTTCTGCGTGGACCATCGAAGACTAAATGATGTGACAAAGAAAGACAGTTATCCTTCTCTCAGGATAGATGATACTCTAGTTTCGCTAACAGGCACGGAATGGAATGGAAGAAGATAAATTGAAGACAGGCTTTAGTGTCGGCAACGGTCTTAGGCAATACACGGTAATGGCCTTTGGATTATGTAACCCTTCGCCTGAGTCACCAAGTAACTGCAAAAAGCGTTTGTACTACGATGGAAAAAATAGAAGCAGTGAAGGATTGGCCAAGACCTAGAAATTTTTACGAATTAAGAAGTTTTCATGGGATGTACACTTGCTATTGCCAATTTGAGCTCAATAGGAAAAAAACAACTTTCGAGTGGAAAGCGGAACAAGAGGATGCCTTTCAAGAACGACTATGCACTGCGCCCATGCTAGCTTACCCGGTTCCAAATGCAACATTTATTCTGGATACAGATGCTAGTGGCTATGGCATAGGTGGTGTACATTCACAAGTGAGGTAGAACGATTCAACCAGACTTTGGAAGAGCACTTGTGGAAGGTAGCGGACAAACATTAGGAACATTGGGATATTCATATACCGCTGTTCGAATCATAGCTATACATATATAATTGAAAAGTATGTGAACATTTACATTTGTAGCTAATATACCTTTCAATAGGGTCACATTCAATAAATCAAATACATACCTTTTCTTAAATTGCCTAGTGCTATCATCAAAAATAATTATTTGTTAGCTCCCAATGGCATTTTCTTTTTTTCCATTTAATATTTATAATTAAGGTCTTTATTGAGTTTTGTTGAATCATATTTCATGGTATTATTATAAAATTTTCACCTATTTTAATAACTCACAATTCGAAATTTCGTTTATATATTTTATTGCAAACTCATCATGAAATCATCACCTCCACATCAACTATAATTTGCTTCATGCAACACGTTCTTGCTTTTTGTCGATACGAATATTAAATACTTGTTGCTACAACATTTTGGTTTATTTAACAATACTTCGACTCATTTTTGTTTACTCCGGCTTGGTGCTATATTGTTCAATTAGATACGGAAGTCTTCAGGTGGTCCGCGCTTAAAAAGAAATAAGTATCAGTAAGAGGCAGGCTTATCAACACTGTACTAACTAAAAAATGAATAAAAAGACATACCTTACTTGTTCAAAGAAAGTCATATTCTCGTGTCGGGGAAATTACGTTATGTATAAACCAAGTAAAGAGTGGTTTATTTGCTCATACATATGTACGTGCTGACAGTTGTTGATCACTACGAAGCCATCTTTTATTCCACGGTGTCTGTATTCTTTTTTACTCACGTTTGCTTCTATACAATTCCTTAAATTCAAACTTTTAAGAAATGGTTATAAATTGTTATTGAAAACATGATTTTCACATTTTTAAGAGGTTTGCTAAATATTTGAAATATGTAAATTTGTATTTCGAAGAAAATACACATATCGTATTACAGGTTTGTTTATTGAGCTGTCTATATTATGGCAATTTTTTGCTTAATATTATTTTTCTCTCATGAGTCTTATCTTAGCAGAAATAGAGCAACTTAGCTCATAATTTTCTGCTCTAGTTTGTTCTGTAGAGTAACTTAGAGCGAAATTTTTTTTTGACAAACGCGATTGAGAAACCAAAGAAAGCAGAATATGACTTTGAAATCTTTACGGGATATAGAAAACAATTAAATAAGCAATTAAATAAACACATCTAAAAGAAATCTTATATATTTCGAAAATTGTTACAATAGAAATGTCATTTTGAAATTGTTGCACGAAAGTTTTTCATGATATTACTGCTTCGACTGACTCTATTATATTTTTGACAGCCGCTCTGCTCGAACTTAAGCTGCTTCACTCTATTCTCAGTTTCAATAAACAAACCTATTAATTTTCTCTGCCTTGATATTCATATTTGTTTATATTATTGAATGCGGCAAAAAAAGTTGAGATGCAAAATGTGGGGACCGGCAATTTGTATGCTGAAATTCCTTTACCTGATATCCCAAACAAATAAAAAACATGTTATTGACAGCCGAAAATGGAAATTAATTAATGTTAAGTGAAAATGTTAGTATTACCAGAGAATGTTAATGTAATGAGAAGGCGCAAATGTTAACTGAATATTTTGCGCTACTTTGCTCACCACATCTAATTCACCCCATCTTTGTAACGCACAGACAGCAGGAATATTTGAGTAAACATCTAAAAATTGATTTCTTTAGAAAATGTAAATACATGAAATGATTAAATGTAAGCATAAAATTATTTTTAAATTATAAAAACTTATTATTACTCCCAAATAAAAAAATTTTAATTAATAAAACAAAAAAATGCGAATAATTGAAATATAATAAAAATTAAGAAAAAATAGTAAAAACAAAGTTTATTTCTTGCGTTGTGGGATTCAAACCAGCAACAATTCTGGTTCAATTGAGGAAAAATTCTTATATATAATATATATTATACTTTGGTTGAAGTTTTCAGGAGATTGGCGCAGTCATTCCAGAGATATGACCATTTTGGTAAAAATACATTCAACAACAAGAAATACATGTAAATATCCAAATACGCGTATATTGCGTTGTATGTGCCGTTAAAAGAGAGAGAGAAAGAGTGAAAAAAAATGAAAATAAAATTTAAAAAACAATTTAAAAAAAATTAATAAAAAATGTTTGGAAAAAAATTGGGATCAACTCCACCTCGCCACGATGAGCGTGTTTCACCGCAGCCATAGAAATTAACAGAATTGGCTTTTGCATTGCTGAGCGCAGTTGGTATAAATGTGCTCAGAAATGTAATTCTCCGCCTCTAAATAACATTGTTGTATGTTAACGTAAAATAACGAATTTTTGTAGGCTTTTTATGAAAATAAATGAAAGTATTAATAAATTTTTTGAACAGAAAAAAGGAATAAATTTTACTAACTAGGAATTCATTTGATACCTCCCATTACCTTTTTCTACAGAAGGGTTATTTATTCATGAATATTTTTATAATAGATAAATTTGAATTTTTGGAAGTTAAATACTAAAAATTAAATCAAAATTGAACAAGGAGTGATAACACAATCATGTGTACATATGAATGTATGTATGTACATTCATATGTACCCATGATAAAAAAACTACTAAATTGAGACAAAAAATATTTATAAAATACAACAATATCATTTTCATTCATAAAAAATACCGCACACATCCCCCTGCATACCCATGCCAACATGATGTTGACAAAACTCGAAAAAAAATTAAAGCAGATATGGTTGCGAAATGTGTAACAAATAGGCCCGAATGCGGCAAGGGGATTGGAAGTTCAAAGCCCCTCTTTCACGGCTGAACATGTAGTTAAATAATTAATTTAATTCTTGCTAAACTTAGAGTTTTGAAATTTAATATTGTATAATGATTTTAACAAAAGAAAATATTTGAAAATTCACAAATTAAAATTACATAGTAACAACAATGAAATTATTTTAAAGAAGTTAAAGTACATTAACAGAAAATATATTTATAATAAATCAACATGGCATATGTTTTATAACCTTATACCAATTAATATAATTAATTATATAAGCTATAAAAAAATTTTAACCTGATTTTCAAAAAATATTTACAACTTTATCTTATGGAAAAGCAATTTTAAGTAAAAACAGCAATATAAATTATTAATTCATTCATCCCTTAACTTATGTATATTCCCTTAAGAAGTCTGTCCCCCCGCGGCAAAAATTCAATCATCGTCTACTAAAATGAAATAAAATCGAAATTGCGTTGCAAAATTTCCTGGTTGCCTATTATCTCATATTGTTCAGCGAGAATTTCTTTGCCTTCCCGCATGCATTTTGTCCTCAATCTGAATTGACAAAATGTTAATATTCTAAAATTTAAGAATTTTTCGTATTTTGTTCAGCAAAATTGGCAAGCGAAATATGGCAACATTGCTCAAGATGATTCCAATTCAAGCCAGTCAATTAAATATTTCTTCACTTTTTGGTGTATGAATTCAGATACAGTAAACTCTGTGTGCAATAATTTCATCGCAAATTAATTATCACATAGGTGTTTACAAAGTGATTGTTAAAGATAAGTTTAATTCAAAATCATAATTAAATAGTTTGAAATATATTCCTATACATTTCATAATTGAAATACGAATTAATTAATTATTTGCTTGTTAATTATAAAAAAAAAACAGTTCACTCCATGGGATATTCCCATCAAATTTTAATTCGGAATGTACAACCAGCTACATTACTTTTGCATAAGTAGTTCTTCATCGATTTCTATGAAATCTTATTTTCTCGAAACATGAACCATAAATTTAATTCAAAAATTTATATAAAGCTAACCAGGTATTTTTACAAAATATTGGTTTGATAATTGTAATGAACTTGATTCGCATTATCCCGAGTGTGTTTTGCAATTATCGATTGAAAACAAAAATTTCTTTAATTCATAATTTTTGGCTTTTGGTTTGTAGAATAGGCACGCCAGGGGAGTTGGTATTGATTTTTGTTGTTGTAATTTTGACATGCGGTCATTAAAATACTAAAAATTGGCAATGCGTAGTATTTTTTGATGGATGTGTACGATTTAATTTACGTAAATATGTATACACATCGCAAGATTTAGAAAATAGCATCGTGGCGTTAACAAAAAATGGACAGTCGTCTCGAGGAGTAGCAAAAAAATTAAAAATTTGTCACAGTACTGTTTTATGCGCTCAAAAAAGACGGAATGTGAAGCCTGATTCAAACGTTAAAGGTCATCGAAGGCTACTTACAGATGGAGATGCTTGCGTTATGGAGCGGTTAATGCGGCGTAAAAACTCCATAACACCAAAATTGGTTGCGGAGCAAATAAATAAGGATGTCAGTCAATGGACTGCGCGGAGAGCCCTTCGACGAATCGGTTTGGTATCAGCAATCAAGCAAAAAAAACCAGCTTTGTCTGACAAAAAAGTGGAAGCACGACTGGAAACGAGGGATATGGTCAGATGAAACCAAGATTAATAGGTTCCAATCAGATGGAAATCAATACTACTGGCACCGGTCACAGGAAAAGTTACAAAAGCATCAAGTGAAACAAACTGTGAAGCATGGTGGAGGTAATCTAATGGTTTGGGGATGTTTCACCTGGTGGCATGTCGGCCCACTTGTGAAAATAGAAGGCATTATGAAGAAGGAAGACTACCTTAACATTTTGCAAATATATTTGCCAGATTTTGTCGATCTAAGTGCGTATTCCGAAGACGAGGTGTGTTTTCAACAAGACGGTGATCCTAAACACACTGCTAAAATCGTGAAAAATTGGTTGAATGATAAACGTTTCCAGTGCTAAAGTGGCCTACACAAAGCCCAGATCTCAACCCTATCGAGAATCTATGGGCCCTTTTTAAAAAAAGGTTGGCAGTGTATGAAAGAGCCCTTAAAAATATGAACGAGCTTTGGGCAAGGATTCAGACAGAATGGACCGAAATACCTAATGGAAGAATTGAAAAATTGGTAGAAAGTATGCCAAAACGAGTCCAAAGTATAATAAAAAACAAAGGGCTGTGGACTAAATACTGAACTGATGTAACTAATTGAATTTTCATTCACGTGCAAAATTGGATGAATGGAGATATCTTCAGTTTTTTGCCTTAGAATTTTTTGTATTTAATTTTTTTTGACTTTTCCTTGCATAATATGTTAGTACAATATATGGATTAAAAATTTAAAAAGAAATGGTTTTATTTGAATAAGTACAACGGATGTTATGAACAAATAAGTGCAGAAGTGACAAACATTCATCCACTTATGCTCGCCACAGTATATGAATGTGTATACATATATGAGGCCATGCTTGTTTTTTTACGCTTATATAAAAATACATGCATATACATATGTATATATACGCTCATAAATGCATACAAATGTATGCAAATAAACTTTTAATAGAATTTAATCAGACATTAATATATTATTTATTACGATTTATTTATCATAATTATCCCTTATTTTCCATTAAAAAAATATTAGTAAAAAACAAAAAAGTTATATAAAAAGGACACGATTTCTAAATTGTAAAATGTTTAAAGAAATTTAAAAAATATTAAAAGTCAATAAACAAAACTTGATAAACATCTATTTTTCAAAGGCTTTATCAATTTTATATTTCATCATTCATTTTTCAATTTCTGCCTGCTCACTGTTAATTTGTGTTGAAATTGACTCATAAATTCTTGAGGTGAAATACGCTAATGTTATTCTGGTGGACGGAAAAGTGTGACCGATTTGGCAATTGGCACGCGCTGCTCCTTCTCTATAACTTAACTTTCTCTGATCGCAAATTCAAAATTTCGGTTAGGTTTTCTTGATTTTTTTATAGGTGTGGCAAAGCATGCCGGGGTCCGCTAGTATTATATATACATATATGAATGTTTGAACGATTTCTATGCTGACAAAAACTAAGTGCCAAGCACTCATACAAATATTCCAATTCATATTCAATTTAAATGCACACCTTTTTATATTTTGAATTTTAAATTTACAAAAACAAAATGTACGCTGCTTGAACTCTTTCCCTCACCTTGTTGGTTCCTTTGTACAAAGCTGAAATTCGAGTTTTTAGTACAATGTACAAAAACAAAATACATATTGTGGCGAAAATGCGAAGCGAATGTCAGGTGAAAGAGAGAAGCCGATAGCTGGCATGTACTAGAGCGTAAAACGAGAACATTCGTGATCGAGAACGATTCGATTATTCTAGGCGGTTGGTTGGGAGTAGCCGACAAGTATGTAAGGGCGACACACATAAATAAAGAAACTGCAAACAAAGTTGGTGACTTTTATTTAGCAATACAGAGATCGTACCCGAAGGATTTGGGAAATCATCGAAGTTGATTATGCAAAATCGTAACAATTGGTGTCAGAAGTAGGATTGTTAAATAAATCCCAGATGATAATAATTGGAAAATGGTTAAGATACAGGATTTGACGATACCTCCTCTCAAGAGGGAATTGGCAAAGCGTGGATTATCTACAACACGAAATAAGGCAGAGCTGCAATCGCGACTGCGAGAAGCAATGGAAGTCGAAAGCATCAACTTGAGGATGAAGATGTATCCTTGAAGGACATTGACAAAGAAGAGGCTATTGATTGGGGTTGGAGCAGCCATCAAGTAAGATTCAAGAAAATGCTCCTGGCTCATCTATCGGTATGGACATGAACATGTTGTTGGCTGCAATTTCACAAATCAGTGCCAACATATCACAAATCAATGCCAACATGTCACAAAAGTTGGATGATCAGAATGCCCGTAACTCACAAAAGTTGGCTGAAATTTCAGAGATTTCACAAAAAATGGATGCACAAATCGGGACAATCGCACAAATAAAGCAAAACTTGGTGAAGGACAATGCAGAACTTAAGGAAAGACAAGATCTAATTGAGAGCAAAGTCAACGAATTGGAATGTCGTGTTAGGGATTTGCATTGAACTCTCCCAAGGTAAAAACACCATCTTTTTATCAGATGGAGTTAGAAGAGCGCGACCAATAACCCAACGAATCTCTACAGGAATATGCTTCGGAAATTGAGAGATCGGATCATTTTGCCATTGGAGATGCATCGGGTGAGCATCTCGAAAGGCTGCAAATACCAAGATTCATCTGCGGAATAAAAGACATTTACATCAAACGAGAGACATATGCGAATCCAAAGTTGACATTCGCTGAAACTGTTGCGTATCCTCAAACACGTTAATCGGCGGCACTCATAAGCAGACCAGCATACAAAGTCAATAAAGTGGAGATAGAAACACCAGATGTGATGAACAAAATATTGAAAACTTTTAAGTCGATCGAAGGAATGAATCGTTCTGGTGTCAACATAGAGAACCAATCTGGCAAAACCAGGTCACTTCGCATGCGAATGCAAGACGGGTTCCAACAGACAGGAAGGACAGGGAAAATGAAAGGCGACTAGGGTGAATCATCAACTTCTCAGTCATTAAATTAAAACGAGCCAGCTTAAAGGGGCGTATGCTGGCTCCTACAATTGAATGCCCCATAATCTCCGTCCCACAAATTGGTAGAAAAATGGAGCAACATTACTATTGGTGGATATGTGGATGGACGAGAGCGAATATTAACAGTAGATACGGGCGCATCACACTCCATCGTCCGAGCTGACCTGTTCGACCTGTGAGACCATTACCTAGAGAAATATTGAAAACGGCGACTGGTGAGAACACCCAAGTGGTGGGAGAAGCAACATGTGAAGACTTCTTTTTGATGATCAAGGTTGAAACACCAGATGTGATGACCGAAATATTGAGAACTCTGAAGTCGATAGAAGGAAGGAATTAATCGTTCTAGTGTCAAGAATCATGCTGGAAAATGCTTTAAATGTGGAAAGCCTGGCCACTTCGCACGCGAATGCAAGACGGGTTCCAACAGACAGGAAGGACAGCGAAAACGGAAGGCTGAGGAGGATAAACCATCAGCTTCTCAGTCGTTAAACTGAAACGAGCCAGTCTAAAGGGGCATATGCTGGCTCCTGAAGTTGAATGCCCTATAATATCCGTCTCGCAAATTGGCAGAAAAACGAGCAACATTATTATTGGTGGACATGTAGATAGACGAGAGCGAATATTAACAATCGATACTGGCGCATTACACTCCATCATTCGAACTGACCTGATCGCTAAAGAAGTGAGACCATTACCTGAAAACGGCGACTGGTGAGGACATCCAAGTGGTGGGAGAAGTAACATGTGTGCTCATAATAGGGAATGTGACGGTGTTACACAATTTTATAGTCGCGCAGATTGTAGATGCGGTAATCATAGGAGTGGACTTCTTGATGGATCAAGGTATCAAGATCGACTTGAATAACAAAATTATGGAGTATAAAACATGGAAGTACCGCTGAGCATTGGCTATAATTCCACATACATCAGCAAACAAGTGGTTTTAGAAGGTAGTGAACTGATTCCACCAAAGTCAGAAGCAGTTGTTTGGGCGAAAATTAATGGAGATTGTGGGACAAACAAATTGTGGGTTGTCGAAGCAGCACAAAATTCTACAACGGACGTACTTATGGGTAAAACCTTCGCTAAGACACAAAAGAATGGACACATCCCAGTGAGAGTATTAAATGGCTTCAGATCACCAATATAAATTTCTAGAAGAGCTGTATTAGGGCAATGTCAAGAGGTGGAAGGCATTTCAACTGCAATGATTCTTCTGGAGGAAGGAGATGGAGGAAGATATAAATGCATGGACGCAAGGGTTGGAAGGCAAGTACAAGCACAAAGCTAGTCAGCTTATCCGCAAATACTCCAACATATTCGACAAGGATGGCAACAAACCAGGCAGGACCAACGTAGTGAAGCATAGCGTTGATACTGGTGACGCAAGACCAATTCGTCAAGCTCCTCGAAGCGTTCCACTAGCCAAACGTGACGCTGTTGGCCAAATAATTAAGGAAATGAGCGAAAGCGATGTTATCGAACCATTGGCAAGTCCATGGAGCTCTCCGGTGGTACTCGTGAAGAAGAAAGATGACCAGTTGCGGTTCTGCGTGGACTATCGGAGATTAAATGATGTTACAAAGAAAGACAGCTATCCTTTGCCCAGGATCGATGATACACTAGACTCGTTAACTGGCACAGAATGGTTCTCAACACTTGACCTTAAGAGCGGGTATTGGCAAGTAGAAGTGAATGAAGAAGATAAAGAGAAGACAGCCTTTAGTGCTGGCAGCGGTCTATGGCAATTTACGGTAATGCCATTTGGTTTATGCAACGCTCCTGCCACTTTTGAAAGATTAATGGACCATGTGCTCAAAGGACTACACTGGAAGACCTGTTTGGTGTATCTGGATGACATAATCGTATTGGGAAAGATCTTCGACGAACATCTGAGTAATTTGGAAGAAGTTTTCCAGAGAATAGCTGGCGCTGGTCTTAAACTAAGTCCTAAGAAGTGATCTTTATTCAAGAAGGAGGTCAATTACTTAGGTCATCAAGTAACCACGAAGGGCGTGTGTACTGCGAAGGAAAAAATAGAAGCAGTGAAGGATTGGCCGAGACCCAGAAATTTGCATGAATTAAGAAGTTTCCTTGGGCTGTGTACTTATTATCGCCGCTTTGTTCCGCTCACAGTCTCCATGAACTGACAAGGAAAAATAGATCTTTTGAGTGGAAAACTGAACAAGAGGAGGCTTTCCAAGCTTTAAAAGAACGACTATGCACTGCACCTATGCTAGCGTACCCGGTTCCAGGTGCAACATTTATTCTGGACACAGATGCTAGTGGTTATGGCATAGGAGGTGTACTTTCACAAGTGATTGATGGGCAGGAGAAGATAGTTGCCTATTATAGCCGGTCTATTGGGAAACCAGAGCGGAACTACTGCGTAACGCGGAGAGAACTATTAGCGTTGGTGGATTGCATTAAACATTTCCACAAATATCTGTATGGTCAACATTTCCGCGTTAGAACGGATCATACAGCGCTGAAGTGGCTAATACAGTTCAAGAATCCCGAAGGGCAGCTTGCACGGTGGATTGAGGGGCTGCAAAGTTATGACTTCACCATCGAGCACCGCAAGGGTAATACGCACGGAAATGCTGACGCTATGTCCCGTCGACCATGTAGTTTGGAATGTAAGCATTGCTCAAAAGCTGAGGGTAAGACAGTTACATCCGGCTAATGACAGTTACATCAGCAGAAGAGTGGGGGCAAGTCACTTAAGGAAATGTCAGCAAGAAGATCCGGACTTGGAATTGGTAATGTACGGATTTGAGGTGAACAGATGGCCAAGTAAGGAACAAATGGCAGCGGAAAGCCCCATCGCGAAAGCATACTGGGCACAATGGAACAGTTTAGAGTTGATATCTGGCTGTTTGCATAGAGTATGGGAAAGTGAAGATGGCCAGTGCTATCGGAAGCTTATAGTAGTTCCGAGGTTAAGAGTTCCGGAGTTCTTAAGGAATTCCACAACGGTCCTAGTGGAGGACACCTAGGTTCTATTGGGTTGGCTGTCGTCAATCGGTCGCTGAATGGATTGCTAATTGCACGGAGTGCATTGCAGCTAAAGGGCCAAAGTCACGAAGTCATGGGCAGTATAACTCAGGTGCACCATTTGAGCCGGTGGCCATGGATGTAGCCGGTCCATTTCCTATGAGCAGACAAGGAAAAAAATACGTTCTTGTGGTTATGGACTACTTTAGTAAATGGCCTGAGGTCTACCCAATTGAGATTTGGTGTTGCTGTACAATCCACAACGGAAGAGAGGGTTGCCCCCAAAACTTCAATGCAATTGGGAAGGTCCATACAAGATAATCAAACGACTAAACGACGTAGTGTATCGAATCGAAATTGTAGGGAGGCCGAGAAACAAGATGAATGTGGTCCACCTAGAGAGGCTTGCTGCGTTTGGAACAGCTAATGTGTCTGATCGGGACGATCAGACTTAGGTGGACGGCAGTGTGGCGAAAATGCGAAGCGAATGTCAGGTGAAAGAGAGAAGCCGATAGCTGGCATGATCTAGAGCGTAAAACGAGCACATTCGTTATCGATAACGATTCGATTCTTCTAGGCGGTTGATTGCGAGCAGCTGACAAGTATATAAGGGCGAAACACGGATGGCTGCTGGGTTATTCAGTCGTAAAGTAAACGCGTTGGTGATTACATTACAGTGAAGTAATAAGAAAGAGTACAGTGTGAAAGTTGTAATTCAAGTAATTGTAAATAGTGAAGTAAATTGTAATTGAATTTACTGAGTAATAGAAGGACGTTTAGAAAAAAATTTATAAATAAAGAAACTGCAAATAAAGTTGACTTTTATTTAACAATCCAGAGATTGTACCCGAAGGATTTGGGAAATCATCGAGGTAAATTCAGCAAAATCGTAACAATATATTTCGAAATTCGCACCTCAATTTACTTTTTTTTTTGTCTAGATGCTTCAATTAGAAATTGTATACTTTTCACGGATGTGCATATGCACAGACATGTATTTAAATTTTTAATGTATTAATTTATATTAATTTATTTTATATTTAAATTAATGAATTAAATTATGCCGAACTGTGAGAAATGTGAAACAAATATCTGAACAATCAGTTGTAAGGGAGCTTTACGCCAGCTCCTCCTTCTGGTTCGAAGTACTTTTATGTACCATAATTAATATCCCAGTACCATTTACATGAAACGCAAACAACTCCACCACAAACCCTTGCCTTGCCTGCGAGCCAACTCAAACTGTGAAAATTTTAAAATTTTCACATTCATTTAAATGTTGCAAGGCGTATAAATGTATCGTACTCACTTGGAAATGTAATGTGTAGTAATGCAGAAAGTAAACTATGGTTACACCATTTATACATTACAGAATACATTACTCCTGACACAGCAAACATTCTACGAAAATATTATGTCGTGAATGACTTATTACCTTTCCCTGTATGAAACAAATTTCAAGAAGTTCTTAATAAAGATACATCGCACGGTAATGCTGTTTCAATTTTCAAACTGGGTAAGAGGGTAAACAAGCGTTTTTGATATTTGAATTTTTATAATTTGAGTTTTCCATTTTTTTAGGTTTCTGTTGTATGTATGTGCAATAATAAAGGAAAATTCTAATCAGCATTCAAAGTACGAAAAAAATCATTACGTGTTTTTGGTTAAGAAAATTAAAAAGTTCGTAAAATCCATTCTTTATTTTCACGAACTCGTAATACTAAAAAAATATCTTATAAAAAATTTCAAATATTCTTTTTCAATACGATTCATTTGGATAAAAAAAGTTTTAATTTTCAAAATCAACAAATATTTCTTTTTTACTATCGCGAGCACATGCACAAAACAATTTTCATTCATAAATACTAAGTTCATTCATAAAAATTTAACCATAAAAACCCCTCCGTAGTTCCTCCACTACAATATAACAAAATTCGACTTGTGAAATTTATACAAAAAAAAAAAAGGCTGAAGACGATCTAAAAATTGGCAACTTGTTGCCATTTTTCCCTTGGTGGGAAAATTCTACTCAATATATAATTTATAAATTATTTTTCGTTGTGAATAAATGAATGTACAGAAAGTTCACAGTATGTATGTATGTAGGTTTTAAATTTCATCTAGATGGATTGATTTTTCTCAAAAGTAATTTGAGACAGGAGTTCATGAATATAAAGAATGAAGAAATATGTCCTAAAATTTTTGAATGATTCAACTTTCTTAGCCAAAAAAAAAAAGTTTAGAATTTTGTTTGCTGATTTGAAAAATGTTCACGTCTAAGCAAGAGTGTTGAAGAATGAATTGAAAATTTTTTTTGTACATTGTGAAATTAAAAATTCAATGGATCTAACACATACATACATATACAATTCCTTGCACATATGTACACAAACATACATATGTCCAAAAAATATGTAAGATCTAAAAAAAAGCCAAATTTAAATTATAAAAATTCAAATACGAAACCGTTTTTTTAGAATTTTTTTACTTGAATTGGCTTGAAGTCATTGGCAAGGGTATGCGGAGGAGATGTATCTGGTTCGATTTTTATGAATGAAATTGTTTTTCTATTGATGCATGTACGCATGTGCTTATTATAATAAATGAAAGTACATCTTTAGACCTTTCATACACAGAAAATTCAATTATAACTCTTAACCTGCGAAGCGAATGTCAGGTGAAAGAGAGAAGCCGATAGCTGGCATGATCTAGAGCGTAAAACGAGCACATTCGTTATCGATAACGATTCGATTCTTCTAGGCGGTTGATTGCGAGCAGCTGACAAGTATATAAGGGCGAAACACGGATGGCTGCTGGGTTATTCAGTCGTAAAGTAAACGCGTTGGTGATTACATTACAGTGAAGTAATAAGAAAGAGTACAGTGTGAAAGTTGTAATTCAAGTAATTGTAAATAGTGAAGTAAATTGTAATTGAATTTACTGAGTAATAGAAGGACGTTTAGAAAAAAATTTATAAATAAAGAAACTGCAAATAAAGTTGACTTTTATTTAACAATCCAGAGATTGTACCCGAAGGATTTGGAAATCATCGAGGTAAATTCAGCAAAATCGTAACAATATATTTCGAAATTCGCACCTCAATTTACTTTTTTTTGTCTAGATGCTTCAATTAGAAATTGTATACTTTTCACGGATGTGCATATGCACAGACATGTATTTAAATTTTTAATGTATTAATTTATATTAATTTATTTTATATTTAAATTAATGAATTAAATTATGCCGAACTGTGAGAAATGTGAAACAAATATCTGAACAATCAGTTGTAAGGGAGCTTTACGCCAGCTCCTCCTTCTGGTTCGAAGTACTTTTATGTACCATAATTAATATCCCAGTACCATTTACATGAAACGCAAACAACTCCACCACAAACCCTTGCCTTGCCTGCGAGCCAACTCAAACTGTGAAAATTTTAAAATTTTCACATTCATTTAAATGTTGCAAGGCGTATAAATGTATCGTACTCACTTGGAAATGTAATGTGTAGTAATGCAGAAAGTAAACTATGGTTACACCATTTATACATTACAGAATACATTACTCCTGACACAGCAAACATTCTACGAAAATATTATGTCGTGAATGACTTATTACCTTTCCCTGTATGAAACAAATTTCAAGAAGTTCTTAATAAAGATACATCGCACGGTAATGCTGTTTCAATTTTCAAACTGGGTAAGAGGGTAAACAAGCGTTTTTGATATTTGAATTTTTATAATTTGAGTTTTCCATTTTTTTAGGTTTCTGTTGTATGTATGTGCAATAATAAAGGAAAATTCTAATCAGCATTCAAAGTACGAAAAAAATCATTACGTGTTTTTGGTTAAGAAAATTAAAAAGTTCGTAAAATCCATTCTTTATTTTCACGAACTCGTAATACTAAAAAAATATCTTATAAAAAATTTCAAATTTTCTTTTTCAATACGATTCATTTGGATAAAAAAAGTTTTAATTTTCAAAATCAACAAATATTTCTTTTTTACTATCGCGAGCACATGCACAAAACAATTTTCATTCATAAATACTAAGTTCATTCATAAAAATTTAACCATAAAAACCCCTCCGTAGTTCCTCCACTACAATATAACAAAATTCGACTTGTGAAATTTATACAAAAAAAAAAAAGGCTGAAGACGATCTAAAAATTGGCAACTTGTTGCCATTTTTCCCTTGGTGGGAAAATTCTACTCAATATATAATTTATAAATTATTTTTCGTTGTGAATAAATGAATGTACAGAAAGTTCACAGTATGTATGTATGTAGGTTTTAAATTTCATCTAGATGGATTGATTTTTCTCAAAAGTAATTTGAGACAGGAGTTCATGAATATAAAGAATGAAGAAATATGTCCTAAAATTTTTGAATGATTCAACTTTCTTAGCCAAAAAAAAAAATTTAGAATTTTGTTTGCTGATTTGAAAAATGTTCACGTCTAAGCAAGAGTGTTGAAGAATGAATTGAAAATTTTTTTTGTACATTGTGAAATTAAAAATTCAATGGATCTAACACATACATACATATACAATTCCTTGCACATATGTACACAAACATACATATGTCCAAAAAATATGTAAGATCTAAAAAAAGCCAAATTTAAATTATAAAAATTCAAATACGAAACCGTTTTTTTAGAATTTTTTTACTTGAATTGGCTTGAAGTCATTGGCAAGGGTATGCGGAGGAGATGTATCTGGTTCGATTTTTATGAATGAAATTGTTTTTCTATTGATGCATGTACGCATGTGCTTATTATAATAAATGAAAGTACATCTTTAGACCTTTCATACACAGAAAATTCAATTATAACTCTTAACCTGCGAAGCGAATGTCAGGTGAAAGAGAGAAGCCGATAGCTGGCATGATCTAGAGCGTAAAACGAGCACATTCGTTATCGATAACGATTCGATTCTTCTAGGCGGTTGATTGCGAGCAGCTGACAAGTATATAAGGGCGAAACACGGATGGCTGCTGGGTTATTCAGTCGTAAAGTAAACGCGTTGGTGATTACATTACAGTGAAGTAATAAGAAAGAGTACAGTGTGAAAGTTGTAATTCAAGTAATTGTAAATAGTGAAGTAAATTGTAATTGAATTTACTGAGTAATAGAAGGACGTTTAGAAAAAAATTTATAAATAAAGAAACTGCAAATAAAGTTGACTTTTATTTAACAATCCAGAGATTGTACCCGAAGGATTTGGGAAATCATCGAGGTAAATTCAGCAAAATCGTAACAATATATTTCGAAATTCGCACCTCAATTTACTTTTTTTTTGTCTAGATGCTTCAATTAGAAATTGTATACTTTTCACGGATGTGCATATGCACAGACATGTATTTAAATTTTTAATGTATTAATTTATATTAATTTATTTTATATTTAAATTAATGAATTAAATTATGCCGAACTGTGAGAAATGTGAAACAAATATCTGAACAATCAGTTGTAAGGGAGCTTTACGCCAGCTCCTCCTTCTGGTTCGAAGTACTTTTATGTACCATAATTAATATCCCAGTACCATTTACATGAAACGCAAACAACTCCACCACAAACCCTTGCCTTGCCTGCGAGCCAACTCAAACTGTGAAAATTTTAAAATTTTCACATTCATTTAAATGTTGCAAGGCGTATAAATGTATCGTACTCACTTGGAAATGTAATGTGTAGTAATGCAGAAAGTAAACTATGGTTACACCATTTATACATTACAGAATACATTACTCCTGACCCTGACACAGCAAACGTTCTACGAAAATATTATGTCGTGAGTGACTTACTACCTTTTCCTGTATGAAACGAATTTGAAGAAGTTCTTAATAAAGACACATTGCACGGTAATGCTGTTTCAATTTTCAAACTGGGTAAGAGGGTAAACAAACTTTTTTGATATTTGAAATTTATTAATTTGAAATTTCCGTTTTTTAAGGTTTCCGTCATATTTGTATATGTGTGTAATTATATATGTATGTGCAAAAATAAAAGAAAATTCTAATCAACAATCAAAGTACGAAAAAAAAATTATTTACGTCTTTTTGGTTAAGATAATTAAAAAGTTCGTAAAATCCATTCTTTATTTTCACGAACTCGTAATACTAAAAAAATATCTTATAAAAAATTTCAAATATTCTTTTTCAATACGATTCATTTGGATAAAAAAAAGTTTTAATTTTCAAAATCAACAAATATTTCTTTTTTACTATCGCGAGCACATGCACAAAACAATTTTCATTCATAAATACTAAGTTCATTCATAAAAATTTAACCATAAAAACCCCTCCGTAGTTCCTCCACTACAATATAACAAAATTCGACTTGTGAAATTTATACAAAAAAAAAAAGGCTGAAGACGATCTAAAAATTGGCAACTTGTTGCCATTTTTCCCTTGGTGGGAAAATTCTACTCAATATATAATTTATAAATTATTTTTCGTTGTGAATAAATGAATGTACAGAAAGTTCACAGTATGTATGTATGTAGGTTTTAAATTTCATCTAGATGGATTGATTTTTCTCAAAAGTAATTTGAGACAGGAGTTCATGAATATAAAGAATGAAGAAATATGTCCTAAAATTTTTGAATGATTCAACTTTCTTAGCCAAAAAAAAAAGTTTAGAATTTTGTTTGTTGATTTGAAAAATGTTCACGTCTAAGCAAGAGTGTTGAAGAATGAATTGAAAATTTTTTTTGTACATTGTGAAATTAAAAATTCAATGGATCTAACACATACATACATATACAATTCCTTGCACATATGTACACAAACATACATATGTCCAAAAAATATGTAAGATCTAAAAAAAAGCCTAATTTAAATTATAAAAATTCAAATACGAAACCGTTTTTTAGAATTTTTTTACTTGAATTGGCTTGAAGTCATTGGCAAGGGTATGCGGAGGAGATGTATCTGGTTCGATTTTTATGAATGAAATTGTTTTTCTATTGATGCATGTACGCATGTGCTTATTATAATAAATGAAAGTACATCTTTAGACCTTTCATACACAGAAAATTCAATTATAACTTTTAACCTAAGTATATAAGAACGAGAAGCAGAAGGAAAAGACCCATCTCACCTTATGAGATGTAAAGGTCGGTAATCTGATTACACATCATAAATAAAACATTTATACTGAATATAATCAAAATAATACAGCTTTTAAATATAAAATATAGCTTCTCAGATATGAGCTTTATATTACAATTTTTACAATTAAGAATAATGATGGATTTTAATTATTAATTAAATAAATAAAAATGCGCCTATAATGTACCCGTAAATACATATATACATATGTGAAAGGTATACAAATTATTATTTGATTTTCAGCTTCTAGACAAAAAATTGCAAATTTAGGGTCGAAGTTCGAAATGCGTGTATTTTGAAGGAAGGTGAGGGAAAGAGTTTAGGCCATGTGTATTTCGTTTATGTCAGCATAGAAATCGTTCAAACATTCATATATATAATATATATCAAATATGTATTTTTCCTCAAATTGGACCGGAAATATTTTTACTATTTTTCTGAATTTGTATTATTTTTCAATAATTCCCATTTTTTGTTTTGTTAATTAACCATTTTTTATTTGAAAATAATGATAACTTTTTCTAATTTAAAAATAATTTTACGCATACATTCAGTAATTCCAGGTAGTCAATTCTTCTGAGAGTGGTGAATTCAAAGTGATCAACTCCTCTGAGATGTGGTGAGCAAAGACGCGCACAATTTTAAGTTAACATTTGCGCCTACTCATGAAATTAACATTCCCTGCTTTAATTTTTCCATTGTTAATAGTTTACATTCCTCTAGTTTAATTACTTTACACAATAATACAGTTCGAAAATTAGTGTACTATCAACGAATACGTTACAAATAGACTTGATCAGGCTTCTAATGGACCTTAAGCGGAAGATACGACCCATTTTATGTAATGCATGTATAAGTATTTGTATTCATATACATGAAAAGCGATTGCAAGTCAAGGCGATTGTAATCAGATAGCAAATGTATTTAACGCCATGCAGACATTATAAGAGCATCAAAACACATTGGGTTTTTTGGTTCAACGGTTGGTGGAACACAGGACTGACACAAACTCTCCAACAGGCGGTCAACAAGCAGAATCAATAAAAGATATTAGACTTCCTTGAATTCAAATACCAGAATTTAATTGTACTTATATAAGTGACTACATTTTCATGGTTTATTTGAGGTCATGGTACATTCCAAATCAAATTTAGGTGCCATTGAAAAGTTTGAATATTTATAAACGGGGGGATACATTGCCATTAGTGAAACATTTGAAACCAAAAAACGACAACTATAAGATAGTATTAGGAATTATTACAAGAGAAATATAACGAAAGTGATGAGGTGAAGCAATCAAAAACACAAATTTCAATTAGCGTCATCAAGAAGTAACGATACAATTACGACAATTGCATATTGTTTTTCTAATTTAAAGATATACCAGGCCAAGTAGTACATAGCGATCAGATTAATTACTTTGAAAATCTTTATTTGTCACATAAGGCTTATGAGTATGATATTAATCTAGCAGCAGATGTTTTTGCAAATTGTGTTTTAAATGACAGGATAGTACATCCAAGTGGATCACCTACAGTAACTGAAACAACATTCGATTTTCAATTCTTATGGATTTTCAAAAAATTCTGGAAAGCAGAAGATCATTACTTGAAAGATGTTAAAAGGAGATTGCTATTTGGGGATTTTTGTAAAACATCCATCCTATGGACAGAGAAATTTCAGAAAAGACAATTATTGAAGACACTCAAACAATAAAAAATTTAGGACTGTTATGGGATACAAAATGTGACTCATTATATTAAATATATAATGTAAAATATTGCTTTGAGTGAATTACAGTCACATGTTACAAAACGAATGACATTTCCAAAATATTTGATCCGTTAGGATAGTTGTCTTAAGTAGTAATTTCAGTGAAACTATTTATGCAGCAATTGTGGTTAAGAGGTGTAGGTTGGGACGACGAATTGTCATATGCATTGGGGCGAATTGAAAAGTAGTATTTATAAGTAATAAATTTACAGTGTAGGTATTCCGAGATGGATGCAGTATCTTAAAATGAATTAACAGAGTTGCACGGATTCGCTGATATATAGAGGTCTCCCATTCAGATCGCTCGATGTCAATATCGATATATCATAGCTTCCATAACTAGCGCAACGTCGGGAGTTTTACAAAAAAGAGATACAATATCAAAAATGTGACAGATCAATTACATTTTGCAGTGCTGCCTGGTTGTTAGATTCGCCGTTAGTAGTGTTCACGAACTTGACCACCACAACCAGTCCCCTCCAGTCTGTTGTGCGGCGTATAGACACAGACGATTGGGAAATGTAACCAGTGCTACCGCGGAGTTCCAAAACAAAGTATCCCAAATTTAACCTAGAAGTATCCACTTTAAAAAAAAAAAGAAGTATATGCTCTCAATCACAAAAAGGCCTACAAAGGTTTAAAAAGATACATATTTTTCAGAGAGCATTTGAAGAATATAATATTCATTCGCCTTTTTAAGCACTTCAGTTTACAACATACGGTTCAATGGGACTTTTTAGAATTCCATTGTAGTGATATCGCATACGTGGCTGTAAATTTTTAGCTTATTGAGAATTAATGTAAAGGCAAATATTTATTTTGACCAGGCTATTATACAAAGGTTCGTTTAATAGATTTATTTGTTTATTTATTTTCGACTAAAAGCGTTCCCCAACCTTTTGCAAGCTTTAGCAACCACCACTGAATCGTTGTCTCTTTCGTTATATAAATGTAAAAACTTTTTTAAAATAAAGAGAAATGAAATAAGAGAAATACCTCAAAACGTGTGTTCAATGGAAAACAGCGTACGTTTGAATGTACATACGCGTGAGCCACTGAATCCAAATAAAGAAAAAAATGAGCAATATATTTTTATTTGGAAAGGTATCCAAATATGTACTGAGAACAAAAACAAAGTATCCATCAACTTTTAGTCGGAAATAGTATCCATTAGGATCCGTATGGATCAAACCGGCAACATTGAATGGAACTTTTCTTCCGGAGCGTGTTGTGGTTTTCGTCTGAAGGATGCTCGTCTCGGCGGGAAGAAGATCTGCATTTTTGTGGATATGGTTGTCATGGAGTTTCAAATGCGTCGTTTCTTACGAATAGCTGTTTGCATGTACGAGTATGTAGTTCCTTTTGGTACGAATGGTGTCGACTTTGTGTGATGCGCTGTTGTCGTTGGCCAGATTTAATTCATGACGCGCTTGAATTCGTAAACTAGTTGAGCCGGTATAGCTTGAATGTCTTTCTTGAACGTTGAGGGAAGTCCAAGCCTGAACACTTTAGTCTGTCTTTACTTAATGCTCTTGGTCTGTTTTAATATTCGAAGGTACGCCGCATCGTGATATCGGGTAGTGGCTATAGTTTCGGCTGTTATGTCTTTTAACGGGACTGCGTCTAGCCATCGAGTGAATGTGCCAACATTTGTTGTCATTTAACGATAATCATTCGAAGGTGGTAATGGGCCAACAATGTCAACGTTTATGTGGTCAAAACGTGATTCTGTTGTCGTATTTTTAATCTTAGCCTTATTCTGTCGCTGAATTCTCGAGTTTTGGAAAGGAACACACTCTCTTGCACTCTCTGTTTTATGATTCTAGTAGTGGCTTAAATACCGCGATGTGGAATGTTGTGGATAGCATTGAAAACGTCCTTACGGCATGACATCGGAATATATGGTTTGCATTTGTTGTTTATAACATTGCAATAAATTTGTTGACTTAAGTTAATTACAGGTATTTTAACAGTTTTATACTAAAATTGTTTTCACCTTCAATGATGGACTTAAGTTTAGTATCGGCTTGCTGCTCTGAGGCAATGACGTCATCGTCGATGAATTCGTATTGCATTGCAATTACTCGTTATAAGAAATCGGGAACTATGTTGTCATTTCCTTTTCGTATCGTAAATAACGAACATATCTTGGGTCTGCGTCATCAGATCTTTGCTTAAAAGCGTTATGGTCGGTGTAAATAGCGCAACACCTGCCCTCAATTTAACGCTTTTGTAAATGGCGAAAATCTCTCTAGAATAAGTGCTTCAGTTAGTTGGGATTCTGTTGACTTTATCAAAAAAAAATCTTAATGGTTTCGCCTCGTGCTCTTGTTTTTGGTGCAAAACGCCTCTGATGCAATGGCTCGTTTGCTTGTGGATATGCAAGCAGCGTAACGTTGGCTGGTTTTGTTTTGAAATCGTCGAATGCAATATGTGATTCGTCTGTCCACTGAATAATTCATTTGTCGTTTTTAATGTTACATGGTTTTAGCGCTTGAAGAATACTCTGACCGATCCCTGTATAAACCTTCGATAAAAATTTACCATGCCGATGAAACGTCGTGGATCTTTTGCGATTGTGGGTTCCTTGTAGGCCTTAATAGCTTGAACTTTTTTACGATTGGCAATATTCCGTTTAGAGTAACCAAGTAGCCAAGATATTTTACCCTCTTTAAATCCACCGAAAACATATTTTGCGGCAATAATTTTAAGACCGTTTTATTTTAGTCGTTCGAAGACTGTTCGTAGATGGTGACTATGTTCGCCTTAGATGTTGGATACTATGCAAATATCGTTAAGGTGTGGAACGACGAAATCGAGTCCTCTAAAGACGCTATCAATGTGTCGCTGAAATGTTTGGCAGGCATTACACCAACCAAACGTCATATAGCGAAATTCGAAAGGTGTTTAATATTTGGAATCGGATACCCATCCTTTTTAGTGACTGCGTTTATTGCCCAGTAGTCTCCACAAGGCCTCCACGTTTTGTCTTTTTTGAAGCCATGTGAAGTGGTGAAGGCCTTGGGCTTTTAGATGGCTGAAAAATACACCTCGAATTTTGCTTTGGCAATCTTGAATTATTTTGATGTAAAGCGGCGTGGATTAGCGTACACTGGAGGCCCGTGAGTAATGATGTGATGACCAGACTTCATCAATTCAATTTTCGGAATCCAATTATTTCGTGATGATGCAAATAGATATTTGAATTCGAGTCATTAACAAGTTTGAAGCCTGCGTTATTTTCGATTCGGGTTATGACATTTGCGTGTAGCTTCGTTATTTTGTCGATCAATAACCTGTTTTTTAAATCCACTAGCAGTGAAGGATTGGCCGAGACCCAGAAATTTGCATGAATTAAGAAGTTTCCTTGGGCTGTGTACTTATTATCGCCGCTTTGTTCCGAATTCCGCCAGTGTAGCTCACAGTCTCCATGAACTCACAAGGAAAAAGAGATATTTCGAGTGGAAAACTGAACAAGAGGAGGCTTTCCAAGCTTTAAAAGAACGACTATGCACTGCACCTATGCTAGCGTACCCGGTTCCAGGTGCAACATTTATTCTGGACACAGATGCTAGTGGTTATGGCATAGGAGGTGTACTTTCACAAGTGATTGATGGGCAGGAGAAGATAGTTGCCTATTATAGCCGGTCTATTGGGAAACCAGAGCGGAACTACTGCGTAACGCGGAGAGAACTATTAGCGTTGGTGGATTGCATTAAACACTTCCACAAATATCTGTATGGTCAACATTTCCGCGTTAGAACGGATCATACAGCGCTGAAGTGGCTACTACAGTTCAAGAATCCCGAAGGGCAGCTTGCACGGTGGATTGAGAGGCTGCAAAGTTATGACTTCACCATCGAGCACCGCAAGGGTAATACGCACGGAAATGCTGACGCTATGTCCCGTCGACCATGTAGTTTGGAATGTAAGCATTGCTCAAAAGCCGAGGGTAAGGAAGACATAAAAGACGTCCGGCTAATGACAGTTACATCAGCAGAAGAGTGGGAGGCAAGTCACTTAAGGAAATGTCAGCAAGAAGATCCGGACTTGGAATTGGTAATGCACGGATTGGAGGTGAACAGACGGCCAAGTAAGGAACAAATGGCAGCGGAAAGCCCCATCGCGAAAGTATACTGGGCACAATGGAACAGTTTAGAGTTGATATCTGGCTGTTTGCATAGAGTATGGGGAAGTGAAGATGGCCAGTGCTATCGGAAGCTTATAGTAGTTCCGAGGTTAAGAGTTACGGAGTTCTTAAGGAATTCCACAACGGTCCTAGTGGAGGACACCTAGGTTCTATTGGGTTGGCTGTCGTCAATCGGTCGCTGAGTGGATTGCTAATTGCACGGAGTGCATTGCAGCTAAAGGGCCAAAGTCACGAAGTCATGGGCAGATGAAGCAGTATAACTCAGGTGCACCATTTGAGCCGGTGGCCATGGATGTAGACGGTCCATTTCCTATGAGCAGACAAGGAAAAAAATACGTTCTTGTGGTTATGAACTACTTTAGTAAATGGCCTGAGGTCTACCCAATTCCAAACCAGGAAGCGAAAACAGTTGCGGATGAATTCACTCACAATTGGGTTACCAGATACGGTGCGTCTATAGAATTGCACTCAGACCAAGGAAGAAACTTTGAAGCGGCGGTGTTCCAAGAGATGTGCCAGATACTGGGTATTCGGAAAACACGAACGACAGCCCTGCATCCTCAATCAGATGGCATGGTAGAGCGATTTAACCGGACCCTGGAACAGCACTTGCGGAAAGTAGTGGACAAGCATCAGGATGATTGGGATGTACACATATCGCTTTTCCTGATGGGATATCGGTCCGCAGTGCATGGAACAACAGGCCAAACACCTGCAAGGGTATTTTTTTGATAGTGAACTGCGGTTGCCCAGCGATTTAAAATTTGGAACAGCTGGTGATGCGAGAAGAATTGGGAAGGAAGCGTCTACTGTTCTCGAGGAAGAGTTAAGAGAGATACATGCTTTTGTGAGGCAGCGAACTCAAATTATGAGTGACAAAATAAAGGCTAGGTATGACAAGGCGATGAACTCTGAAGGCTTCCAAAGTGGAGATTTGGTGTTGCTGTACAATCCACAACGGAAGAGAGGGTTGCCCCCAAAACTTCAAAGCAATTGGGAAGGTCCATACAAGATAATCAAACGACTAAACGACGTAGTGTATCGAATCGAAATTGTAGGGAGGCAGAGAAACAAGATGAATGTGGTCCACCTAGAGAGGCTTGCTGCGTTTGGAACAGCGAATGTGTCTGATCGGGACGATCAGACTTAGGTGGACGGCAGTGTGGCGAAAATGCGAAGCGAATGTCAGGTGAAAGAGAGAAGCCGATAGCTGGCATGATCTAGAGCGTAAAACGAGCACATTCGTTATCGATAACGCTTCGATTATTCTAGGCGGTTGATTGCGAGCAGCTGACAGGTATATAAGGGCGAAACACGGATGGCTGCTGGGTTATTCAGTCGTAAAGTAAACGCGTTGGTGATTACATTACAGTGAAGTAATAAGAAAGAGTACAGTGTGAAAGTTGTAATTCAAGTAATTGTAAATAGTGAAGTAAATTGTAATTGAATTGTGAATTACTGAGTGAGTAGAAGGACGTTTATAAAAAAATTTATAAATAAAGAAACTGCAAATAAAGTTGACTGTGAAAATTTTAAAATTTTCACTTTCATTTAAATGTTGCAAGGCGTATAAATGTATCGTACTCACTTGGAAATGTAATGTGTAGTAATGCAGAAAGTAAACTATGGTTACACCATTTATACATTACAGAATACATTACTCCTGACACAGCAAACATTCTACGAAAATATTATGTCGTGAATGACTTATTACCTTTCCCTGCATGAAAAAAATTTCAAGAAGTTCTTAATAAAGATACATCGCACGGTAATGCTGTTTCAATTTTCAAACTGGGTAAGAGGGTAAACAAGCGTTTTTATATTTGAATTTTTATAATTTGAGTTTTCCATTTTTTTAGGTTTCTGTTGTATGTATGTGCAATAATAAAGAAAAATTCTAATCAGCATTCAAAGTACGAAAAAAATCATTACGTGTTTTTGGTTAAGAAAATTAAAAAGTTCGTAAAATCCATTCTTTATTTTCACGAACTCGTAATACTAAAAAAATATCTTATAAAAAATTTCAAATATTCTTTTTCAATACGATTCATTTGGATAAAAAAAGTTTTAATTTTCAAAATCAACAAATATTTCTTTTTTACTATCGCGAGCACATGCACAAAACAATTTTCATTCATAAATACTAAGTTCATTCATAAAAATTTAACCATAAAAACCCCTCCGTAGTTCCTCCACTACAATATAACAAAATTCGACTTGTGAAATTTATACAAAAAAAAAAAGGCTGAAGACGATCTAAAAATTGGCAACTTGTTGCCATTTTTCCCTTGGTGGGAAAATTCTACTCAATATATAATTTATAAATTATTTTTCGTTGTGAATAAATGAATGTACAGAAAGTTCACAGTATGTATGTATGTAGGTTTTAAATTTCATCTAGATGGATTGATTTTTCTCAGAAGTAATTTGAGACAGGAGTTCATGAATATAAAGAATGAAGAAATATGTCCTAAAATTTTTTGAATGATTCAACTTTCTTAGCCAAAAAAAAAAAGTTTAGAATTTTGTTTGCTGATTTGAAAAATGTTCACGTCTAAGCAAGAGTGTTGAAGAATGAATTGAAAATTTTTTTTGTACATTGTGAAATTAAAAATTCAATGTATCTAACACATACATACATATACAATTCCTTGCACATATGTTCACAAACATACATATGTCCAAAAAATATGTAAGATCTAAAAAAAAGCCAAATTTAAATTAAAAAAATTCAAATACGAAACCGTTTTTTTAGAATTTTTTTACTTGAATTGGCTTGAAGTCATTGGCAAGGGTATGCGGAGGAGATGTATCTGGTTCGATTTTTATGAATGAAATTGTTTTTCTATTGATGCATGTACGCATGTGCTTATTATAATAAATGAAAGTACATCTTTAGACCTTTCATACACAGAAAATTCAATTATAACTTTTAACCTAAGTATATAAGAACGAGAATGAGAAGGAAAAGACCCATCTCACCTTATGAGATGTAAAGGTCGGTAATCTGATTACACATCATAAATAAAACATTTATACCGAATATAATCAAAATAATACAGCTTTTAAATATAAAATATAGCTTCTCAGATATGAGCTTTATATCACAATTTTTACAATTAAGAATAATGATGGATTTTAATTATTAATTAAATAAATAAAAATGCGCCTATAATGTACCCGTAAATACATATATACATATGTGAAAGGTATACAAATTATTATTTGATTTTCAGCTTCTAGACAAAAAATTGCAAATTTAGGGTCGAAGTTCGAAATGCGTGTATTTTGAAGGAAGGTGAGGGAAAGAGTTTAGGCCATGTGTATTTCGTTTATGTCAGCTTAGAAATCGTTCAAACATTCATATATATAATATATATCAAATATGTATTTTTCCTCAAATTGGACCGGAAATATTTTTACTATTTTTCTGAATTTGTATTATTTTTCAATAATTCCCATTTTTTGTTTTGTTAATTAACCATTTTTTATTTGAAAATAATGATAACTTTTTCTAATTTAAAAATAATTTTACGCATACATTCAGTAATTCCAGGTAGTCAATTCTTCTGAGAGTGGTGAATTCAAAGTGATCAACTCCTCTGAGATGTGGTGAGCAAAGACGCGCACAATTTTAAGTTAACATTTGCGCCTACTCATGAAATTAACATTCCCTGCTTTAATTTTTCCATTGTTAATAGTTTACATTCCTCTAGTTTAATTACTTTACACAATAATACAGTTCGAAAATTAGTGTACTATCAACGAATACGTTACAAATAGACTTGATCAGGCTTCTAATGGACCTTAAGCGGAAGATACGACCCATTTTATGTAATGCATGTATAAGTATTTGTATTCATATACATGAAAAGCGATTGCAAGTCAAGGCGATTGTAATCAGATAGCAAATGTATTTAACGCCATGCAGACATTATAAGAGCATCAAAACACATTGGGTTTTTTGGTTCAACGGTTGGTGGAACACAGGACTGACACAAACTCTCCAACAGGCGGTCAACAAGCAGAATCAATAAAAGATATTAGACTTCCTTGAATTCAAATACCAGAATTTAATTATACTTATATAAGTGACTACATTTTCATGGTTTATTTGAGGTCATGGTACATTCCAAATCAAATTTAGGTGCCATTGAAAAGTTTGAATATTTATAAACGGGGGGATACATTGCCATTAGTGAAACATTTGAAACCAAAAAACGACAACTATAAGATAGTATTAGGAATTATTACAAGAGAAATATAACGAAAGTGATGAGGTGAAGCAATCAAAAACACAAATTTCAATTAGCGTCATCAAGAAGTAACGATACAATTACGACAATTGCATATTGTTTTTCTAATTTAAAGATATACCAGGCCAAGTAGTACATAGCGATCACATTAATTACTTTGAAAATCTTTATTTGTCACATAAGGCTTATGAGTATGATATTAATCTAGCAGCAGATGTTTTTGCAAATTGTGTTTTAAATGACAGGATAGTACATCCAAGTGGATCACCTACAGCAACTGAAACATCATTCGATTTTCAATTCTTCTGGATTTTCAAAAATTCTGGAAAGCAGAAGATCATTACTTGAAAGATGTTAAAAGGAGATTGCTATTTGGGGATTTTTGTAAAACATCCATCCTATGGACAGAGAAATTTCAGAAAAGACAATTATTGAAGACACTCAAACAATAAAAATTTTAGGACTGTTATGGGATACAAAATTATATATTAAATATATAATGTAAAATATTGCTTTGAGTGAATTACAGTCACATGTTACATGTTGTCTTAAGTAGTAATTTCAGTGAAACTATTTATGCAGCAATTGTGGTTAAGAGGTGTAGGTTGGGGCGACGAATTGTCATATGCATATTGGGGCGAATTGAAAAGTAGTATTTATAAGTAATAAATTTACAGTGTAGGTATTCCGAGATGGATGCAGCATCTTAAAATGAATTAACAGAGTTGCACGGATTCGCTGATACATAGAGGTCTCCCATTCAGATCGCTCGATGTCAATATCGATATATCATAGCTTCCATAACTAGCGCAACGTCGTTAGTTTTACAAAAAAGAGATACAATATCAAAAATGTGACAGATCAATTACATTTTGCAGTGCTGCCTGGTCGTTAGATTCGCCGTTAGTAGTGTTCACGAACTTGACCACCACAACCAGTCCCCTCCAGTCTGTTGTGCGGCGTATAGACACAGACGATTGGGAAATGTAACCAGTGTTACCGCGGAGTTCCAAAGTATCCCAAATTTAACCTAGAAGTATCCACTTAAAAAAAAAAAAAAAGAAGTGTATGCTCTCAATCACAAAAAGGCCTACAAAGGTTTAAAAAGATACATATTTTTCAGAGAGCATTTGAAGAATATAATATTCATTCGCCTTTTTAAGCACTTCAGTTTACAACATACGGTTCAATGGGACTTTTTAGAATTTCATTGTAGTGATATCGCATACGTGGCTGTAAATTTTTAGCTTATTGAGAATTAATGTAAAGGCCAATATTTATTTTGACCCGGCTATTATACAAAGGTTCGTTTAATAGATTTATTTGTTTATTTATTTTCGACTAAAAGCGTTCCCCAACCTTTTGCAAGCTTTAGCAACCACCACTGAATCGTTGTCTCTTTCGTTATATAAATGTAAAAACTTTTTTAATATAAAGAGAAATGAAATAAGAGAAATACATCAAAACATGTGTTCAATGGAAAACAGCGTACGTTTGAATGTACATACGTGTGAGCCACTGAATCCAAATAAAGAAAAAAATGAGCAATATATTTTTCTTTGGAAAGGTATCCAAATATGTACTGAGAACAAAAACAAAGTATCCATCAACTTTTAGTCGGAAATAGTATCCATTAGGATCCGTATGGATCAAACCGGCAACATTGAATGGAACTTTTCTTCCGGAGCGTGTTGTGGTTTTCGTCTGAAGGATGCTCGTCTCGGCGGGAAGAAGATCTGCATTTTTGTGGATATGGTTGTCATGGAGTTTCAAATGCGTCGTTTCTTACGAATAGCTGTTTGCATGTACGAGTATGTAGTTCCTTTTGGTACGAATGGTGTCGACTTTGTGTGATGCGCTGTTGTCGTTGGCCAGATTTAATTCATGACGCGCTTGAATTCGTAAACTAGTTGAGCCGGTATAGCTTGAATGTCTTTCTTGAACGTTGAGGGAAGTCCAAGCCTGAACACTTTAGTCTGTCTTTACTTAATGCTCTTGGTCTGTTTTAATATTCGAAGGTACGCCGCATCGTGATATCGGGTAGTGGCTATAGTTTCGGCTGTTATGTCTTTTAACGGGACTGCGTCTAGCCATCGAGTCGATGTGCAACATTTGTTGTCATTTAACGATAATCATTCGAAGGTGGTAATGGGCCAACAATGTCAACGTTTATGTGGTCAAAACGTGATTCTGTTGTCGTATTTTTAATCTTAGCCTTATTCTGTCGCTGAATTCTCGAGTTTTGGAAAGGAACACACTCTTGCACTCTCTCTTTTATGATTCTAGTAGTGGATTAAATACCGCGATGTGGAATGTTGTGGATAGCATTGAAAACGTCCTTACGGCATGACATCGGAATATATGGTTTGCATTTGTTGTTTATAACATGGCAATAAATTTGTTGACTTAAGTTAATTACAGGTATTTTTAACAGTTTTATACTAAAATTATTTTCACCTTCAATGATCGACTTAAGTTTTGCAATTACTCGTTATAAGAAATCGGGAACTATGTTGTCATTTCCTTTTCGTATCGTAAATAACGAACATATCTTTGTTCTGCGTCATCAGATCTTTGCTTAAAAGCGTTATGGTCGGTGTAAATAGCGCAACACCTGCCCTCAATTTAACGCTTTTGTAAATGGCGAAAATCTCTCTAGAATAAGTGCTTCAGTTAGTTGGGATTCTGTTGACTTTATCAAAAAAAATCCTAATGGTTTCGCCTCGTGCTCTTGTTTTTGGTGCAAAACGCTTCTGATGCAATGGCACGTTTGCTTGTGGATATGCAGGCAGCGTAACGTTAGCTGGTTTTGTTTTGAAATCGTCGAATGCAATATGTGATTCGTCTGTCCACTGAATAATTCATTTGTCGTTTTTAATGTTACATGGTTTCAGCGCTTGAAGAATACTCTGACCGCTCCCTGTATAAACCTTCGATAAAAATTGACCATGCCGATGAAACGTCGGAGATCTTTTGCGATTGTGGGTTCCTTGTAGGCCTTAATAGCTTGAACTTTTTTACGATTGGCAATATTCCGTTTAGGGTAACCAAGTAGCCAAGATATTTTACCCTCTTTAAATCCACCGAAAACATATTTTGCGGCAATAATTTTAAAACCGTTCGTTTTATTTTAGTCGTTCGAAGACTGTTCGTAGATGGTGACTATGTTCGCCTTAGATGCTGGATCCTATGCAAATATCGTTAAGGTGTGGAACGACGAAATCGAGTCCTCTAAAGACGCTATTAATGTGTCGCTGAAATGTTTGGCAGGCATTACACCAACCAAACGTCATATAGCGAAATTCGAAAGGTGTTTAATATTTGGAATCGGAGACCCATCCTTTTTAGTGACTGCGTTTATTGCCCAGTAGTCTCCACAAGGCTTCCACGTTTTGTCTTTTTTGAAGCCATGTGAAGTGGTGAAGACCTTGGGCTTTTAGATGGCTGAAAAATACACCTCGAATTTTGCTTTAGCAATCTTGAATTATTCCGATGTAAAGCGGCGTGGATTAGCGTACACTGGAGGCCCGTGAGTAATGATGTGATGACCAGACTTCATCAATTCAATTTTCGGAATCCAATTATTTCGTGATGATGCAAATAGATATTTGAATTCGAGTCATTAACAAGTTTGAAGCATGCGTTATTTTCGATTCGGGTTATGACATTTGCGTGTAGCTTCGTTATTTTGTCGATCAATAACCTGTTTTTTAAATCCACTAGCAGTGAAGGATTGGCCGAGACGCAGAAATTTGCATGAATTAAGAAGTTTCCTTGGGCTGTGTACTTACTATCGCCGCTTTGTTCCGAATTCCGCCAGTGTAGCTCACAGTCTCCATGAACTCACAAGGAAAAAGATATATTTCGAGTGGAAAACTGAACAAGAGGAGGCTTTCCAAGCTTTAAAAGAACGACTATGCACTGCACCTATGCTAGCGTACCCGGTTCCAGGTGCAACATTTATTCTGGACACAGATGCTAGTGGTTATGGCATAGGAGGTGTACTTTCACAAGTGATTGATGGGCAGGAGAAGATAGTTGCCTATTATAGCCGGTCTATTGGGAAACCAGAGCGGAACTACTGCGTAACGCGGAGAGAACTATTAGCGTTGGTGGATTGCATTAAACACTTCCACAAATATCTGTATGGTCAACATTTCCGCGTTAGAACGGATCATACAGCGCTGAAGTGGCTACTACAGTTCAAGAATCCCGAAGGGCAGCTTGCACGGTGGATTGAGGGGCTGCAAAGTTATGACTTCACCATCGAGCACCGCAAGGGTAATACGCACGGAAATGCTGACGCTATGTCCCGTCGACCATGTAGTTTGGAATGTAACCATTGCTCAAAAGCCGAGGGTAAGGAAAACATAATAGACGTCCGGCTAATTACAGTTACATCAGCAGAAGAGTGGGAGGCAAGTCACTTAAGGAAATGTCAGCAAGAAGATCCGGACTTGGAATTGGTAATGCACGGATTGGAGGTGAACAGACGGCCAAGTAAGGAACAAGTGGCAGCGGAAAGCCCCATCGCGAAAGCATACTGGGCACAATGGAACAGTTTAGAGTTGATATCTGGCTGTTTGCATAGAGTATGGGAAAGTGAAGATGGCCAGTGCTATCGGAAGCTTATAGTAGTTCCGAGGTTAAGAGTTCCGGAGTTCTTAAGGAATTCCACAACGGTCCTAGTGGAGGACACCTAGGCATTACTAAAACGCTGTAGAAGATCAAGCAGTGGTTCTATTGGGTTAGCTGTCGTCAATCGGTCGCTGAGTGGATTGCTAATTGCACGGAGTGCATTGCAGCTAAAGGGCCAAAGTCACGAAGTCATGGGCAGATGAAGCAGTATAACTTAGGTGCTCCATTTGAGCGTTATGGACTACATTAGTAAATGGCCTGAGGTCTACCCAATTCCAAACCAGGAAGCGAAAACAGTTGAGGATGCATTCACTCACAATTGGGTTACCAGATACAGTGCGCCTATAGAATTGCACTCAGACCAAGGAAGAAACTTTGAATCGGCGGTGTTCCAAGAGATGTACCAGATACTTGGTATTCGAACAGCTCGAACGGCGGCCCTGCAACCTCAATCAGATGGCATGGTAGAGCGATTCAACCGGACCCTGGAAGAGCACTTGCGGAAAGTAGTGGACAAGCATCAGGATGATTGGGATGTACACATATCGCTTTTCCTGATGGGATGTCGGTCCGCAGTGCATGGAACAACAGGTCAAACACCTGCAAGGGTATTGTTTGATAGTGAACTGCGGTTGCCCCCCGATTTAAAATTTGGAACAGCTGGTGATGCGAGAAGAATTGGGAAGGAAGCGTCTACTGTTCTCGAGGAAGAGTTAAGAGAGATACATGCTTTTGTGAGGCAGCGAACTCAAATTATGAGTGACAAAATAAAGGCTAGGTATGACAAGGCGATGAACTCTGAAGGCTTCCAAAGTGGAGATTTGGTGTTGCTGTACAATCCACAACGGAAGAGAGGGTTGCCCCCAAAACTTCAAAGCAATTGGGAAGGTCCATACAAGATAATCAAACGACTAAACGACGTAGTGTATCGAATCGAAATTGTAGGGAGGCAGAGAAACAAGATGAATGTGGTCCACCTAGAGAGGCTTGCTGCGTTTGGAACAGCGAATGTGTCTGATCGGGACGATCAGACTTAGGTGGACGGCAGTGTGGCGAAAATGCGAAGCGAATGTCAGGTGAAAGAGAGAAGCCGATAGCTGGCATGATCTAGAGCGTAAAACGAGCACATTCGTTATCGATAACGATTCGATTCTTCTAGGCGGTTGATTGCGAGCAGCTGACAGGTATATAAGGGCGAAACACGGATGGCTGCTGGGTTATTCAGTCGTAAAGTAAACGCGTTGGTGATTACATTACAGTGAAGTAATAAGAAAGAGTACAGTGTGAAAGTTGTAATTCAAGTAATTGTTAATAGTGAAGTAAATTGTAATTGAATTTACTGAGTAATAGAAGGACGTTTAGAAAAAAATTTATAAATAAAGAAACTGCAAATAAAGTTGACTTTTATTTAACAATCCAGAGATCGTACCCGAAGGATTTGGAAAATCATCGAGGTAAATTCAGCAAAATCGTAACAATATATTTCGAAACTCGCACCTCAATTTACTTTTTTTTTGTCTAGATGCTTCAATTAGAAATTGTACACTTTTCACGGATGTGCATATGCACAGGCATGTATTTAAAATTTTAATGTATTAATCTATATTAATTTATTTTATATTTAAATTAATGAATTAAATTATGCCTAACTGTGAGAAATATGAAACAAATATCTGAACAATCAGTTGTAAGGGAGCTTTACGCTAGCTCCTCCTTCTGGTTCGAAGTACTTTTATGTACCATAATTAATATCCCAGTACCATTTACATGAAACGCAAACAACTCCACCACAAATCCTTGGCTTGCCTGCGAGCCAACTCAAAATTTTAAAATTTTCACTTTCATTTAAATGTTGCAAGGCGTATAAATGTATCGTTTTCACTTGGAAATGTAATGTGTAGTAATGCAGAAAATAAACTATGATTACACCATTTATATATTACAGAATACATTACTCCTGACACAGCAAACATTCTACGAAAATATTATGTCGTGAATGACTTATTACCTTTCCCTATATGAAACAAATTTCAAGAAGTTCTTAATAAAGATACATCGCACGGTAATGCTTTTTCAATTTTCAAACTGGGTAAGAGGGTAAACAAGCGTTTTTGATATTTGAATTTTTATAATTTGAGTTTTCCATTTTTTTAGGTTTCTGTTGTATGTATGTGCAATAATAAAGAAAAATTCTAATCAGCATTCAAAGTACGAAAAAAATCATTACGTGTTTTTGGTTAAGAAAATTAAAAAGTTCGTAAAATCCATTCTTTATTTTCACGAACTCGTAATACTAAAAAAAATATCTTATAAAAAATTTCAAATATTCTTTTTCAATACGATTCATTTGGATAAAAAAAGTTTTAATTTTCAAAATCAACAAATATTTCTTTTTTACTATCGCGAGCACATGCACAAAACAATTTTCATTCATAAATACTAAGTTCATTCATAAAAATTTAACCATAAAAACCCCTCCGTAGTTCCTCCACTACAATATAACAAAATTCGAATTGTGAAATTTATACAAAAAAAAAAAGGCTGAAGACGATCTAAAAATTGGCAACTTGTTGCCATTTTTCCCTTGGTGGGAAAATTCTACTCAATATATAATTTATAAATTATTTTTCGTTGCGAATAAATGAATGTACAGAAAGTTCACAGTATGTATGTATGTAGGTTTTAAATTTCATCTAGATGGATTGATTTTTCTCAAAAGTAATTTGAGACAGGAGACAGAATGAAGAAATATGTCCTATAATTTTTGAATTATTTAACTTTCTTAGCCAAAAAAAAAAATTTTAGAATTTTGTTTGCTGATTTGAAAAATGTTCACGTCTAAGCAAGAGTGTTGAAGAATGAATTGAAAATTTTTTTTGTACATTGTGAAATTAAAAATTCAATGTATCTAACACATACATACATATACAATTCCTTGCACATATGTTCACAAACATACATATGTCCAAAAAATATGTAAGATCTAAAAAAAGGTTTTTTTAGATTTTTTTACTTGAATTGGCTTGAAGTCATGGCAAGGGTATGTGGAGGAGATGTATCTGGTTCGATTTTTATGAATGAAATTGTTTTTCTATTGATGCATGTACGCATGTGCTTATTATAATAAATGAAAGTACATCTTTAGACCTTTCATACACAGAAAATTCAATTATAACTCTTAACCTAAGTATATAAGAACTAGAAGGAGAAGGAAAAGACCCATCTCACCTTATGAGATGTAAAGGTCGGTAATCTGATTACACATCATAAATAAAACATTTATATTGAATATAATCAAAATAATACAGCTTTTAAATATAAAATATAGCTTCTCAGATATGAGCTTTATATCACAATTTTTACAATTAAGAAAAATGATGGATTTTAATTATTAATTAAATAAATAAAAATGCGCCTTTAATGTACCCGTAAATACATATATACATATGTGAAAGGTATACAAATTATTATTTGATTTTCAGCTTCTAGACAAAAAATTGCAAATTTAGGGTCGAAGTTCGAAATGCGTGTATTTTGAAGGAAGGTGAGGGAAAGTGTTTAGGCCATGTGTATTTCGTTTATGTCAGCATAGAAATCGTTCAAACATTCATATATATAATATATATCAAATACGTATTTTTCCTCAAATTGGACCGGAAATATTTTTACTATTTTTCTGAATTTGTATTATTTTTCAATAATTCCCATTTTTTGTTTTGTTAATTAACCATTTTTTATTTGAAAATAATGATAACTTTTTCTAATTTAAAAATAATTTTACGCATACATTCAGTAATTCCAGGTAGTCAATTCTTCTGAGAGTGGTGAATTCAAAGTGATCAACTCCTCTGAGATGTGGTGAGCAAAGACGCGCACAATTTTAAGTTAACATTTGCGCCTACTCATGATATTAACATTCCCTGCTTTAATTTCTCCATTGTTAATAGTTTACATTCCTCTAGTTTAATTACTTTACACAATAATACAGTTCGAAAATTAGTGTACTATCAACGAATACGTTACAAATAGACTTGATCAGGCTCCTAATGGACCTTAAGCGGAAGATACGACCCATTTTATGTAATGTATGTATAAGTATTTGTATTCATATACATGAAAAGCGATTGCAAGTCAAGGCGATTGTAATCAGATAGCAAATGTATCTAACGCCATGCAGACATTATAAGAGCATCAAAACACATTGGGTTTTTTGGTTAAACGGTTGGTGGAACACAGGACTGACACAAACTCTCCAACAGGCGGTCAACAAGCAGAATCAATAAAAGATATTAGACTTCCTTGAATTCAAATACCAGAATTTAATTATACTTATATAAGTGACTACATTTTCATGGTTTATTTGAGGTCATGGTACATTCCAAATCAAATTTAGGTGCCATTGAAAAGTTTGAATATTTATAAACGGGGGGATACATTGCCATTAGTGAAACATTTGAAACCAAAAAACGACAACTATAAGATAGTATTAGGAATTATTACAAGAGAAATATAACGAAAGTGATGAGGTGAAGCAATCAAAAACACAAATTTCAATTAGCGTCATCAAGAAGTAACGATACAATTACGACAATTGCATATTGTTTTTCTAATTTAAAGATATACCAGGCCAAGTAGTACATAGCGATCAGATTAATTACTTTGAAAATCTTTATTTGTCACATAAGGCTTATGAGTATGATATTAATCTAGTAGCAGATGTTTTTGCAAATTGTGTTTTAAATGACAGGATAGTACATCCAAGTGGATCACCTACAGTAACTGAAACAACATTCGATTTTCAATTCTTATGGATTTTCAAAAAATTCTGGAAAGCAGAAGATCATTACTTGAAAGATGTTAAAAGGAGATTGCTATTTGGGGATTTTTGTAAAACATCCATCCTATGGACAGAGAAATTTCAGAAAAGACAATTATTGAAGAGACTCAAACAATAAAAAATTTAGGACTGTTATGGAATACAAAATGTGACTCATTATATTAAATATATAATGTAAAATATTGCTTTGAGTGAATTACAGTCACATGTTACATGTTGTCTTAAGTAGTAATTTCAGTGAAACTATTTATGCAGCAATTGTGGTTAAGAGGTGTAGGTTGGGGCGACGAATTGTCATATGCATATTGGGGCGAATTGAAAAGTAGTATTTATAAGTAATAAATTTACAGTGTAGGTATTCCGAGATGGATGCAGCATCTTAAAATGAATTAACAGAGTTGCACGGATTCGCTGATACATAGAGGTCTCCCATTCAGATCGCTCGATGTCAATATCGATATATCATAGCTTCCATAACTAGCGCAATGTCGTTAGTTTTACAACAAAGAGATACAATATCAAAAATGTGACAGATCAATTACATTTTGCAGTGCTGCCTGGTCGTTAGATTCGCCGTTAGTAGTGTTCACGAACTTGACCACCACAACCAGTCCCCTCCAGTCTGTTGTGCGGCGTATAGACACAGACGATTGGGAAATGTAACCAGTGTTACCGCGGAGTTCCAAAGTATCCCAAATTTAACCTAGAAGTATCCACTTAAAAAAAAAAAAAGAAGTATATGCTCTCAATCACAAAAAGGCCTACAAAGGTTTAAAAAGATACATATTTTTCAGAGAGCATTTGAAGAATATAATATTCATTCGCCTTTTTAAGCACTTCAGTTTACAACATACGGTTCAATGGGACTTTTTAGAATTTCATTGTAGTGATATCGCATACGTGGCTGTAAATTTTTAGCTTATTGAGAATTAATGTAAAGGCCAATATTTATTTTGACCGGACTATTATACAAAGGTTCGTTTAATAGATTTATTTGTTTATTTATTTTCGACTAAAAGCGTTCCCCAACCTTTTGCAAGCTTTAGCAACCACCACTGAATCGTTGTCTCTTTCGTTATATAAATGTAAAAACTTTTTTTAAATAAAGAGAAATGAAATAAGAGAAATACCTCAAAACGTGTGTTCAATGGAAAACAGCGTACGTTTGAATGTACATACGTGTGAGCCACTGAATCCAAATAAAGAAAAAAATGAGCAATATATTTTTATTTGGAAATGTATCCAAATATGTACTGAGAACAAAAACAAAGTATCCATCAACTTTTAGTCGGAAATAGTATCCATTAGGATCCGTATGGATCAAACCGGCAACATTGAATGGAACTTTTCTTCCGGAGCGTGTTGTGGTTTTCGTCTGAAGGATGCTCGTCTCGGCGGGAAGAAGATCTGCATTTTTGTGGATATGGTTGTCATGGAGTTTCAAATGCGTCGTTTCTTACGAATAGCTGTTTGCATGTACGAGTATGTAGTTCCTTTTGGTACGAATGGTGTCGACTTTGTGTGATGCGCTGTTGTCGTTGGCCAGATTTAATTCATGACGCGCTTGAATTCGTAAACTAGTTGAGCCGGTATAGCTTGAATGTCTTTCTTGAACGTTGAGGGAAGTCCAAGCCTGAACACTTTAGTCTGTCTTTACTTAATGCTCTTGGTCTGTTTTAATATTCGAAGGTACGCCGCATCGTGATATCGGGTAGTGGCTATAGTTTCGGCTGTTATGTCTTTTAACCGGACTGCGTCTAGCCATCGAGTGAATGTGCCAACATTTGTTGTCATTTAACGATAATCATTCGAAGGTGGTAATGGGCCAACAATGTCAACGTTTATGTGGTCAAAACGTGATTCTTTTGTCGTATTTTTAATGTTAGCCTTATTCTGTCGCTGAATTCTCGAGTTTAGGAAAGGAAGTAGTGGCTTAAATACCGCGATGTGGAATGTTGTGGATAGCATTGAAAACGTCCTTACGGCATGACATCGGAATATATGGTTTGCATTTGTTGTTTATAACATGGCAATAAATTTGTTGACTTAAGTTAATTACAGGTATTTTAACAGTTTTATACTAAAATTGAAAACTGAATAATTCATTTGTCGTTTTTAATGTTACATGGTTTTAGCGCTTGAAGAATACTCTGACCGATCCCTGTATAAACCTTCGATAAAAATTTACCATGCCGATGAAACGTCGTAGATCTTTTGCGATTGTGGGTTCCTTGTAGGCCTTAATAGCTTGAATTTTTTTACGATTGGCAATATTCCGTTTAGACTAACCAAGTAGCCAAGATATTTTACCCTCTTTAAATCCACCGAAAACATATTTTGCGGCAATAATTTTAAGACCGTTTTATTTTAGTCGTTCGAAGACTGTTCGTAGATGGTGACTATGTTCGCCTTAGATGTTGGATACTATGCAAATATCGTTAAGGTGTGGAACGACGAAATCGAGTCCTCTAAAGACGCTATCAATGTGTCGCTGAAATGTTTGGCAGGCATTACACCAACCAAACGTCATATAGCGAAATTCGAAAGGTGTTTAATATTTGGAATCGGATACCCATCCTTTTTAGTGACTGCGTTTATTGCCCGGTAGTCTCCACAAGGCCTCCACGTTTTGTCTTTTTTGAAGCCATGTGAAGTGGTGAAGACCTTGGGCTTTTAGATGGCTGAAAAATACACCTCGAATTTTGCTTTGGCAATCTTGAATTATTTTGATGTAAAGCGGCGTGGATTAGCGTACACTGGAGGCCCGTGAGTAATGATGTGATGACCAGACTTCATCAATTCAATTTTCGGAATCCAATTATTTCGTGATGATGCAAATAGATATTTGGATTCGAGTCATTAACAAGTTTGAAGCCTGCGTTATTTTCGATTCGGGTTATGACATTTGCGTGTAGCTTCGTTATTTTGTCGATCAATAACCTGTTTTTTAAATCCACTAGCAGGTCGTAGTGCGTCAAAAAATCCGCTAATTATTGGCATTCTTACATCTGCTACGCAAGATATCCATGATTTGTGGTCCATTTGCTGCGTAGATTAGCTGAGGCACTGACGGGTCGCCCTTGCTGTTGGCTGGAGTTGCCGGAATCACTGAATCATGCACAGGGGTGTCGATAGGAAATTTTTAATTTTTGGAGATATTTCCAACGAAAAGACGGAGGCTGTTGTTATTGTGGCCGAGCAAGCCAGCGCCTCTCGTAGCTTGAGCTGGCGACCTTTATTTTTTTTGGTTGTGTTGTGCATCAACGGCGTTGTGGTCGGATCTGCATGGTGTAGGTGTTGCTGCCTCTACCAGCTCCATGTTACGGTCGGCCATTGTTGCTGCATAAACCAAAGTAATATACTCATCTGAAGATACTTAAAAACTCGTCTGTTACTAGTGTTGCTGCAGATCTTCTACGTACTCGGCGAACAAATGTGACTGCCGCCGACCGAAAGGTTAATTTTGTTTGAGTACTTTCCTTTATATTTCGCGACTTTAGGCTTTCGTACATTTTGCTACGTGTTGGTAGATTGATGCGAGCCGATAGCTTGTACATCACGCGTGTAGGTCGTTGTCCGATTATGGTTTAGTACCGTTTTTTGTCGGAAACAATTCCTGCTTCGAAAGCCGCTTCAACTTGCCAACAGCATAGGACTGTGTGTTCTTTGAGGAAATCTGGAAGCTCAACCTTTCCTTGATCGAGAACGTCCACCCGCGATCTGAAATATCAAGTGAAACAGTTGCGTACTCTTCATTCATATTGTTTTTTTTTTTTTTTAGTTTTGGACTTGTCGGGTACCCAGTATGGGGTTTTGGTGTTCAACTAAATTTGCGGGATAAATTGCAATTTAGCCTTTATTCATGGGGAGTTTTACAAAAAAGAGAAAGATACAATATCAAAAATATGACAGATCAATTATAGCTTGCAGTGTTGCAAATTCTTCTATATGGTTATTCGGATTCAATGGTTGAGTGATTTTCCACGACGCTGGAAAGCATTTATTTTCAACCATACTTCATACATTATTGATATTATACCTCACGAATTATGGTATCATATTTCGTCAGAACAAAACTCTGCTGATTTAGCTACAAGAGGCAGAAATGCTCGTCAACGGAACGCAAGCAGTCTTTGGTGGCATGGGGCTAGTATTTCGCTTTCAGTGAAACACAAGTTGTGAAAACAAATTATTATTTATTTATATTTATATGTGGCAGAGGCGAAATATAACATATGACCAAAAACATCTATAATCCTGAATAAAGAAAAGACTTTGACGAAACTTTTGGTAAGATGTTATCACAATAATCACTTACATTCAGTCAGTAGAGATGTTATCACAATAGTCACGCACATTCAGTCAGTAGAGAAATGCAATATTAACTCGGTTTGAAATACTGGATACGTTATATGTATACGTTATGGAGCAAAATCTTTTCAGTAATGACATGGCAATCATAAAGGATGAATCTCTTCCTCCTAGTAAGTGGGCTATTGGTCAAGCTCTAGAAACATTTGCAGGAAAGGATGGACTTACAGGAGTGGTCACTGTAAAGTGGTTACTTTAGTATAGTATAGTATAAATAGCTAGAGTTTGTGCTTTTTATCTAATCCAAACTTTCTCAATAATATATTTTCATAGTTAAAATTAGTTTATTTTATTTATTTTAATTTAATTTATATTTATTTTAATTTACCCTACTTTATTTTATTTTATTTTATTTTTATTTCTAATAAAATTTTTTAAATTATTAAATTATTCAATTTAATTAAATTTTTTTCATTTTGTTTTATTGCACTAAATATAATTTAATTTAGGTACATAGTTTTATTTAATTTTTCTTATTTTTGTTTTTATTTAATTAAGTGTAAATGAATCTCGTTTATTTGGATTGTATTTAACTCAAATTAATTTTGTTTAAATTTATTTTTATTTTTTTAATTTTATTTTTTATTTATTTAATATGATTTAATGTTATTTGACATTATTATTTCTTTTAATTTTATTTTATTTTACTTAACTTAATTTAAATTAATTTCATTTCATTTTTGATTAAACCAATTTATTATATATTAAGCAATTAAGTAAATATGTACATATGTAGGTTAAAGAGAAGAATGTAAAGAGGTGAGGGCAGAAGGGAATGTTGTTGTTGCTTAGCATTTTCTTTTGATCGAATTCTCACTAATTTTCTGATTTTGAGGTAAGGAGTATATTTATTATAATTTCTTCATTGCTAATTAATTAGTTATATACATTCCATATAACCAGCAAGCAAATGCTTAAGAGCGTGCTTGAAGAGACATGGGAACGAAGTCTTTTCTATTTGGTTTTAGTGACCTTTTTGTATATATGTGATCACATTTTAAATTTATATTAAGTATTGGTACCAAAGTGTGTGTAGCAGTTACTTTTTCTTGAAATAATGAACTAATTGAACTAAAAAAATTCAAAAAAATTTTATGAATGATTTATTATTTTTGACTTTTCATAGTGCTAGCAAAATACACTAGATGAACGCAGACTTTTTCTGCCATATATATATAATTTGGATAACCATACTGAAAACAATAACACAGCATGTTTAAAGGACGTGGATTAATAATTCGTTAAATTTTTTTTAAATTCATTTTAATTATTATTATTTAATTTATTCAATAAGTTTAAAAGATTTAATTCAATTGCAGTGTTATTTCACTTGCACATGCATTACATAAAGATGCATACATGGAAGGCCAATTGCAAACTATATATACTATAAGTTGGGCATTCTCCTGCAAGGAAAAATACCAGTTGTTAACTAGAATCCTAATACTTTGCATATTTGCACTTACTAGTTCGTGTTCCATATATTTCCCTGGCAACTGGTATTTTTAACTGGTATGAATTCACCCTATTTGAGACTAGTAGTTAACTAGAATTTTTGCATACAAGGTACATTCAGAGAATGCATAGTAACGATGCTAGAACACGATAAGCGGAAAGAGTTGTATTTTTAGCATTTCCCCAAAGTCCGCCAGAACTAAGAGCAGTGAAGGCGCAAATGTTAGCTGAAAATTGTGGGCGATTTTGCTAACCACATCTCAGAGGAATTGACCACTTTGAATTCACCACTCTCAAAAGAATTGAAAATAATATAAGTTAAGGAAAATTAGTAAAAAGTAAAGTTTATTTCTTGGGTGGTGGGATTTGATCCAGCGACATTTCTCGTTCAATTGAGGAAAAATACATATATTTGATATAATATCATATATAAAATGTTTGGACGATTTCTATGCTGACAAAAACTATGTACCAAGCACTCATAAAATTAATCAAATTCCTATGGAAATTAAATGAACACTATATTTTGAATTTTGAATATACAAAAACAAAATACACATTGCCTTAACTCTTTCCCTCACCTTGCTTCCTTTGTCCAATAGCTAGAACACAAATTTTTAATACAATGTACAAAAACAAAATACACGCATTTCGAACTTCGTCCCTAAATTTGCAATTTTTTGTCTAGAAGCTGAAAAGCAAATGATTATTTCTATACCTCTCACAATAAAAGTTCTAAAAACTTGGTTTCGTATTTGAATTATATAGTATTAAATTACTAGCGTGCCTTGCTACATCTGTAAATTAAGAAAATATAATGGAATTTTTGAATTTTCGGTTTTTTTTGTAAAACGAAAAAAAATATATATTTTTCCAAACTTTTTTCTTTGAGCCTTTAATTGACCGTGCTCCTGACGTGCTTTATCGGCTGGTGTATTACACCATATAATTTGATTTAACAAATACTGACAAACAATTCTTCTGAATTGAATGGAGCAGGAGAAAATGAAAAAAAAATGAACAGACAAATCATACATAAATGGCAAAACTTTCCAGGAAAAAGTGAAAAACGAGCAAATAATGAATCTCCTACACTCACTACACTCCCTCAGGAGGCTTGCGGGGATAAAAACGTGGTATTGAACGAAGAAGAGTTGATTATTCCAAAGCCGCCCCCTTTAATCATACCTGGAGTTTACAATATAAGTGAAATGATAAACTCCATTTCAAGTGTAATTAAATCGTTGAGAGATGGACAAATTCGACTTATGATAAAAAACATAGACTCATATCGTAAAATTGTAAAACATTTAGAAACTAGCAAGGTGAGTTTCCATATATATCAACTTAAACAGGACCGACCATATAGAGTAGTGATAAAAGGAATTCACTTTTCCACTTCTTTGGAAGAAAATAGTAAAAATATTTCATCACTGGGTCATGGAGTGAGAAACGTATTCAATGTTAAAAGCGGAATAACAAAACAGCTATTGTCAATGTTTTTTGTTGATTTGGAACCCAGCGCCAACAACAAAGAAATATATGAGCTTAAGCATTTAAACAATGCAATTATTAAGGTAGTGCCTCCTCTTCAAACAAATGACATTGTGTAATGCTATAGATGTCAGGAATTTGGGCATACCAAAACTTACTGTAAAAAACCATATACAAGTAAATGCGTAAAATGTAATTCAATGCATCCAACCGCTCAATGTGCTAAACCCATTGACACTTTACTTACCTGCGTGCATTGCTTGCAAAGCCATACTGCAAATTATAAAGGATGCACTGTATACCAACAAATTTTCAGAAATAACCCAAATGTTGCAAATATAAGAAAAGAGAAGAAAAATATAGAACAAAAAAAAAACTTCCCTAGCTTAGGCAATGGTATACCTCAACTAAATTACACTGACAATGAAACAAATGATAGTACTGAGCAATCTTACGCTAATGTTTTGAAAGGTAATGTCATGAATGAACAAAATACGATGGAAAAATCGAGCTGTTATTAAAAAAACAAATAGAAATAACAAACACACTTCTTAATATGATGCCTCTTCTTATTAATAAGCTATGCAAGTGAATTTAAGATTAGCAATATGGAATTCCAATGGCTTATTCCGTCACACTCAAGAGATTGAAGTATTTTTAAATGAGAATTATATTGATATAATGTTAGTGTCAGAAACACACTTTACAAATGATATAATTGATTCTAATCACCCAAGTAAATTAAAAATCTGGTATCAATTATGATGCGCTCGAACCAATTCAAATGCCCAAGCTGCAGGAATAAAACTTAAATCAAACAATATCGACCTACACATACTTATATATGATCTCTACACACCACCAAGGCACAGTATAACAACTTCTGAATATGAAAATTTCTTTTACACCCTTGGTCCCAGATTCTTTGTAGGAGGTGATTTCAATGCTAAGAATCCCTGGTGGGGATCACGTATCCCAAACCCAAAGGGTAGAGAGCTTTATAAATGCATTATAAAAAATAATTTAAAAACTTTGTCAAGCGGGGAAATTACCTACTGGTCGAGTGATCCATTGAAAGTTCCTGATCTTCTAGATTTCGCTGTATAAATAATGAAAACGACCGGTTTCGAATAGTATAATTCTTTATTTCCCTCGTACGGAACAAGGGCAGCCGTTCTCCTTGAGTGAGTAAATACAACTGAGATTCATAAATTAATTACAGCGGCGAATGCGCCTGAATACCTGGCTATTTCTTACAGTAACCCTACACATGTTCTGCCGCGTGACTTGCCGACTGCAATTCGCAGCGATAGGTGTTTGTTTTCTGTCACGCGCAACTCGTTAGGCGCATCGTCAGCAATATCGTTGGCAGTGGAGTACTTGGCTTCTTTAGTCAGATAAATAATTTTCGCACGCTCAGCTCCAGACGCATCGTCAGCGATTTCGGTGGAATTGGACGGAAGCGTGTTTCACTCCGATGTGTAGTTGTTCTTATTTTTGCTGGCTACTGTGGTGTGTTAACTTATACAAAGGTATTCCAACACAGCTATTATATATTGCTAGCTCTGAGGAACTAAGCTCTGATCACTCGCCAATCATAGTTAGTTACAACACATTAATTAATACCAAAAAACAGAAATATTTCACTTTAAATAACAAAAGTGAAATTAGTATTTTTCAGGATTGGATAACCCAAAATGCGGTACTTAATATCTCTGTTAAAACTTCAGCAGAACTGGATAATGCAGTAAAAACTTTTACAAACTTAATCCATGAAGCAGCTTTTGTTGCTACTCCACAAATAATAAATTGGTTCTCACCTCGTAACCTAATACACCTATCTGCTGAGATCAGAGCATTAATTCAATATAAACGACGTATACGAAAAAAATGGCAAACTAGTAGAAATCCTATAGATAAAACTACTCTAAATAAAGCTACAAAGGAGCTAAAAGAAAAATAGAAAGAGTTTAGAAACAAATCTATTTCGGAATAAATTAAAAGTTTAAATTACCGACAAAATGATGATCATAAGATATGGAATGCTACAAAATATCTAAAGCGGCCTAAAAAAAGAAATGTACCTATAAGAGACAGTAATAATGTTTGGTGTAGAACAGACAAAACATTAATTTCTTTTATTAGCGGCGGCAGCAACAACGATGCTGATATATTAGAATTTCTTGATGCACCATGCGAACTATCTTTACCAATGAGTTCCATTAGACCTGCGGAAATACGTATCGAAATCGAGAAATTGACTAACTCTCCGGGATATGACAAAATTGATGCCAAAGTTGCTAAGTGTCTACCTAAAAAAGGTATTATGTTCTTAATACCTATATATAATTCAATATTAAGGCTTAACCATTTCCCTACTCAATGGAAGTGTGCGGAAGTAGTGATGATACCCAAACCATCTAAACCAGAAAACGAAATCGCTTCATATAGACCAATTATTTTATTGATTCTATTTTGCAAAATACTCAAAAAAATATTTTTGCGTAGAATTTTGCCATTATTGGAAGACAAAAAGATAATATCTGAACATCAATTTGGATTTCGCCGATATCACGGTACACCTGAACAATGTCACCTTCTAGTTAACTACATTATAGACTCCTTTGACCGTTAGGAATACTGTTCAGCTGTATTCTTAGCCATACAGCAAGCATTTGATAAAGTTTGGCACCATGGACTACTATATAAATTAAAAAAATATTCTCTTCTCAAGTATATCTAATTTTTAAATCCTACTTAACGGAAAGGCCATTTTATGTAAAGATAAATGACGAAACATCCGACATTAGATATATGAATGCTGGAGTAGCACAGGGAAGCGTGCTCGATGCTCTACTTTACACCATTTACACATACCTGTAACAGAAAATGTATTAATTGCTACATATGACGATGACACCGCAATACTATCGTCAAGCCAGACTTCAATAGAAGCTACGAACTTAGTCCAACAAGAACTAAATAAGATACAGACTCGGCTAGATTGCTGGAAAATGAGAGCAAATGTAAATAAATTTGTACACGTTTTATTTACATTAAGAAGAAGTGACAGCCCTCCGTTGTTTTTAAATGGGAATGTTATTCCTAAACATGATGGCGTTAAATACCTCGGCATGCATTTGGAAAAACGATTAACATGGAAACAGCACATACAAGCTAAAAATAAACAATTAAAAATAAAAACTAAACAGCTTTACTGGCTACTCGGACATAAATCGCAGTTACATCTGTAATAAAATAATGTTTACTGTTAACTAAAATGTTAACTAAATGATGGTACGATACATTCCTTTGTATCGAAAGCCCCGTACATGGCTTACCGTGCATGCTAGTTTTAACCAGGTCTGAGCTCTTTGGATTGGGGTGGTTCTTGCTTGCCATATGTGTACGCGGATCATTATTACAAAAGATTTCATGCACATGTTTTAACTGAACGGAAAAAAAACTAAAACTTCATTTCCTAAAACCCAATAATAAAAAATTAACAGACGGACGGAATGCTGAAAGGCGGAAATGCTTCGTTCGAACTGGAGAAGCCATAAATCCGCTTCTCTTCTCTCCTCTACCCAACCATATGAGAGATACGTTAACCTAATATCTCCGATCCCAACCAATGCCAAACGAAGGTCTAAATTATCTCACACCCCTTTTAAATAAACTTAACTCTCCTTCATTTTAATAACCAATATTCAAATTCACATTTTATTGTTTATTTCTATTCCTATCAATATAATATATATATATATATATATATACGTAATATATATAAGGTGCTATTTCTTGTTTTTAATACATGTATGAATCAAAACAAAATACATCTTGAAAGAAAATGTTTCAAGAGTCTTTACATTTTGTGTTAGAATTAAAATTGTTATGATTCCTACTCTACTACTACTCTAAAAATATTATCTTATTAACAAAAAAATTATATCTTTGAAATAAAAATAAGAAAACTAAATTTTCACAGTGGCATCATCACACTAAGACTAAATTAAATGAGTTTAAGAAATATAATTTTTAAAGGTGAAAAGCAAAAGCAAAACAAAAAAAAAATTAATAGAAAGCGAATGACCTTAACTATTACATACCTACTTATACATATATACATACTACATACATCTTAATTATGATGTATCAAATAAGAACAAAAAGGAAAAGATATATGCAAAATAAAAGAGTGATCATATTCAAGAGCACTTACGTGTTGTTGTTCTCCAACGATGGCAGCAGGCGTCTGATGATTTGCGTTGGCTGTACTTGATGTTATGTTAATTTAACTTTAAGCATGCGCTTAAACTTAGTTCAATGGTTTTTGTTGTAATTCTTACTTAAATTTGTCTATTAAGTATATGCATGTATATAGGTATTTCGCGATCTTTTCTCTTAGTTAAAAACTTTTAAGAGTATTTAAATTAAGAAAAATATGAAGTTATGCTCGAAAATTATGATAATTATATTGTGCACGAACAAACTTTTAAATATTTACAATTAATCATTTTACTTCAACTCTTGATTTAGGTATAATTATTGAATGAAAACTAGGAATATAGAATACTTAACTAGATATATAATTCATTTTAAGTTTTATTATTTGTAAATATTTCTTTAAGGCCAGAAGAAAGTGTGATTTAACGTTTATTGCTTTAATATTCTCACTAGTTCCATTAATTATTGAATAACAACAAAAATATCCATTAAAGTAGTTACACTTTGTGCTAACAATGAAAAATAAATTTTTTCGTTTTTTTCATACTTCTCGTATAATACTTTTTAAAACTTTTTTGCTTATAACAATTTGGTGCTTTATCGCCAACTTTTGTAATTATATATATAAAGTAAATATATTTAGCACATTGAAACGTTGAATATGTGGAATTTCTCTTAAGTAAAGGCTGCAAAATTATGTAGTTAAATGGAACATAAAATAATTTTCGAAATATGCTGCTTAGTTCGCTAATTTGTTGTTGTTTGGTTAGTTCATTAATTAACTGTACGAATATACACGACGATTAGTGAAATGCGTTCAAGCTGGCGTTAATTCCAACAGCTTGGTTAGGTCATTTAAACCTGAACAAGGTTTTTGGTGCAATTCAGATGAAATGTTGTATACAAATTGAAGGATTTCTTGGATAACAGGTTCTTTACGTGGGACAATCGAGCGTTGTAAATTATGTCAATTTAAAATGTGTATCAGCATCTATCTTCGCGCAACACCTTCACTGGATTCTATGTGCTTGGCTTCGGATTCTTTAAACTGATGTTCGCGTTGATTTCGTTTAAATTAAATTTTAATTACTTGTAGACTGCCACACGCGTTGACGATCAGGAACCAAAAGGAAGTTTTTTGTCTATACAGCTGATTAGTACTTTTCGCTTCAGTACTAACTTCTGTTCCCACCCATAGTTGTATTCGATGTCTTACCATATTTAAAACATAATAAATTTATATTACAGGAAAGTAAATCAAACAATTTAATAATCGTGCTCACATATCTCGAAAATAAATTACTAATATATAAAGCTATACTAAAGCATATATGGACCTAAGGTGTGCAGCTTTGGGGGAGTGCTAGTAACGCAAATATTGAAATTTTACAAAGATACCAGTCAAAAACTCTGAGACTAATTACAAGTGCCCCTTGGGTCATCTCAAATAATGCAATTCATTCAGATCTCAATATGCTATTTGTTAAAACCGAAATTAAAAGATTTAGCACAACATACTTATGCAGGATCAGCTATCACGATAACCCTTTGGCAGTAATGTTACTAGATGAAAGCAATGAAACTATTAGGCTCAAACGACATCATGTTCTAGATCTCCCATTTAGAAATTGAGTTCAAAAATATTGGCAAATAAAATTATTATACTTTTTTATGTTTGGAATAACATATTGTATTTTATTATTGACCTCACTGGGGATCAATAATATAAGTTAAATTGTTATTTTGTTATATAATTTGCTTATTATTTCTTTTTAAATAGATAGCAAATAAAATGTATAAAAAAATAGAAAAAAATTTTGATAATTTTTAATAATTTAAATGTGGCGTTTTTTTTAGATATCCATCTTACATATTTTTTGGACATACATATGTTTGTGTACAAATGTGCAAGGGATTATGGATGTATGTATGTGTTAGACACATTGAATTTTTAATTTCACAATGTACAAAAAAAATTTTCACTTCATTCTTCAACTTGCTTAGACCTGAAAATTTTTCAAATCAGCACACAAAATTCTAAACTTCTGTTTTTTTGAATTTTTTTGTTAAGAAAGTTGAAGCATTCAAAAATTCTAATACATACATACTTCTTAATTCTTTATTTTCATGAACCCCTTTCTTAAATTACTTTTGAGAAAAATCAATCCATCTAGATGAAATTTAAAACCTACATACATACATACTGTGAACTTTCTGTACATTCATTTATTCACAACGAAAAATAATTTATAAATTATATATTGAGTAGAATTTTCTCACCAAGGGAAAAGGCCACAAGTTTCAGCGCTGTTGCCAATTTTTAGATCGCCTTCAGTTTTTTTTTTCTTTTTGTATAATTTTCACAACTCGAATTTTGTTATATTGTAGTGGAGGAACTACGGAGGGATGTTTATGGTTAAATTTTTACGAATGAACTTAGTATTAATGAATGAAAATTGTTTTTTGGGCATGTGCTCGCGATAGTAAAAAAGAAATATTTGTTGATTTTAGAAAATTAAAACTTTTTTTATCCAAATGAATCGTATTGAAAAAGAATGTTTGAAATTTTTTATAAAATATTTCTTTAGTATTACGAGTTCGTGAAAGTAAAGATTGGATTTTACGAACTTTTTATTTTTCTTAACCAAAAACACGTAATGATTTTTTTCGTACTTTGAATGCTGATTAGAATTTTCTATTATTATTGCACATCCGTGTGTGTATATATACATATACAAAACGATATGTATAACAGAAACCTAAAAAATATGGAAAACTCAAATTATAAAAATTCAAATATGAAAAACGTTTGTTTACCCTCTTACCCAGTTTGAAAATTGAAAAAGCATTACCGTGCGATGTGTCTTTATTAAGAACTTCTCGAAATTCGTTTCATACAAGGAAAGGTAATAAGTCACTCACGACATAGTATTTTCGAAGAACGTTTGCTGTGTCAATTGTAATGTATAAATGGTGTAAACATAGTTTACTTTCTGCATTACTGAATATTGTGACGAGAATCCCATACCAAGGACAAACAAGACTGTTGACAATGTAAATGAAATTTCCCGGAAGGACAGAAAATAAAGAAGCGGCTGTATAATGCAAATTACCCATATCAAGGACAAACAAAAGGGTAGACAGATTAAAGGAAATTCCACGTCGTTAAGGATGAACGGAGTAGCTGCAGCTACCGCAGGCAAACGAACAATCAGCCTATCCTTAAGCGCGTGAACAGAATGGTTAGGTCATCTACAGGTATAAAAAGAGAGGCAGCCGCTATCACAAGAGGAGACGAGTAGACAACTTAGTGGAGTTAACACTGCTGTGAGCTGTGTGTTTGAGAAACGAATAAGCTGAGTGAAGCAGATAAGTGTGTATAAATAATTGTAAAATAAGCCGTTGGCTAAAGACAGAATTGTAAAAATAAATTCCTGACGGTTTAAAAGACCGAACAAATAAATCTTGGGAGTTTGTTTAGTAATCCAGTGATCGGACTCGAACAAAAAGGAGAATAATCGAGGCGAATTTAGCAAGTTCGTTACAATTGGTGTCAGAAGTGGGATTGCTAAATAAATTCCGAAAAAAAAACAACAACAACAAAAATATTTGAAAATGGTCAAGATTCAAGATTTAACGATACTACCGCTCAAAAAGGAATTGGCGAAGAGGGGATTATCTTCAACCGGGAATAAGGCTGAACTACAATCACGGCTGCGAGAAGCTTTGGAAGCAGAAGGCATAGATTTGAGCGAATATGAATTCTGCCGTGAGGACGAGGAGACATCCAAGAAAGAAATGGAGAAGGAAGAGGCTGTTGAGACTACGGAAGATTCAGAGCAGTCAGCAACTAAAGTTGAAGAAAAGGCTCCTAGCTCATCTACGAGTATGGATATGAACATGTTACTGGCTGCAATTTTACAAAAGTTGGATGAACAGGATTCCAAGATGTCACAAAAGTTGGATGCACAGGATGCCAAGATGTCGCAAATGAATGCCAACATTACAAAAGAAATTACGCAAAAGTTGGATGATCAGGATGCCAAGTTGCTACAGAAGTTGGATGATCAGGATGCCAAGTTGCTACAGAAGTTGGATGAACAGGATACCAACATGTCACAAATGAATGCCCACATTTCATCGCAAATGCAAGACCAAGAAGCGCGTATTTCATCCCGGCTCATACAGCTTCAGGAGAGTATTGTTAAAGAATACACAGAACTCAAGGAGAGACAGGACGTAATCGAGGAAAGGCAAGACAGAATAGAGGAGCTTATTCAGACCAAAGTCAACGAGTTAGAAGGTCGGCAAAGCAAAGTAGAGGAGCTAATTGCGACCAAAGTTAGCGAATTGGAAGGACATGTCCACGAATTGCTTTCGAATCGTCCAAGCATTTCGAGGAGCACCCCTAGCATAAAACCACCATCCTTTGACGGCACCACCCATTTCCACATCTTTAAGCTTCAGTTCGAAAAGACGGCTAGAGCAAATAACTGGAGCATGGAGGAGAAGTCAGCTGCACTATTCATGGTATTAAAGGGACCTGCAACGGAAATTTTGCAAATAATTCCTGCATACGAGAGAGACGACTATGAGGCACTAATGCGAGGCGTGGAAAGACGTTATGGTAGCGAGCATAGAAGACAAATCTACCAGATGGAATTAGAGAACCGCTATCAGAAGTCCAACGAGACCTTGCAGGAATTTGCTTGTGAGATTGAGAGACTAGCTCATTTGGGTTATGGAGATAGTCTTGGAGAATACCTCGAGAGGATAAAAATTCAGAGGTTTATCAGCGGAATAAGGAACAATTATAGCAGGCGAGAGGCGTATGCGAATCCAAGGCCAACATTTGCCGAGACTGTCTCGTATGCTCAGACAAAGGAAGCGGCCGAGCTTTTGTGCAGACCAGCGTACAAAGCGAACTGTGCGAAGTTGGAAAGCCCAGATGTCATGAAAGGAATCTGGGAAATGTCAAAAACCGCCAAACTGATGAGAACCAGGATTTGCTACAACTGTAGAAGGCCTGGACACTTAGCTCGCGATTGTAATATGGGTTCTACGAGACAAGTCGATAACAAGGCGAGCAACGTTACTATCAGCGGATATGTGGATGGACATGAGCGAGAACTAACTGTGGACACAGGCGCGTCAAACTCCATCATTCGATCCGATTTGATCACCAGGAAAATAAGCCCATTACATGGAGCTAAGTTGAAAACATTAACTGGTGAGGACGCCAGGGTTCTAGGAAAAGCCACGTGGAATTATGACAGTGTTGCATGAGTTCCTAGTAGCGGAAATATTAGATGAAGTCATAGTTGGTGTGGACTTTCTCCTTGGTCAATGAATGAAGATCGACCTAAAGAAAAGAGTGATAGAGTATGGAAATATGCAGTTACCGCTAAGTATTGGCCACGATCATGTGTACAACCGAAATGATGTGCCCCTGGTAAAGAACGAGCAGCAGAAGGGAAATACGTACGGAAATGGCAAGAAGTCTCGTGCCCTAACGAAGAAGTTGAGAGAGGTACGAAAAACTGTTGAACAACGCCCTAAGGTTATGAACAACAAGGTAGAAGGATGTATTAAGACGAGGAATCCTGAAAGCTTTGAGAAAGGAGATCTGGTAAGGCTGCACGATTCTCCACGGAAGAAAATATTGCACAGCAAGCGGGAAGGTCCATACAAAGTAATTGGACGAATAAATAGTACGGACTATCGAATCCAGAACGTTGGAAAACCACGAACCAAAATAAAGGTGGTTCACTTAGAAAGGCTCGCGGCGTTTGGAACAGATGGTATGTCTAATCGGGACGATCAGACTTAGGTGGAGGGCAGTGTGACGAGAATCCCATACCAAGGACAAACAAGACTGTTGACAATGTAAATGAAATTTCCCGGAAGGACAGAAAATAAAGAAGCGGCTGTATAATGCAAATTACCCATACCAAGGACAAACAAAAGGGTAGACAGATTAAAGGAAATTCCACGTCGTTAAGGATGAACGGAGTAGCTGCAGCTACCGCAGGCAAACGAACAATCAGCCTATCCGTAAGCGCGTGAACAGAATGGTTAGGTCATCTACAGGTATAAAAAGAGAGGCAGCCGCTATCACAAGAGGAGACGAGTAGACAACTTAGTGGAGTTAACACTGCTGTGAGCTGTGTGTTTGAGAAACGAATAAGCTGAGTGAAGCAGATAAGTGTGTATAAATAATTGTAAAATAAGCCGTTGGCTAAAGACAGAATTGTAAAAATAAATTCCTGACGGTTAAAAGACCGAACAAATAAATCTTGGGAGATTGTTTAGTAATCCAGTGATCGGACTCGAACAAAAAGGAGAATAATCGAGGCGAATTTAGCAAGTTCGTTACAATATTATATTTCCAGCTGCATTTAGCTGAAAGCTAGGGTCAAGGCAAGGGTTTGTGATGGAGCTGTTTGCGGTTCGGTTTCTGTAAATGAAATTTATTTTGTATTAATGCGTTTACATGCGTAAACGCTCATGTTAGTAAATCGAAATATATATTTAAACATTTCATGCAAATGGTATTGGGATATTAATTATGGTACATAGAAGTACTTCGAACCAGAAGGAGAAGCTGGCGTAAAGCTCCCTTACAACTGATTGTTCAGATATTGGTTTCACATCACATTTCTCACAGTTAGGCATAATTTAATTCATTAATTTATATATAAAATAAATTAATATAGATTAATACATTAAAAATGTAAATACATGTGTGTGCATATGCACATCCGTGAATAGTATACAATTTTTAATTGAATTTCAGCTTCTAGACAAAAAAAGAAGCAAATTGAGGTGCGAATTTCGAAATATATGTATTTCGTTTTTGTACATTGTAGTAAGAACTTGAATTTCAGCTTTTGCACAAAGGAAGCAAGGTGAGGGAAAGAGTTTAGGTAGCGTACATTTTGTTTTTGTAAATTCAAAATTCAAAATATAAAAGCTGTTCATTTAAATTCAATATGAATTGGAATATTTTTATGAGTGGCTGGTACTTAGTTTTTGTCTGCATATAAATATATAAAAATATATAAAAAACTGAAAGTACATACATATGTATATAAAATAGTTGTCAGTTTGTAAATTATTCGTTGATAATAATTATGTTCAAATTGTATCATTATGTAAATTAATTAAACCAGAGAAATGTTAAATATGTTGAGTTTAACATAACATATTACATATTACATACAATTTTAACTAGAGATGACAATGTAGTTTCATCTGTAAAATATTTATCAGTTAGAATTTTTAACAGTAGTTTTCAAACAGTTTAGATTTATTTGTATATTATGTAAGGCAAATGGAGAAAAGCACAAAAGTACTTTAATTTCTTGAATTTAAATTTGTAATATATATTCTATACATACATATATACGTATGTACTTACGTTACGTAGTCCATAACATATTTATTTAACGTTGATTTGAATCGAAATTATATTGAATTAACTGTAAACATAGATATAGACATAGATATAGATATTAGAGATTATGGCTGAGCTTTGCAAGATGGTACCAATGCTTATATTAGCCAAAATACTTTACTTATATTTATGATACTTTCAAATGTGGTTACTACAGATGTTATTTATGTAAATTGATTTTAGTTTTCATAATATTTGTATTTAATTGTGCATAATTTGTTGTTAACAACACGCGCACAAATGTTTTATATATGGTGTAAGAAAGTTTCTTTGATGTTTTTATTCACTATTTCACAGATTATTACATTTCTATATTATTTAATTAAATTAATAAAACCAATTTTACTTATGCATAATTTTTCTTTGACGAATTGCAATTGTAATGTTTCACACCGACAGTAAATGGGTATTGCCATACGGCATTGATATGAAAATATTGTTACGATCTTGCTGATTAACCTCGATGATTTCCCAAATCCTTCGGGTACGACCTCTGGATTGTTAAATAAAATCGCCAACTTAATTTGCAGTTTCTTTATTTATAAAGAATTTAATTAATGTCCTTTTGATTACTCAGTAATTCACAATTCAATTACAATTTACTTTACTATTTACAATCACTTGTATACAACTTTCACAATGCACTGTTTTTATTACTTCAATGTAATGTAACGTTCAACGAGTTTTTTCACGACTGATTACTCTTGCAATCGTATGTCGTCTTTATATACTTGTTTGCTGCTTGAAGACGAAACCCCTGGAATAATCGCGTCGTTTACGATAATCGCCTCGTTTACGATAATCGTCATTTACGATAATCGCCTCGTTTACGCTCTAGAGCATGCCAGTTGTCGGCTCCTCTCTTTCATCTGTCATTCGCTTCGCATTTTCGCCACACTGCCCTCCACCTAAGTCTAATCGTCCCGATCAGACACATTCGCTGTTCCAAACGCAGCAAGCCTCTCTAGGTGGACCACTTTCATCTTGTTTCTCGGCCTCCCAACAGTTTGTATTCGATACACTACGTCCAATTGCGTTGAAGTTTTGGGGACAAACCTCTCTTTCTTTGTGGATTGTACAACAACACCAAATCTCCATTTTGGAAGCCTTCGGAGTTCATCGCCTTGTCATACCTAGCCTTCATTGTGTCACTCATAATTTGAGTTCGCTGCATCACAAGAGCATGTATCTCTCTTAACTCTTCCTCGAGAACAGTAGACGCTTCCTTCCCAATTCTTCTCGCATCACCAGTTATTCCAAATTTTAAATCGTTGTTTCATGCACTGCGGACCGATATCCCATCAGGAAAAGCGGTATGTGTACATCCCAATCATCTTGATGCTTGTCCACTACTTTCCGCAAGTGCTCTTCCAGAGTCCGGTTGAATCGCTCTACCATGACATCTGATTGAGGATGCAGGGCTGTCGTTCGGGTTTTGCGAATACCAAGTATCTGGCACATCTCCTGGAACACCGCCGATTCAAAGTTTCTTCCTTGGTCTGAGTGCAATTCTATAGGCGCACCGTATCTGGTAACCCAATTGTGAGTGAATTCATCCGCAACTGTTTTCGCTTCCTGGTTTGGAATTGGGTAGACCTCAAGCCATTTACACAAGAACGTATTTGTTTCCTTGTCTGCTCATAGGAAATGGACCGGCTACATCCATGGCCACCCCCTCAAATGGTGCCCCTAAGTTATACTGCTTCATCTGCCCATGACTTCGTGACTTTGGCCCTTTAGCTGCAATGCACTCCGTGCAATTAGCAATCCACTCAGCGACCGATTGACGACAGCCAACCCAATAGAACCGCTGCTTGATCTTCTCCAGCGTTTTTGTAATATCTAGGTGCCCTCCACTAGTACCATTATGGAATTCCTTAAGAACATCCGGAATTCTTAACCTCGGAACTACTATAAGCTTCCGATGGCACTGGCCATCTTCACTTTCCCATACTCTATGCAAACAGCCAGATATCAACTCTAAACTGTTCCATTGTGCCCAGTATGCTTTCGCGATGGGGCTTTCCGCTGCCATTTGTTCCTTACTTGGCCGTCTGTTCACCTCAAATCCGTACATTACCAATTCCAAGTCCGGATCTTCTTGCTGACATTTCCTTAAGTGACTTGCCTCCCACTCTTCTGCTGATGTAACTGTCATTAGCCGGATGTAACTGTCTTACCCTCAGCTTTTGAGCAATGCTTACATTCCAAACTACATGGTCGACGGGACATAGCGTCAGCATTTCCGTGCGTATTACCCTTGCGGTGCTCGATGGTGAAGTCATAACTTTGCAGCCCCTCAATCCACCGTGCAAGCTGCCCTTCGGGATTCTTGAACTGTATTAGCCACTTCAGCGCTGTATGATCCGTTCTAACGCGGAAATGTTGACCATACAGATATTTGTGGAAGTGTTTAATGCAATCCACCAACGCTAATAGTTCTCTCCGCGTTACGCAGTAGTTCCGCTCTGGTTTCCCAATAGACCGGCTATAATAGGCAACTATCTTCTCCTGCCCATCAATCACTTGTGAAAGTACACCTCCTATGCCATAACCACTAGCATCTGTGTCCAGAATAAATGTTGCACCTGGAACCGGGTACGCTAGCATAGGTGCAGTGCATAGTCGTTCTTTTAAAGCTTGGAAAGCCTCCTCTTGTTCAGTTTTCCACTCAAAAGATCTATTTTTCCTTGTCAGTTCATGGAGACTGTGAGCGGAACAAAGCGGCGATAATAAGTACACAGCCCAAGGAAACTTCTTAATTCATGCAAATTTCTGGGTCTCGGCCAATCCTTCACTGCTTCTATTTTTTCCTTCGCAGTACACACGCCCTTCGTGGTTACTTGATGACCTAAGTAATTCACCTCCTTCTTGAATAAAGAGCACTTCTTAGGACTTAGTTTAAGACCAGCGCCAGCTATTCTCTGGAAAACTTCTTCCAAATTACTCAGATGTTCGTCGAAGCTCTTTCCATATACGATTATATCATCCAGATACACCAAACAGGTCTTCCAGTGTAGTCCTTTGAGCACATGGTCCATTAATCTTTCAAAAGTGGCAGGAGCGTTGCATAAACCAAATGGCATTACCGTAAATTGCCATAGACCGTTGCCAGCACTAAAGGCTGTCTTCTCTTTATCTTCTTCACTCACTTCTACTTGCCAATACCCGCTCTTAAGGTCAAGTGGTGAGAACCATTCTGTGCAAGTTAACGAGTCTAGTGTATCATCGATCCTGGGCAAAGGATAGCTGTATTTTTTTGTAACATCATTTAATCTCCGATAGTCCACGCAGAACCGCAACTGGCCATCTTTCTTCTTCACGAGTACCACCGGAGAGCTCCATGGACTAGCCGGTGGTTCGATAACATCGCTTTCGCTTATTTTCTTAATTATTTGGCCAACAGCGTCACGTTTGGCTAGTGGAACGCTTCGAGGAGCTTGACGAATTGGTCTTGCGTCACCAGTATCAATGCTATGCTTCACTACGTTGGTCCTGCCTGGTTTGTTGCCATCCTTGTCGAATATGTTGGAGTATTTGCGGATAAGCTGACTAGCTTTGTGCTTGTACTTGTCTTCCAACCCTTGCGTCCATGCATTGATATCTTCCTCCATCTCCTTGCTGCCAATAGAGTCGATTCCAGATGAATCATTGCTGTTAATAATGGCTTCTACCTCTTGACATTGCCTAATACAGTTCCACTAGGAATTTTTAGTGGTGATCTGAAGTCATTTCATACTCTCACTGGGATGCGTCCATTCTTTTGTGTCTTAGCCAGCGTTTTTCCAATAAGTAAGTCCAGTGTAGAATTTTGTGCTGCTTCGACAACCCACAATTTGTTTGTCCCACAATCTCCATTAATTTTCGCCCAAACAACTGCTTCTGACTTCGGTGGAATCAGTTCACTGCCTTCTAAGACCACTTGTTTGCTGCTGTATGTGGAATCGTAGACAGTACTTCCATGTTCTTATACTCCATAACCTTGTTGTTCAAGTCGATCTTGATACCTTGCTCCATCAAGAAGTCCACTCCTATGATTACCTCATCTACGATCTGCGCGACTATAAAGCTGTGTAACACCATCACATTCCCTATTGAGACCTTACATGTTACTTCTCCCACCACTTGTGTGTCATCGCCAGTCGCCGTTTTCAATATTGCTCCAGGTAATGGTCTCACTTCTTTAGCGATCAGGTCAGTTCGAATGATGGAGTGTGATGCGCCCGTATCCACTGTTAATTTTCGTGCTCGTCCATCCACATATCCACCAATAGTAATATTGCTCGTTTTTATACCAATTTGCGAGACGGAGATTATGGGGCATTCAATTGCAGGAGCCAGCATACGCCCTTTTAGACTGGCTCGTTTTAGTTTAACGACTGAGAAGTTGATGGTTTATCCTCTTCAGCCTTCCGTTTGCGCTGTCCTTCCTGTATGCTGGAACCCGTTTTGCATTCCCGTGCGAAGTGACCAGGCTTTCCACATTTAAAGCATTTCCCAGCCTGATTCTTGCCACCAGAACGATTCATTCCTTCTAACGACTTCAGAGTTCTCAATATTTCGGTCATCACATCTGCTGTTTCAACCTCCACTTTATTGACTTTGTATGCTGGTCTGCTTATGAGTGCCGCCGTTTCACGTGTTTGAGCATACGCCACTGTTTCAGCGAATGTTAACTTTGGATTCGCATATGTCTCTCGCTTGGTGTAAACGTCTTTTATGCCGCTGATGAATTTTTGTATTTTCACCCTTTCGAGATGCTCACCCGATGCGTCTCCGATGGCTAAATGAGCCAATCTCTCAATTTCCGAAGCATATTCCTGTAGAGATTTGTTGGGTTTCTGGTCGCGCTTTTCTAGCTTCATCTGGTAAATTTGTCTTCTGTGTTCGCTACCATAGCGTCTTTCCAGGGCTCGCATCAATCCGTCGAAATCATTTCTCTCATAATCAGGTACAGTTTGCAAAAGTTCTGCCGCAGGTCCTTCCAACGCAACGAAAAGTGCAGCAGATTTTTCCTCCGTGCTCCATTTATTTGTTTCAGCCGTCTTCTCAAACTGGAGCTTGAAGACTTGGAAGGGAAGATGGTGTTTTTACCTTGGGAGCGTTCACTGAAGTGGTTGGACGATTTAACTGCAAGTCCCGGAAACGACCTTCCAATGTGTTGACTTTGGCTTAAATTAACTCTTCCATTTTTTCTTGCCGACCTTCCAATGTGTTGACTTTGGTCTCAATTAGCTCCTCTATCTTGTCTTGTCGCTCCTCGATTTTATTCTGTCTTTCCTTAAGTTCTGCATTTTCTATCACCAGATTTTGCTGTATTTGTGCTATTGTTCCTTCTAATCCATCCAACTTTCCTGAGATGCTGGCTTTCATTGTAGACATATTTTGTGAAATCTCTGAAATTAAAGCCAACTTTTGTGAATTACGGGCATCCTGTGCATCCACCTTTTCTGATATCGTGGCATCGATTTGTGAAATGTTTTGTGACATGTTGGCATTGATTTGTGAAATTGCAGCCAATAACATGTTCATGTCCATACCCGTAGATGAAACAGGATCCTTTTCTTGAATCTTACTTGAGGGCTGCTCCAACTCCTCACTAGCTTCTTCCTTGTCAGCATCCTTCAAGAATACATCTTCATCCTCGCGGCGGAATTTGTATTGGTTCAAGTCGATACCTTCGACTTCCATTGCTTCTCGCAGTCCCGATTGCAGCTCTGCCTTATTTCCTGTTGTAGACAATCCTCGCTTTGACAACTCTTTCTTGAGAAGAGGTATCGTCAAATCTTGAATCTTCACAATTTTTCAATACTTATCCTTTGGAATTTATTTAACAATCCCACTTCTGACAACAATTGTTACGATCTTCCTGATTAACCTCGATGATTTCCCAAATCCTTCGGGTACGACCTCTGGATTGTTAAATAAAATCGCCAACTTAATTTGCAGTTTCTTTATTTATAAAGAAGTTAATTAATGTCCTTTTGATTACTCAGTAATTCACAATTCAATTACAATTTACTTTACTATTTACAATCACTTGTATACAACTTTCACAATGTACTGTTTTTATTACTTCAATGTAATGTAACCTTCAACGAGCTTAATTCACGACTGATTACTCTTGCAGTCGTATGTCGTCCTTATATACTTGTTTGCTGCTTGAAAACAAAACCCGTGGAATAATCGCGTCGTTTACGATAATCGCCTCGTTTACGATAATCGTCGTTTACGATAATCGCCTCGTTTACGCTCTAGAACATGCCAGTTGTCGGCTTCTCTCTTTCATATGTCATTCGCTTCGCATTTTCGCCACAATATTGTACGATGCAGAGTTGCATGACCACAGAAATAAATTAATCAAATTTTATGAAAAAATTTGGAGAATTTTTGTTATTAACTTAATTTTAATGGAAATACTGTTCAAAGCGAAGCCGGTGTCGGTCCGGTGGAGGGTTAGTTTTCCAAGCGTGGCCGAAGGCCGCCAATTTATAAAGGTGTTTCACTTAAGAATACTATTCAAGATGGAAACGGTGTTGGGTTATTTTCCCAAGTGCCGAAGGCCGCTAATTTATAAAGGTGTTTTACTTAAGAATACTGTAAAATTTGTGTTTTTATTGTTTTTTAGGAACTTTTTTTTTACAGGTGGCATCACCAAAATTTATGGTGGTTGCTTTGATAAGCAAAAACTTAGGAAAAAATTCATATTTTTTGCAACTTTAAATTTAAATATCTCGAAAACTAGGCATTTCCTCGGGGTTTGGTTTTCAGTTTTAGAATGGGGGGAGGGACCCCTACTACCCCCATCATTCGTTTTCCCCATAGTGTGGTACCGTAAAGTACTTGTTTCCCGAGATGATAATACACAATACAGCGAAATGCGTTCATTCATAAAAACAATCGAGCTCGCTTACCCGTCCCAACATTTGCTTCTTCGCGAAGGTCAGAAAGTTAAAAATTTAGGGCAGACTTAATTCGGGTTGAACCGAACGTTAGATAGTTCGTACTTTCAGAGAGATTTTACAAATATTAGTCGAGTTATCGTGTAAACTAAGAGATGGACGTACAAGGCCAAATCGATTTGTATCGTAATTTCATTAAATTTTATATAAATATGCTTATACCTAAGTATATTGATTACCTTATGACCGTTGGCTGAACAAACTTAATATATGTATATACATAGTACAGCCGGGTATGAAAAAAATAGAAATACAACCATCTTTGCGAAATGTGAAGCAACAACAACATACATTTGCATGGCCTATTCCATAACACGCATTGCTTCAAATTCTTGTGACTTTGTCCACAAGCTGAATGCTAAAATTCTAAAATTTAAGAATATTTGATTTTTGTTCAAGAAAGAAAATTGCCAAAATCACAAAAGAGATCAGGTCAGACAAATTATTATTCTCGCATTTTGGTGTAGGAATTCAGGTACAGTGAACTGTGTATACCACGAATGTTCACATCACATTTAAACCATGCAGTGTGCATCTAGCTACATTACATTTAAATAAATAATTGCCATTGATCTCAAATTTCTTATAAATCTTAGATAATCTTGAAGTATTAAAAATAAAATAATCAGGTGATGTTTCTGAAGATTCGTTTATCAATTGTAAAGAACTCAGTTTGCATTATCGAGAGTGCATTTTAAAATTGTCGAGTGAAGACACAAAATTCTTCAACTTTCAATTTTTGGCACATGGGTTTGTGGAAGAGACGCACGCAGGATGATGTGTATACTGTTTGCGGTATATTCCTTGTTGGTGACGCGCGCGCTTGTTGACGAGAAGGTTTTTGCGGAAATTTAGTAAACGCCATGAAAATAATGTCATGGAGACGATGTTTGTTTTTTTATGTACAAATGCAATGTTTGTACATTCGCACATACATATGTATAGAAATTTAGATAAATTAAAAATAATAATAAAAAGATAAATAAATAGTACTGATAACAATTGATATGATTTTATGCACTGAATATTCATAAATATGCATAATCAAGCGACATTATATGTATGTACACATGTAAATATATCAGCATTTAGACTTATACACAAAGGGTCATGTAAAAGATTTTTTTGTAAAAGAAATAAAATATATCATTTGTATTCCAAAATAATATTTAAAAAATGGTAAAATGTTATCACTAATTAATTGTTGATTACAAAATTAAATTCAATTTGGTCGTTAACATATGTGATAATAGAAAATAAAAACGGCTGTTAGTTTACGTTTGCATACATTTCAGTTCTCTGGTGTGTTTGAATACGCTCAATTCTGTTTATTTCCTACATCGACGTGAAACAGAAATTCAGGACGAAAAGGAAATAACGATGACATGAGAAGAAATTTCCCTGCCAGAAAATTCAAATACACTGGCTTTGCACCTTCTCTATATTCTACGTTCTCTGGCTAGTATTTCAATATTTAATAAGCTACTATCAGTTGCAGAGTATGTGTTAGGATTTATTAAAAATTGCAAAGAACCCATTTCTAATAGGAAAAAGGGTCTTTAAGTATACTTGAGCTAAGTAACGTTCATCGTGTTTTAATTAGGAAAGCTCAGATGGATGGAATCATTTTCGATAGAGATTCGATGAGTGGTAATAAGTAACCCGCTGTGAAACACAAATTGTCTGATTTGACACCATTTGTTGATGAAACCCATTTATTACGTGCAGATGGCAGAGCCGAAAATGCAAACATTACATATGACCAAAAAGATCCATAATCCTGAGTAAAGAAATCATTTTAACGAAACTTTTGGTAAGATATTATCACAATAAGCACTTATGTTCAGGCAGTCTACAAATGCAATATTTACTCGGTTTGAAATACTGGATTCCAGGCATTATAAAAGTTATAAAACAGTGTATCTATCAGTGTACACGATGTATGCGTTATACTGCATAATCTTTTCAGCAACAGATGAGTTGTTTACCAAAACATCGTGTTGAAGTAGCATTAGCATTTGCAGTAAATTGTACAAGTGCTGGATAGCAGTGTTTGTATTACCGTGTAACAAAGGCAACACATTTAAAGTTAGTATCAGAGTTGCCCCCTTCATCATTTCTCACAGCTCTGCAGAGGTTGTATCTAGAAGAGGAAGCCCCTCGCATATTTATTGAAATAATGGGACACATTTTTTAGGTTGTAACCAACAGTTTAAAGAGATTTGGGACCACGGAACAAATTATCAAACCAATATCAGAGCAACAAATTCAGTGACGTTTTTTTCCTTTAAGTGAACCTCATTTCGGAGGTATATGCGAAGCAGGAGTTAGGAGTACCAAATATCATTTAATACGGGTTCTTGCAGATTCCGCTAATACGTTTGAAGAAATAAATATTGTATTATGTCAAATGGTATGTTATTTAAATTCACGACCAATATGCTTAAGATTTGAAGATGCACAGATCCCCTCACTACGGGAGATTTTTTAATATTTCGAACTTTATCTGCAGTTCCAGATGTAGACTTTACCTCTATTAAAGAAAACATGTTAAATCGTTGGCACTATATACAAAGGATAGTAAAACAATTTTTGAAAAGTGGTATGTTGAATAAATAAATTATTGTAACAAAGACCGAAATAGGCTCAAAACTTAAGAACGTTAATGACATGGCAATTATAAAGGATGAATCTCTTCCTCAAAGTAGATGAAAATAGGTCAAGTTCTAGAAACATTTGCAGGAAGGGATGGGTTTGTAAGGGTGGTCACTGTAAAAACGTCAAGAGATAAACTTAAACGACCTATAGTAAAAATTTGCCCATTATTTTCCGAACTTTGAAGGTGGGTACTTTCAAGGAGGGCGGTATGGTTGAAATCGCCATTTGTTATAAAATATTAGTATAAATAGCAAGAGTTTCTGCTTTTTCTTTTATCTAACCTTTGTGTAAGCACTATATTACTATTTATTATATCTTCAATGCAACCATAAGTTATATAGCGCTAAGAATGTAACTGTTCTTTATATAATAAGGAAACTCCGAAATAAACTGTGAAGTCAGTCGTTAACCGACAGCGAAATGGAATGCTCCATTTTAAACTTATTTATTAAAATTACAGTCCATTAAAAGAAGTTATAGACACTGCTTCTATACCAACTCCATCACACGAAGGTGAGTCGCCGCGCAGTTTAATAAAGGGTGTTTTTTTATAGAGGTATAGAACTTTAAGTTGCAATAAAACAACGATGGATTATTCGATTGACATGAATTTTATTTATCCGAAAGATAATCTTGTGGCATTTTCGATGACTTTTTCCAAAATTTGTGGCCGTATATCGGCAATAACACGGCGAATGTTGTCTTCCAAATGGTCAAGCGTTTGTGGCTTATCCGCATAGACCTATGACTTTACACAGCCCCACAGAAAGTAGTCTAGCGGTGTTATATCACAAGATCTTGGAGGCCAATTCACAGGTCCAAAACGTGAAATTAGGCGGTCACCAAACGTGTCTTTCAATAAATCTATTGTGGCACCAGCTGTTTGACATGTTGCGCCGTCTTCTTGAAACCACAAATCCTGGACATCATGGTTATTCAATTCAGGAATGGAAAAGTTAGTAATCATGGCTCTATACCGATCACCATTGACTGTAACGTTCTGGCCACCATCGTTTTTGAAAAAGTACGGGTAAATGATTCCACCAGCCCATAAAGCGCACCAAACAGTCAGTTTTTCTGGATGTAACGGTGTTTCAACATACTTTTGAGGATTACCTTCACTTCAAATGCAGCAGTTTTGTTGTTGACATTCAACCAGAAGTGCGCTTCATCGCTAAACAAAATTCGCTTATGATACGTTTTTCTCACAGAACCATTATTTTCGAAATAAAATTGCACTATTTGCAAGCGTTGTTCAAGCGTGAGTCTATTAATGATGAATTGCCAAACCAAACTGAGAATAAATCACTTGACAGCTGTTAAATCGGTCGCCATCTTGAAAAGTAATGCCAATTAAAGTTCTATACCTCTATAAAAAAACACCTTTTATATGATAAGTAGCAAATATTGGTATATTGAGCAATTCGGGATTAAGCTTAAAAAATGTAAAAATTTAATACATTCAAACAATATGTTCATATATGCATACATAAACAGAAATATTGTATTATACATCACATATGTATAGGGTTTTCCAATAAGAGTGATTTGATTTCTTTTAAAAAAAATAACACATTAATTGCTAAGGAAATTCACATGTTTTTTTATTTAATGTGAAGTACAATCGATAAATTAAGTTTTGAATATAAAATCATTCAAATGGCCTCCACGGCTTCTTTTGCAGGAACGAGTTCGATGAACCCAATTTTTTTAAGAAACTCATTTTCTCCTATGAGGCTCACTTTCATCTGTGTGGTGCGGTAAATAAACACAACTGTCGATTCTGGTGCGAAGAAAATCCACAAAATATTCATGAACAACCATTACATTCACCTAAATTGACAGTTTGGTATGGTTTTTTGGTCTTAAGCTGGGAGCGCCGTTACTGTCAATGGAGAGCGGTATAGATCGATGATAACCAACTTTTCATGGTCACAATTGGAAGAAGTTGAGCTTAACAACATCTGGTTCCAACAAGACGGGGTTGCGTGTCACAACTGAATTATTGCGAGAAAGGTTTGGGATTCGATTATTTCAAGAAATTGTGACATTGAATGGTCTCCAAGAAGTTGTGATTTAACACCAATAGACTACTTTATTTGAAGTCATTGGTCTTTAGCAATAAACCAGACTCTCTTCAAGCTTTAAAAGTCAATATGGAACATGCTATTCATGACATATGACTTGATTTAGTGGAAAAGTGATCAGCAATTGGATTCATCGAATTCGTTCCTGCAAAAGAAGTCATGGAGGCCATTTGAATGATGTTATATTCAGAACTTAATTGTATCGACTGTACTTCACATTAAATAAAAAACATTTGAATTTCCTTAACAATTAGCGGATTAACGGATCAAGACTTTACAAGCGAGTGCTCTACCAGTGTGCCACCATCAGCCACGTAACATAATCTAATTAATTTAATTATCTTTCATTTATTTTGTTAAATTTTTTAATTTATTTTTCATTAAATCAATATATTAATTTTGAATTTTTTTTATCTTCATTTTATTTTATTTTGTTCATTCAGTTTAATTTTTTATTTGATTTGAATTTATTAAAAAAATTTTTTTTTTCGTTTTAATTTTTTCCACTCTTTTTCTCTGTCTTTCAACACCTCATACAAAGTTATGTACGCGTATTTTGGAATTTTACATGCATTTGTTGTTGTTGCATGTATTTTGTATGGGTAGCGACCAATGTTCACTAAAATGGTCATATGTATCTCTGGAACGGCTGCGCCAATCTCATGGAAACTTTTCATTACCCTTTTCCTAATATGCAGTTTGAGCTGGTGGTTCTCAAGTTATAGGCATTTATTAAAATTTGCATTGATTTTTATATAGATAGAAGAATTTAAATTTCTTCTTTCCTTGTGGGTGTCGTAAGAGATGTAAAGAGATGAGGATAGAAAGCAATATTGTTGTTGCTCAGCATTTCCCATTGATCGAAGTCTCACTCATTTCTTGTTTTTTAAGAGTTTTTGTCGACAACTGGTGTTGTAACGATGACAAATGCGTGGAAGGATGAGGGATAAGAGTGGAATACTGAATGAATGATTTATGTATGATATTCTGTTTTACTATGATGCATATATTTAACTATTTTAAAGATACATTAACCTACATACATATGTACATATTTATTATGTATGACAAACACAAATATCAAAGCATTTAGAATAAATTAAAATAAAATTATATTAAATAAAATACAATAAATGCAAATGAAATAATAAATTAAATTGATTGATAAAAAGAAAATTAAATTAAATTAAGTTGAAAAAGTACAAAATAATTAAAACATGATTTTTTAGGTCACTGTTCAATAACACAAATATATTTTGGAGTTATATCAGACCATATTTTGCTTTTGGGAAAAGTGAAAAAATTACGAATTGTTTAATGCGGCCGGTAATTGTTTGTGGTTATAAGTGAATGAGCTTCATTCAAAAGGCGTATTTTGTGAGAATTATTTGAATTGAATATTTTGTTATACAACAAAGAAAATTTGTAAAAGTGACAGCTGGTTTCGGAGATCTCCTCATCAGGCTTCTTTTGCCAGGAATCGAACCAACGGATTCTGACATCACAGGCGAGTGCTCTACCACTGAGCCAACGTCTGCCATGTAATCTGTTTTGTAATATTCAATTTATTACTAACCAACAACTATTAAGTGCGCTAATATTTAGAAGCTATTTTTATTTAATATTAGATTAGTGAGTGTTTGCATGCATGCATCGGTAGGGCTCTTCCTTTTCATGTTAAAAACATCAAGACGCAAAACCACAAATTGGAGGAGGAGCTCGGCCAAAAATCGCTTCAGCGGCTGCAAAGCGACATATACATATGTACATATAATTGTTGGTGCAAAGATAACTAAGTTTTAATAAAATTATGCGAAAGCCAAACAAAATATTTAGAGTGGTTTAGGCTGCAACTAAAAAATGTATTTTGAAGAATGAAAAAATATTGCATTCCAGATTCACAAAACAAAATTAGATTCTGTAATCAAGCAGGTAAGCGAGAAAGCATTCTATATACATATGTATATATACGAAAACGCAAAACAAAACAATAAAAAAACTATGCAAAAAGGCGAATAATAGCAACAAAACAAAAACAAACACCGTGCAAAAAGCAAAAGAGAAGGAAGAAACAAAAACATTAACATGTACTTGTAAAAGAAACGTTCGTTTAAGTTGGTGTGAAGTTACAACTCTAAATCACGATTTACTTATTAAAAAGATTTAATTTGTGTTGTAAAACTATTATTTTCATTCGCCGCTTGGAAGGTCAGCTGTTTAAATCGCAAGCGCCACCTGTTGGTTGTCAGTAATCGCAAATAGTGGTAACGCCACCTGTGGACAACATGCTGCACTAATTGTTAGATCAAATTGTTTGCTCAGTTACGCACTTACGGGAAATAGTACATAGGGCCAATTAAATAAAGTAACTGTTGATCTGTGCAACCCACACCGATATCACAATCAGCGAAACCTGAGGTGAAACCTAGCCTGACCTCTCGCTGAACGATATTTGATTTGCGATAAAAAGATAGAGAGCAATGTAAGCAAGAAGATTTGTCCCCGAAAGGTGACAAAATGAGGTGAAGCAGTCGGTTTGGGTTCAAAAAGAGGCTAGCCAAAGATGAGTTGATGTACGTAAAACGCGATTGTGAGCTGGATATGTGGAAATGAAATCGGCTAATGAATGAGAAATTCAAATTGCAACATGTTAAATCTCGAGAGGCCCCCATTTATATATTAAGAACAAAAACAAATTGTGATTGCAGAGCTTGCATATGCTGAGATGTCCTCAAAAATGTAAAAAATGTATGATGAGGAACTGGCGGAGCTTTTACTTAAAAACCTGTATGGCGAAAGTCTAAAGAACGTCGATATTACGAAAGACAGTTTTCTAAACCAACTTATTTGAAAAAACTAATCCTGGAGAGCTATGATGATGCAGACACAGGACTTGATTCATTGTTGGTCAAATTAAACCTGTAGCGCAGATTAAAATTTTTACGTACAAAATAGCGAATTTAAATAGTAAGCTTTAGTTTAATATTTTTTTAACATCGTGAATTCATTTGAAGTCTTATTATTTCTTACCATCTTAACGATTTCATACGCATATGGCTAACGCCCCAGTTCCCAACTTGCAACAAATACTTTGAAGATTTTAAGCATTTAGAATACTTTTTCGCTGACCATCAATCAGACTCTTTTTGTATTCGTGGTGATCCCAACGCGCTATAGCTCAACTTCAATCAGTTGGCATAAAGCTTGTGACTGGTCTACCAGGCGTTCTGTAGAGTATGAAATTAAGAAACGTGGTATTTGATACAAAAGTTAAAAAAGTTAAGTTTGGGCTTAGCCGAGGATGTGGGTGAAGTTATTTCTAAACGGAAGGATATCTGGCAATATGAATGACGAATTTACTTGTGGTACTGCTTCTTCTTCCCCCATTAAGAACCTTTCAGCTAACAGAAATAAATTTTGTGATCATATGCCGGTTTTCACCCAGTTTGAAGTTCCAGTGAGGGAGTCTACGGTTCCTTTAAGTATCTGCCCTCAGTATTAGTATGGAAGCCAAAAAATACTCAATCTTACGTTAATCTCATAAGCTCAATGCCCAGTTGGGATTTCGTCAAATCATTCAATAAAGTTAATAATATGGTATCGATTTTTTAAATAAAATAAAGTCTGTTGCATCGTTTAGGCATGGAAAGCTTCACTATATACAGAAAATGATTGGTTTGATCAAGACCGAATCAGTTATGAATTTTACAAGTACGCCTGACTATTATATATAAAAATTTCACGAATTGGAATACAAAAATCATCTTTTACAATAAATAAATAAATTTAGTCAAATACACTTTTCATAAGCTCAAATTTGTTCGCATTATAGACAAGGAACCCTAGGCATCATGGCCCTTAATTTTTCCATAATATTTGCATAAGGTTTCTTTTGTTGGTGGAAAGTATTTTATGTTTTATATATTCATTTTCAAGCAGTTGGAAAAATGTGGAAGAATCCGCACAGAAGTTGGCACTCGATAATTTAAAGCATATCGGTGTCGGTTGCATAATTCTTCATGATAGAGAATTTATTTGGCATTTATTTTTTTTCGCAATTGGGTATTTCAAAGACCGATGATCTGAAAGTGTTAGTCCTCAATACTTCCTCTAACAAATATCTCTAACAAATATTTCAGCAAATCTTTCTCAAATACTGCAGTTATAATTGGATGAATGAATATTTTGGAAGCAAGTTTGTGAGTGAAATTGTTACTTGGTCTTTACCTATACCACAATAGCTGGGACGAGTTTCATTACAATAATTAATTATACACCAATATATACACCTATATATAAAACACATTGCTTAAAAAGTTCATTAAAACAATACTCACTTATTACTTTTCGATTAATGAATTGAGTTTGAAATTTTTTATTTTTCTGTAAAAATCGCTTTGTCTGAGCAAAAAAAAAAAAAACTACACCACCACCCATTGACTCACAGCATCGTATTTAAAGCAAAAGTGAAATCACGCGATCAATGAATAAAAATACTTGAGTGCTATTTTTAACTTCAAACTCTATTTAAGAAATAATTTCGTTTAAAGCTGGTAGATTACGGTCATTTAAAGGAGCGCAAATTTGGTGATGTTCTTTAAAATATCGCTGATTTGCGCCAACATAACTACGAAGAACGCAGTTATGAGCAATGGCCCTTTCAAAATTTGGAGATTTTAGCGACGAGGTGAGCAAAGAAGGAAGTTTTCTCGCAATAGCCGGAAAATTCAGCCTTAAAGACGAAACATCACCAAACGAACTGAACCTGATTGATTTCGCAGGGGCCAGAAATATGCATACTTTTCTGTGGTACTAGATTCCAGCACACGAAAATTCAGCAAGATATATGGTTGTCGCCGGATCAAAATACACCCAACAAAATCTATCATGTTGTGATTGACGGAAGATATGTATCCATAGTTTTAGATGTACGGCTATTGCAGCCGTAGGTAATATATATACCGCAAGCTAAAGAGGGATCCGAGACGCATTTAGAGACAAAAAAATAAAAAGACGGAAATGCATGAGTATGATGATTCTGAGACAAAGGGTAATGCTGGATAATTTTGTGAAAAGATGCGACGACTTATAGATGGTTTCAAACCCGGTAGATACTCGTGTATCTAGCCAAGGGGCTAATCTATTGGCAGATGTCCAAAGTATACTTAACGTATGAAGGGAACACTTCTCCAACCTGCTGAATGACAGTGAAAGTGAAAAATCCGGAGGTAGCGAACCCGAAACCACAATCGATGAGATGGTAAAGACGTTCCGTGAACTGACTATAAAGATCGAATAGCGATTGCCCACTTAAAAAAGTAACAACAGCTGACGTCTTTTCGGCAGAGTTATTCAAATACGGAAGAAGAGCTGGCAAATGGAACCTCTGTATGCTCTGCCCAATCCAAAAAAAGGCGGACCCCCGGTTTGTGCCAATAGACGTTTTATAAGTTTCCTCACTATTGCAGTGTGCTTTTATACCAGTATGTCTGAATTTGGTATCCCTGTAAATAACCCTGGATAATACCAGATCAGCAGTAAGAATTGTTAAGACCCTGGCGTATGCCGATAATATTGATATCAATGGCCATAAGAACAGCACCGTTGGTTTTTGCTTCCTCTGGGTTAGACAAAGATGTGCAGATAATACTTCTGGTAGTGAATGAGGGCAGGACGAAATATCTCCTGTCATCAATCAGTCATCAATCCCACATCACTGTTGGCAGTCATAACTTCGAATGCGTACTTAATTTCGTCTATTTAAGAACCAATGTCAGCTTGAAATCAAAGTCAGAATTACTCATGCCAACAGGTGCTACTTCGCTACTGAAGTTGCATTTGAAAAATAAAGTCCTCTATCGATAAACTACAACGAATACGACGAATACGGCAGACGATGAAACGACGACAATCACATAATTCAGCGAATCAAAAGACAGAATGGATGAAAGCACTCCAGCTTTGAAAGTATTCGATGGAGTATCCGCTGGTGGAAACAAAGGAATAGGAAGACCTCCACTCCGTTGGAAGGATAGGGTTAGAGCGACTTCACTTTGTATTTCCAACTAACGCCAAAAAGCCAAGAGAAGGAGCCAGTGGCACACTAATATTGATTCTGCTTTAATCGCGTAAAAGGTGCCTATTCCCAAGAAGAAGAAAAATAAGAGGCTAAAACAGCGATAAATATTACAATGCACAAATGTAAAAACAACCCTTGTTTTTCATCTCAAAAGATATGAAAATATTCGTTGCTACTGTCGGATCTATTATGTTTTGTGGTGCACAAATCTAGGATGTTGATAAACTCCTGCCTTTCTTTATTGTTGCAGTCTGTCTCCAAATCGACTGCCTCTAATCGTTGCCGAGGAGACAGTGAGACACGTTTCGTTTTGGGTTAAAAAACTGAACTAAAGTTTATGAAAGTGTTAATATGGATACTCAATCGAATTTCACCCCTACATCACTTAAGCTGCGCTTTCCTATATTACTAAAGATTTTGATTGAAAAAGATTTTGCTGACCGTAAGTGCTACGTTTATATCCTGATAAACTGTTATATTCGATACTATATATAACTAATACTGTTTATATTCGATCTCCTCCGCCAATTTGTGTTGTACGTTTTGAGGTGAAATTTTTATAAGAATCTTTTGCTTCATATCAGAACTACACTGGAAGAGCCGAACATTCTATGCCGAAGTACGACCGCAATTAGAATAAGTAATTTTCTATAATTTTGGTTGTTGGTCGGAGCAGGCCTGGGTCCCTGGGACCCGGCCAACCTGTTATATAAGTAGTTGTATTTATTATAGAGAGCTTATTGTGAATGAGTTGTGCAGATACACACATTTATTGCTATTTTAGGTTCTACTTTGCTTAATTTTCTTATATTTTGTACTACTATGATTACTTTCCACTTCGTCAATTTGCTTCTTTATTTAATATCTTTATTTATGTGTCTGTGGAAACTTGTAAAACTTTAATTAGTTTTTTGAGCTATATCAGACCATATTTTGCTGTTGGGAAAAGTGGAACAGATCACCGCAATAGCCTGACGCTAAAGTTATAGCTATTCCGGAAACCACCACGCTTTCTCATCTAATTTCTTTTAAGACACCCTTGCTCGATTTAGGTTCGAACTTGGGATGTCCTCAGCACGAGCCAGTGATTAAACCATTAGGTTACGTGGGTTAACTCATTGTTGTCTTTCACATTTATCACTTTCTACATGTTCGCTATAAAGTGCTCAGAACTTTCGCAGGTGTAACTTGTGGTAATGTAATTTTTTTGGTGAAAATATAAATAATTTACTATTTATAAATCCATATACTTCTATTTATGTATGTATAGTATGTAAATAAATTGTGTGATTTTATTAAATTTTTACATTAAGCTTTAAAAATCTCGTGTTGCTCAATTATACTAATGCTTTGCAACTGGTCATGTATTAAACGGCGCTTTCATCTGGTGGAGTTAGTATATGAGCAGGGACACTTCACAGTAATTTACAATTGATAACATTGTATTTTCCTATGGGCCGAGTTCAAATCCAACTACGCTTTACTAATATTTCTTTTTATTTAATTTCCTTATAAGTTTTATTAAATTGTGAATGTTTATGGTAGTGAACGAGGACAAAAAAATCTCTTGTCATCAAACAAACCGTCGGCGTATCCGCTTCTTGGCTCCCTAGTCACTTTTGACACATAACTTTGAGGCGGTAGATAATTTGGTCTATGGTTTGAGAGAGTGAGTTACCGTTACTTTTCCTTCTTTAAGTTGGCTCATGCTAAATGCGCCGGCTTAAACGGTGGTGTTCCCGACCTTATCAATGAATGCAAAAGTCTTCGCTGGTCTTGCCAAAAGTGAATATAAGCCGAGGTAAACATATTTAAACTTTTCAAGACTACAAGTTGTTTTCTTGAGACAGGTAAAGCTTTGAAAATTCTCAATGGTAAGCTTAAAAAATATGAAGATGCATTTCCTCTACTACTTTCTTAAAACAGAAGCCAAAAACGAAGGCATAGTAAAGAAAATCTAGTTTTGGACTTAATTACTATTTCCACGGACATTCCTCAATATTCTCACAATTTTCATTCACTCATTAACCGGCCCCATCGCAAATATGGACTTGATGGCATTTAATTCACCTTTTCCTAAAAACCGAACCTTCAACCTCACAAGGGTGTCGAACAAGGTCTACTACATCTGCTCCAGCCCACCTTCTATTGTAACTCCATTTTCCCTTCTTTTTTTTCATAATCAACCACACCGAATAAAAAGAGCTAGTTGTGGTTCAGAAAAGGAGATCGGTTTTTTATCTTCTCGTATCATACTACTGCAGATGATTTGCTTTCATATATATTAGGCAAAATTAAACCATTTAGTTAAGATATAAAGAAGTTTAATTTTTTCGTTTGATGGGATATACCTTCATTTGAAATTGATGTATCAGCCGATAGCTTAGTGTAACTTTTAAATTCATCATTTTGGCCAAAAGGTGAATTTGTGGGTGAGTTTTAGGTAAAGCAACGTATTTCTCGTAACAATATACATGACTGCCTGCTTCGTCAGAATATGAAATCCTGCCCCCCCCCCAAACTTGACTTATACCGAATGTATTCTACTCCGAAACCTTAGGTAGTAACTTTAAAGGCTTTGATGGTGGAGTACTTATTGGTCTTGCCGCTGGAGAAATTAATTTTTTGGTGAATTTCTTTGTGCTCGAATACGCCAAATCAGCAAGAGTATTTATACTGTCACCACTATATCCCGCCAAATTCTGACTTCTCAACTTATTCTCTTTATTCGTAACAAGTCATCTGTGTTAAAACATCTGACAGTATTGTTTTTAATTGGTGACTTCAATTTATCCTGCGTATCGTGGATGATTTAGATATGTTCATGATTTTCGAAATGAACATTTAGACCAGGATCTTTTTCAATTAAATAACATTTGTAATAAATTTGAAAAAACTTTGGATTTAATATTTTTGGAGGATATCTTTTCATTTTATCTAATGTGCTGTGATCCTAACGTTCTGCCTGAAGATTTGTATCCTTTCTATCTTGAATTGTTTTTAGAACATCATCTTAATTTGAAATGTCCAATAAATGTTTCAAAACTACAAAAAACTTAAGATTATATTAATGTTAGCAATGCGTTATTCGCGATTTCCTGGTCAGTGTGAAACCGTGATGTCAGTTCACAAGTGTTCACCTTATTTGCCTTATGGTCCAATGCGAAACTACCTCAATCTCTACAAACAGTCCGGTAAAGCTTCGGACTATTCTGCTTAGTCCATAATTATATAGAAGTATAATATTTTATATAACTCGTGTTTCAAAAAGTATATGACAAGAATTCGAAATAATATTACATAACACCCGAGGTCATTCTATGGTTTTGTTAATTCGAAGACGTATGGGTTTCCATCATCTTGGGAAATTAAAGATGAAGTTTCTATTGATTGTTATAGAATCGCAGATATGTTCACAAACTTTCTCGAATTTCATTATTATTCGTTATATTTATAAAAATTTTGAACCTATTGTAACTGATGAACTAGGTCTCATAACCAATACTTCACTAGAAACTCGATAAGTTTGGGTTTCCACCAGCCTTACTCAAAATTGACTTCGGCGTCACAATGGACCCTAAGCTTGATTTAAGAAATCATAAAAATCTTGGCTAATAAGGCTAAAGGACTCCTAGTTTCATTAAACGATGGGTTAAGGGGTCAATGATCAATTTATAACAAAATTACTTTACACTTCTCTCGCTAGGCACTTTTTGCAATATGGTTCTGTTGTAAGAAATCCACGCTATCAATTGCATAATTATAAATTGGAATCTATCGAAAACTAATTCCTATTGTTCGCGTTAAGGAATTTAAATTGCGATGCGAATAAGAATATCTCTCCTTATAAAACTCGATTAAGGCTAATTAATCTGCCTTCATTCCATAGTCAACGGGAGATGCTTGGAATTTTATTTTAAATTAATCTGATACCTGCAAATCCGATAATACCTTTTATCATTAGTCCATTTCTACTTAGCGAGCTTATTTTTAATATCCCTTAAAGATTATCTAGATACTTTAGGCCCCTTTCTTTGTGTTTATGCAAAATAAACTGTGAAATGCACGACCCACTCAGATGTTTGTGTAACGATTTAATTTTCATTCCTATTATTCTTCTGACTCGTTTTTTGTATCATAAAATATTAACTGAGCATAATTTTCATATTTATATGCTTATCCTTATTTAGCTATGGAGAGAAAGATAAAAAACTTTTCCGCAGGAAATATTGCAGCACGAAAAATAATATCTTGTTTTCTAAAATCATCGTTTACCAGCGTAAGAAGGAAACTGAGCTGTGACTCAATTATTTGCACGTATAGGTATAGGTGCAACTTCGTCAATGAGTCTTAGTGTTTATTAAACCTTTAACCTACATATCCCATGATTTTCATTATCATCAGATTCAATATAAACGGATTCTTCAATACATTAAAAGATTTCCTGCATTAATTCAGCTTTATATACTCTATCATATGTATACTAATACTAATATGCATATGCGCATATTCATATATATTTGTACATGTGTGTACGAGTACATATAAATATAGTATTAAATACCCAATTTCGATTTCTACACTTACCACGTTTGAAATTAAGCCAGATATAATGATTGGAAAAAATGAATAAAGGGGAATGTCAAAATCTACGGAGAAGAATAGAAACAAAAACAGTGTTTACCGAGCAAAACAGAGTCGTTTCGCTACCTCTCACCCCTATAAACGGAGAGTTTCGGCAACAACCACGTATAAACTCAGACTTACGTCTTCTTCCTACTGTTTGGTACCAATTAGAAATAGCAATCCAAACCAGGTCGCTTTACAATTGATCTTTCTCTTCCTCCGACTACACCAGCAGGTACTGCATCGACCACTTTATCTATTCGAATGTGAAGACCTAGCTAGTGGAACCCTAGCCCTCATATAAAATTTGTTGAGTTCTTTTCATAGATAATTGTCTTTACAAACTAATGATTTTGCGTTCGTTCTACCCTGCCATCTGATTGAGGATGCAGAGCTGATATATTTGTTTCCTTGTTCGCTCACGGGAAATGGGCCTGCTGCATCAATGACAATCCGCTCAAAAGGGGGACCTGCGTTATACTGCTTCATCTTCTCATGATTTCGTGATTTTGGCCCTTTAGTTGCCATGCACTCCCTGCAGTTAGGAATAGAACCGCTGCTTCTCCAGCGTTTTCGTAATTCCTAGGTGTCCGCCTCTAGGACAATTATGGAATTCCTTAAGAACATGCCGAAATCTGAACCTCGGAACTACTATTAGCCTTCGAGAGCATTGGTCATCTTTTCGCATAGTTTATGCAAACAGCCAGATATCAACTCTAAACTGCTTCATTGTGTCTAGTATGCCTTTGCAATGGAACTTTCCGCTGCCATTTATTCCTTACTTGGTCGTCTGTTTACCTCCAATCCGTGCATAAACAGTTCCAAGTCCGGATCTTCCTGTTGACATTTTCTTAAGTGGCTTGCTTCCCACTCTTCTGCTGATGTAATTGTCATAAGCCGGACGTCTATAATGTGTCGGTGCACAGCCAATCCTTCACTGCTTCTATTTTCTCTCTCGCAGTACAAATTCCTTTTGTAGTTACTTGAGGAATTTACTTAATGTACTTTTATTACTCAATAACTAACAATTCACTTCACTATTTACAATCAATTATATTACATTATATTAAAAATGTATTATATTATATTATATTAAAAATGTAGTATTTTTTATATCACAGTAGTGTTATCACCAACGCGCTCACTTTACGACTGAATAGCTCTGCAGTCGTATTTCGCCCTTATATACTAATCGATTGTAAGCAACTAAAGCCAGGAATGATCGAATGGTTCTTTATATTGAATGTTCTCGATTCACACTATAGAACAAGCAAGCTCTCTTTCATCCGACATTCGCTTCACATTTTCTCCACAATATATACCTACGTGTGTTAAAATTATATTATTATATTAATTTTGATGTACGTTTAAACATCAAATTAATTACATACCGTTCACAACACTGGAATCTAAACTCCCCCCACCATGATGCGTTAGGACATAATTTTTAACTCTCTTCTTTTTTTTTTTAGAAATTTTTTTATCGCTTGCTATACACCAAACCGTACGCCAGTGTTAATCGTTGAACTAGAGTGAAAAGAAAGATCTCAAATCAAAAATTAGAAAAAAAATTTTAACTAAAATATGAAAAGCCAAAAAAAGTGACTTTTATTTTATTTAAAAATTAAAGAAACTGATTCACGTCTAAACATAAATACTGAGGTATTTTTTTTATTGCAGCAAAAATAAAAAATAAAAATTTTGCGAGTAAATTTTTTTTAAAAAACGGTAAAACTAAAAACAAAGAGAAATATGCCCCTCTTATTTTCGTAATATCTCTTGGACGCAAGGGTGTTATATCCAAATATGGAATTTGTTGAAAAACACTTTTGTCCTTTTTTTAAATGATTTTTTTATGGAAAGCATAAGACCAAATCCCATTTTCAACGAACTGATTGGAAATTAGCAGTGACTCATGAAATAATAGTCGACACTTCGTCGATTTTAAAGCTTTATTAGGATCAGGAAGGAGCTCTCCGCTGTTCGATTACAAACGAGGTTTCAACAAGTTATAATTTAAGCTGCAAGACTAAACAGGGAAGATTCAGAACGTGCAACTTCTGGCATGATGACATTGATTTTATCGCCCTCAACAACTGCGGCGTTAGTTTTGTTTGCTCAAAATGAGAGAAGGAAGTAAGGCGAAGAATCGATTGAAGAGTCCTATCTCCGCCAACAAAATCCAAACTCAAGAAGTCGCTCCTTATATTCCATATTCTACCTTTGAAAGTTTTAACGCAATACCATCCATTGAAAGCCGAGGAAAGCCTCCACTTCGTTTGAAGGACCAGGTGGAGACGGACCAGGCTGCTCTTTATGTTTACAACCATTAACAATTCTGCATTCGTGATTTGCAGTTTCGCCACAATGCATTACGAATTACGAAAAATGCAGCTGGAGAACAAACTAGACAAACTTACTTACGGATCGGTATAAATTGGTTCTACATACTGGGAACCAAGTTATATGATTATGAAAGGTATAAAAATGCGAAGTTTATTTCGTTGTCGCTGTAAATTCTCAAATAAAAATGTGACAATTATCAATGGAATAGAAATCGTTTTGAATGAACCTGTTTTAAAATAACACGGAATTTTCCACATGGAATGATAAAATCATTAATTAAAGGGTGTTTTTTTATAGAGACTTTTTATAGAACTTTAAGTTGGCATTACTTTTCAAGATGGCGACCGATTTAACAGCTGTCAAGTGATTTATTCTCAGTTTGGTTTGGCAATTCATCATGAATAGACTCAAGCCTGAACAACGCTTGCAAATAGTGCAATTTTATTTCGAAAATAATGGTTCTGTGCGGAAAACGTATCATAAGCGAATTTTGTTTAACGATGAAGCGTACTTCTGGTTGAATGGCTACGTCAACAAACAAAACTGCCGCATTTGGAGTGAAGGTAATCCTCAAGTGTATGTTGAAACACCGTTACATCCAGAAAAACTGACTGTTTGGTGCGCTTTATGGGCTGGTGGAATCATTGGTCCGTACTTTTCCAAAAACGGTGGTGGCCAGAACGTTACAGCCAATGGTGATCGGTATAGAGCCATGATTACTAACTTTTTCATTCCTGAATTGAATAACCATGATGTCCAGGAGATGTGGTTTCAACAAGACGGCGCAACATGTCAAACAGCTCGTGCCACAATAAATTTATTGAAAGAAAAGTTTGGTGACTGCCTAATTTCACGTTTTGGACCTGTGAATTGGCCTCCAAGATCTTGTGATTTAACACCGCTAGACTACTTTCTGTGGGGCTATGTAAAGTCATTGGTCTATGCGGATAAGCCACAAACGCTTGACCATTTGGAAGACAACATTCGCCGTGTTATTGCCGATATACGGCCACAAATGTTGGAAAAAGTAATCGAAAATTTGACGTCCAGATTGGACTACATCCGCGCCAGCCGTGGCGGTCATATGCCAGAAATCATATTTAAAATGTAATGCCACAAGATTATCTTTCGGATAAATAAAATTCATGTCAATCGAATAATCCATCGTTGTTTTATTGTAACTTAAAGTTCTATACCTCTATAAAAAACACCCTTTATAAAAAAGTTTTTCACTAATTATCATTTAAATTTTTGGCTTCAAGTCTCAAGTTGATAAACTCATTACTTAAAAACTCTAGGTTTTTAAAACTCAGTTTCACCCTCTGTTGGATTCATTTTGGTTGCGGTCACAGCTAAATATTAAAGTAGAGAATGTTAATACAATGAGAAGACGCATATGCCAAGCCAAATCTGATGCCTTAGCATCTTGTACAGTGCCGTAATTGATCTTTTATGTAATACATGTACAAGTGAACTAACACTGCAATTCAATTAAACCTTTTGAAATTATTGAAAAAAAACTGTACGAAAACTTAAAATTAAATAAGAAAAAGAAAAAAAAATAATATATTGCGGTGGACTTCGAACCACGTCTTAAAAATGCTGTTGTTCTTGTGTTGAGTATGGTTATCCCAAACTATATATGCATATAAATAATAAGAAATTAAATATTAATGAAAATATATATTATTAGAAAATCCGTTTTGGATTTGAATTGGAGCTAAGAAAAAACACCCCCCTCAACGACAAATTACTGTGAATTGTAACTGCTTCCATACTAACTCCACCGCATGAAATCGCGGCATCGCGCCGTTTAATACATGACCCGTTTCAAAGTATTGGCATAATTGAGCAACTCGAGATTAAGTTTGAAAAATGTTAAAATTTAATAAACTCAAGCAATATATTTACATATAACTAAATAAATAGAAGTATATGTAATTGTAAATTATTTATATTTTCACACCACAAGTTACACCTGCGAAACTTCTGAGCACTTTATCGTGAATATGTAGAAAGTGAGAAAAGTGAAAGACAACAATAAGTTAACCCACGAACCTAATGGTTTAATCATTAGCTCGTGCTCATATTTAAGAAAAACATCAAGACGCACAACACAAATTGGTGGAGGAGATCGAATATAAATAGTAGAGTCAATATCAGGCTACGTTTATAGCACTTTCGGTGAAGTCAGCGAAATCTTTTTCAATCAAAATCTTTTGTAATATAGGAATGCGCCGCTTAAGCGATGTAGGGTTGAAATTCGATTGAGTATCCATATTAACACTTTCATAAACTTTAGTTCAGTTTTTGACCCAAAACGAAACGTGTCTCACTGTCTCCTCGGCAACGATTAGAGGCAGTCGATTTGGAGACAGACTAAAACAATAAAGAAAGGCAGGAGTTTATCAACATCCTAAATTTGTGCACTACAAAACATAATAGATCCAGTACAGTACAGTACAGTAGCAAAGAATATTTTCATATCTTTTGAGGTGAAAAACGAGGGTTGTTTATACATTTGTGTATTGTAATATTTATCGCTGTTTTAGCCTCTTATTTTTCTTCTTCTTGGGAATAGGCATCTTTTACGCGATTATAGCAGAATCAACATTAGTGTGCCACTGGTTCCTTCTCTTGGTTTCTTGGCGTCAGTTGGAAATACAAAGTGAAATCGCTCTAATCCTATCCTTCCAACGGAGTGGAGGTCTTCCTGCTCCTTTGCTTTCATCAACGGGTATTCCATCGAATACTTTAATCATTTTACATCGAATTATGTGAATGGCGACGTATAACGCTCATCGTTCCATCGTCTATCGTATACATCGTAGCCACTGTGCAAATGACCATACATCTTCCTTAAAACTTTTCTCTCTAAAACTCCTACAGCCGACTAATCGGATATCGCCATCGTCCAAGTTTCTGCACCATATATCACGACGGGAATGATGAGCGACTTGTAGAGTTTAGTTTTAATTTGTCGAGAGTGGACTTTACTTTCCAATTCTAAATTTGATTTCAAGCTGACATTGTTGGGGCTTATAGCATGGTCTTAAATAGACGAAATTAAGTACGTGTTCGAAGTTATGACTGCCAACAGTGATGTGGGATTGATGACTGTTTATTTGATGACAGGAGATATTTCGTCCTGCCCTCATTCACTAAACATTCTCTGCACATCTTTGTCTAACCCATAGGAAGCAAAAACCAACGGTGCTGTTCTTATGGTCATTGATATCAATATTATCGGCATACGCCAGGGTCTTAACAATTCTTACTGCTGTTCTGGTATTATCCATGGTATAGATTTACAAGGATGCCAAATTCAGAAATACTTCTTTTTTTTGCTATCGAAAGTAGGGATTTGCCAGGTCTTAACTCACACTGCGATAGTGAGGAAACTTATAAAACGTCTATTGGCACAAACCGGGGGTCCGCCTTTTTTGGATTGGGCAGAGCATACAGAGGTTCCATTTGCCAGCTCTTCTTCCATATTTGAATAACCCTGCCGAAAAGACGTCGGCTGTTGTTTTTTTTTTAAGTGGGCAATCGCTATTCGATCTTTATAGTCAGTTCATGGAACGTCTTTACCATCTCATCGATTGTGGTTTCGGGTTTGCTACCTCCGGGTGTTTTACTTTCACTGTCATTCATTCATACACTGAGTATACTTTGGACATTTGCCACCAGATTATCCCCTTGGTCCCTACACGATTATCTACCGGGTTTGAAACCATCTATAATTCGTCGCATCTTTTCTCAAAATTATCCAGCATTACCCTTTGGGCGACAGCTTCTCAGAATCATCATACTCATGCATTTGCGTCTTTTTATTTTTTTGTCTCTAAATGCGTCTCGGATCCCTCTTTAGCTTGCGGTATATATATTACCTACGGCTGCAATAGCCGTACATCACATCTAAAACTATGGATACATATCTTCCGTCAATCACAACATGATAGATTTTGTTGGGTGTGTTTTGATCCGGCGACAACCATATATCTTGCTGAATTTTCGTGTGCTGGAGTCTAGTACCACAGAAAATTATGCGTATTTCCGGCCCCTGCGAAATCAATCAGGTTCAGTTCGTTTGGTGATGTTTCGTCATTAAGGCTGAATTTTCCGGCTATTGCGAAAAAAAATCCTTCTTTACTAACCTGGTCGCTAAAATCTCCAAATTTTGAAAGGGCCATTGCTCATAACTGCGTTCTTCGTAGTTATGTTGGCGCAAATCAGCGATATTTTAAAGAACAGCACCAAATTTGCACTCCTTTAAATGACCGCAATCTACCAGCTTTAAACGAAATTATTTCTTAAATAGAGTTTGAAGTTAAAAATAGCACTCAAGTATTTTTATTCATTGATCGCGTGATTTCACTTTTGCTTTAAATACGATGCTGTGAGTCAGTGGGTGGTGGTGTAGTTTTTTTTTTTTTGCTCAGACAAAGCGATTTTTACAGAAAAATAAAAAATTTCAAACTCAATTCATTAATCGAAAAGTAATAAGTGAGTATTGTTTTAATGAATTTTTTAAGCAATGTGTTTTATATATAGGTGTATATATTGGTGTATAATTAATTATTGTAATGAAACTCGTCCCAGCTATTGTGGTATAGGTAAAGGCGAGTAAAGACCAACAATTTCACTCACAAATATGCTTCCACAATATTCATTCATCCAATTATAACTGCAGTATTGAGAAAGATTTGCTGAAATATTTGTTAGAGATTTTTGTTAGAGGAAGTATTGAGGACTAACACCTTCAGATCATCGGTCTTTGAAATACCCAATTGCGAAAAAAAATAAATGCCAAATAAATTCTCTATCATGAAGAATTATACCAACACCGATATGCTTTAAATTATTCATTAATCAAAAAGTAATAAGTGAGTATTGTTTTAATGAACTTTTTAAGCAATGTGTTTTATATATAGGTGTATATATTGGTGTATAATTAATTATTGTAATGAAACTCGTCCCAGCTATTGTGGTATAGGTAAAGGCGAGTAAAGACCAACAATTTCACTCACAAACATGCTTCCAAAATATTCATTCATCCAATTATAACTGCAGTATTGAGAAAGATTTGCTGAAATATTTGTTAGAGATTTTTGTTAGAGGAAGTATTGAGGACTAACACCTTCAGATCATCGGTCTTTGAAATACCCAATTGCGAAAAAAAATAAATGCCAAATAAATTCTCTATCATGAAGAATTATACCGACACCGATATGCTTTAAATTATCGAACTCCAACTTCTGTGCGGATTCTCTCGGAAAAATGTGGAAACATTTTTCCAACTGCTTGAAAATGATTACATAAAACATAAAATACTTTCCACCAACAAAAGAAACCTCATGCAAATATTATGGAAAAATTAAGGGCCGTGATGCATGGGGTTCCTTGTCTATAATGCGAACAAATTTGAGCTTATGAAAAGTGTATTATCAATGTAAGGGCTATTTTTCTTTTCATTTACAAAAACTTATTTGGCTAAATTTATTTATTTATTGTAAAAGATAATTTTTGTATTCCAATTCATGAAATTTTTATATATAATAGTTAGGCGTACTTGTAAAATTCATAACTGATTCGGTCTTGATCAAACCAATCATTTTCTGTATATAGTAAAGCTTTCCATGCCTAAACGATGCAACAGACTTTATTTTATTTAAAAAATCGATACCATATTATTAACTTTATTGAATGATTTGACGAAATCCCAACTGGGCATTGAGCTTATGAGATTAACGTAAGATTGAGTATTTTTTGGCTTCCATACTAATACTGAGGGCAGATACTTAAAGGAACCGTAGACTCCCTCACTGGAACTTCAAACTGGGTGAAAACCGGCATATGATCACAAAATTTATTTCTGTTAGCTGAAAGGTTCTTAATGGGGGGAAGAAGAAGCAGTACCACAAGTAAATTCGTCATTCATATTGCCAGATATCCTTCCGTTTAGAAATAACTTCACCCACATCCTCGGCTAAGCCCAAACTTAACTTTTTTAACTTTTGTATCAAATACCACGTTTCTTAATTGCATACTCTACAGAACGCCTGGTAGACCAGTCACAAGCTTTATGCCAACTGATTGAAGTTGAGCTATAGCGCGTTGGGATCACCACGAATACAAAAAGAGTCTGATTGATGGTCAGCGAAAAAGTATTCTAAATGCTTAAAATCTTCAAAGTATTTGTTGCAAGTTGGGAACTGGGGCGTTAGCCATATGCGTATGAAATCGTTAAGATGGTAAGAAATAATAAGACTTCAAATGAATTCAGGTTTTTAAGTAAAAGCTCCGCCAGTTCCTCATCATACATTTTTTACATTTTTGAGGACATCTCAGCATATGCAAGCTCTGCAATCACAATTTGTTTTTGTTCTTAATATATAAATGGGGGCCTCTCGAGATTTAACATGTTGCAATTTGAATTTCTCATTCATTAGCCGATTTCATTTCCACATATCCAGCTCACAATCGCGTTTTACGTACATCAACTCATCTTTGGCTAGCCTCTTTTTGAACCCAAACCGACTGCTTCACCTCATTTTGTCACCTTTCGGGGACAAATCTTCTTGCTTACATTGCTCTCTATCTTTTTATCGCAAATCAAATATCGTTCAGCGAGAGGTCAGGCTAGGTTTCACCTCAGGTTTCGCTGATTGTGATATCGGTGTGGGTTGCACAGACCAACAGTTACTTTATTTAATTGGCTATATGTACTATTTCCCGTAAGTGCGTAAGTGAGCAAACAATTTGACCTAACAATTAGTGCAGCATGTTGTCCACAGGTGGCGCTACCACTATTTGCGATTACTGACATCCGACAGGTGGCGCGTGGAGCTGACCTTTCAAGCGGCGAAAGAAAATAATAGTTTTACAACACAAATTAAATCTTTTTAATAAGTAAATCGTGATTTGAGTTGTAACTTCACATCAACTTAAACGAACGTTTCTTTTACAACAACATGTTAATGTTTTTGTTTCTTCCTTCTCTTTTGCTTTTTGCACGGTGTTTGTTTTTGTTTTTTTGCTATTATTCGCCTTTTTGCATAGTTTTTTATTGTTTTGTCTTGCGTTTTCGTATATATATATATACGAGCTCCTCCTCCACTTTGTGGTTTTGCGTCTTGATGTTTTTAACATCAATAGGAAGAAACCTACAGTGCATTCTAATCCGCCAATGCATTTTCATGAGGAGCTTTTATATCCTTTCAGAAAAATAATCGGAAGGCTTGACATGCCCTGTTGGTCACCACAATTAAAAAAATTAAGTTTCTATAATCACTCGGCTATTGCAGGCGCCAACTATTATATTCCAAATAAATCCACAAAATTTGCATTCAGGAACTTTTTTGAAATTTTCCATCAGCGTTTACCATACTTGTACAAGTATTTAAATTTGTTATCAGACAATTCAGGACTACAAAAACGGAGAATCTTAATTTATTATCGTAGACTTAACGAAATTACGACTGATAAATTCTCAATAAGGAATATTTAATGTAATTTTGATAAATTGGGAAAGCTCTGATATTTTATAACGTTGGAGTTAGTAAGATATTTGTTGACAGTAAGAATAGACACAAATCAACATTTTCAACAATTAAATTAAGAAATGCATGAAGCTTGTGCAAAGAATAATGGCATGTGTATTACAACCATTTACATTCTTCTCAAAATAATTTTCTATCCTACGCCCAAGTATTAAAAAGAATACCAATGCCAGAAACGTCTCCCGTCAGCAAAATCACTTGAAAACACGTTAAATAATTTTATACGTACTATGCAATACCATATGACATCCATTCAAAATATGATGCAGGATTTAATTAGAATCAAAATATGCTGCTTAAAGCGATTTTATCTAAGCCAGTATTAATGAATGTGTTTGGAATGCTAACGATTTGAGCCAACATAAAAACGATTTTCAAGTCTAATATTGATGAATTTGTGTTTTATGACACTCAAAATCCATTAATATTTTGTCATTTAAGAATATTGGAATCACTCTACCTCAGTTCATAGATAAAAGGTTCCTAACAGCAGGTGATTACAATGCAAAACATATTTTTTGGGGATTTAGACTAATATCTTCAAAGGGTAATATCTTCCCATTTAAATAAAGGATTTGACGATATATCTACCGGACAGCCAATATACTGGCCGACCGATATAAGTAAAACTCCAGATGTAATTGACTTTGTGGTATTCATAGAGCACTTTTCGACCTATCGTTTGATTACTCGCCTTGTTTATGATTTATTAACATAATCTTAGTTTTCAATAAATTGCGAACAGTTTTAACCAATAAAATAAAATTTGCTTAACTATAAAACATTCATAATTCTCATTTAAAATAGCACTCTTTTAAATCAATAACAGATTTCGACAATGCAGTTCAGAGCTTTACAACATTACTACACTTGACAGCGGAAATCTCAACGCACGGCCCGCATAATACCCACAGGAGACAAAGTAAGATAGCATATTCTTTCTATATTCAAGAGCATATTAAGTTTGCACTATTCTCCTCCCTAATCCATAGATAAGAAAATTACCCAAACTAAAAAGTCCAAACTAAGCTTAGAAAACCAAGTATTTTTTTAATATGTTTATAAATCCACCTTATACGTAAGTGATCCAAATTGGGGACTCAGCATGTAAATCTCGTTCAGACATAATTCAAAGGCTGCTGCCCAATATCTTAAGAGTAATATGTAAGGCTCCTGCAATTCACAACGATCTCGAAATTAACTACCTAACAGAAGAGATAGAAAAACTGCGTAAGTATTACTCGTTAAGGTTATCTTACCACCCAAACTTAATAGTTAAATTTTATTACAGCAGAACTACTCCAAGCGGTTACAGAGAAGGGACTTAAGTTTGCGCTGTGGTTAATGCTTGCCGTATTAAGCTGTGCTTCATGGGCGATATTTCCGCCCATATCCTTCAAGATATTTATTATAATTCATTATATGTCATCGTTTATGATATAAATTGCATATCTTTATAATGTAGTATATGTATAAGAATTAGCTTAAGATTTTTAATTTCTGCTAGTTTCTGGTAAAAAAGATTCAATAAGGTACTTAAAAAAAATAAAATAAAATAAAAATAAATAAAAATAAAGGGCTCCAATCAGTAGCGAACCCTATAATTTTTGAGTAAACTAACGATATTTATTCTGGCACACTAAGTTTTGGAACGGAAACTCAGAATATTTCTAAAATAAATTCTAAAACTAAAAGTATTTCTGTAAATTAAAATTAAACCTAAATATTGTATTTACCTTTCCCCTACTCTCTATACTCACCTAAACCTAATCGCTTTCCAAACTAATCTTAAAGTATTTACCTAATCATTCTAATAAAGAAAATTTAAATGTGTTTGCATTTTAAATGTGAACGTCTAAATTGATTAATGAAAATTAAGCATTGTTAAGCGAACAGTAAACAAATTACTTATAACAGTTACTGTTATATGAGAGACGAGCATAATTTTTATAAAATTTTGACCAAAAATTGTAATAGGCAATGACCACTTAACCTAGTGAATTTTTTTATCTGCAGCTTGATTAATTTTCGATGTTACATATAATCGTTAAATTAATAAATAAAAACCATTTACTCAAAGAAAAAGGCGCTAAAACTAATTTTGAACAAGTGTCTCGCTACACGAGTGTAGATCGGTTTATAATTTCATTCGGTATTGTTGTGTGGTGCGTACTTGTGCGCAAAAAGAAAATAGAGAAATATCAGTGTGGATTCAAGAATAGTTAAAAACACGTAATTCGCATTCGCTCCTAAATGGAAATAACTTCTCTCTCGGAAACCTATGAGGAGTTACTCACCCTTGTATCGCCTTTTATACAACAAGAAAATACGCAAATGCGAGAAGCTATAACTGCGAGTGAGAGTTATCTGCAACTTTAAGATTTTTGGCTTCGGCCCAAAGCTTTCAAGATCTGAAGTTTTTAACAATTATATCTCCTCAAAGTTTGGGATATATTATCATTGAAACATGTCAAGCAATAATTTCATCTTTAAAGGATTGTATAAAAGTATGTATAAAACTACTTACGACAAGTTGTTTAATCCAAAATAAAAATTAAAAAACTATTGTGATTGATTTGAAACTTTTTTCTTATATAATAATAATATAATAGTAAACAAATTTTTTTATTTATAATTATTTCATGATAAAATTTTTAAAGTAATATATGTTAATTTGTCTTGAATTATTATTTTATATTTTTAATTGCCAGAAGATGAAAAAGAATGGAAGGCTACAGCAGCAGAATTCGAAAATAAATGCAAGTTTCATCATTTCATCAAACACCGCCAAAATCTGGATCTTACTTTTGTAATTATGTAAAAAGCTTTAGAATTGTTTTGATGGCAATTGGAGGAGCGAATGGTAGAGTTTCTGACGCAGGTGTTTTTGGTCAAACAAAATTTAAACAAATCTACGATGACAAAGTTTTAAATATACCTGAACCTATTGCTTTAGCAAATTTTAAAGACGTTTTCACATACATATTTGTTGGGTACGATGCATTTCTTCTCATGGAAAATTTATTAAAACCATATGGCATCCTCGAAAACGCGCTTGGAATATTAGAAAGCCCTTTTCACTGATATAAGTTTGATCCTAGAGAAAGCACCAATAATAATTATTGCTTGCTGTTACTTGCACTACTTTTTAAAGAAAAAACCCCTTCGAACTGTTTTAATCAATCACCAAGTCACGAGATTAGGGGCGACAACCTACTTAACCTGAAATCCACAAAAAAAGTAAAAACGACAGAAAAGGCAATCGAAACAGATTTTGCAGTTATTTTAACATTGTGTGTAGACTACCGTGGCAAAAGAAAGAAATTTAATTTATTGCTTCCCAAGAACTATTACACCGTATTTAAATCCAAATATAAATAAATAAAAATTGATGAATTTCTTTTAAATTAAATTTACTGTGTTTCTAAAGGTACCATAAACTGGGAATAAAAACTTTATCTTCCCCGATTCCGGATTTTTCGCTTTTCACTACTTTTGCCAACTCTCTCTTGTATGTAATTTTTAAAGGTTTGATTCTGTTTTTCACAGTTTCAATCGTGGCTTATTAGTCCAATTCTTTAAATTTTTCTAATAGAACGTACCACGATATTACCTTTAAATTTTTAGAGAAAGATAAGGCTGGTTTTTGTACTTATATATTCCCATGAACTCTTTTAAGAATGTTTTACTTATAGTTGACATTTTTCCGCCGTTGTTAACTAAACGAAACCAAAAAAGGTATGATAAAAATACACGAACATCGCTACACACATAAAACCGATTGCAATAACCAAACTCGACAAACAATGCGAGTACTCCGCGAGTACGACAATAGAGTAATCTAAACCCTGATATAGAAACATGAGTTGGTCCAATAGTTCACAAAAAGGAGTACATTTGTAGGTACTCCAATGGTGCACATGGTCCATAAATGTTAGCAGGGAAGGTATGAACGAAAACTACATATATTACACACACGTAAACCGATTGCCAGTTTACAATTTTTCTTTGTAAATTCGAAGTCTGTTTATAAACTGCTCTACAGACATAGCAATCCGTTTAAATTTAAGCAGATTGCATAAATTTGTTTACCCGTCTGTAGACCGTTTATTAACATAAGATGTATATCTATTATGATTTCTTCTGTATTTAATGATTTCTTCTGTAGTTTAAAGCCTTAAACTCAATTCATTGCACATATAATTTCTGTGAGGAAGTCATCCACGTTAATATCGTTTCCCTTATCATCGTTTATGCTTTAAAAAAAAAAAGTGAACTCTTCTTTAGAGTACTCACAATATCGTTTACCTGAACTTTTTAGTTTTTCTCGACTTTGCGACTGTTCTTTCCTTTATTCTATGCTTTGTTTTTGTTACCCTTCTCCGTTCTATCCAAAAACTCGACATTGCCAACTAAATGTTCAATACAACATTTTTTTTGAGCATTTTTATATAACATACATACATACGTATACAAAATTATCCTTTCCGAAAATATTTAAATGCTATTTATTTAATCTTAGAACCGTGACATGGCTGTACAACTTAATCTCGTCACAGTAATGTATTTTGTATGGAAATTTAAGCTTTTGAAAACATTTATTTCTTAAAAGCAATATCTAATTTTTTTCATTTATGCAAAAAAAGAGTGGCATGTTTCACATAATAAATATATATATATATATATCAGTGGCGGACCATCCAGAATTTCCAGAAAGGGGACGGTCCTAAATATATTCAATTTTTTTGGAGAATCAGATACGAATAAACTGCAAAATTAGATTCGAATTTAAGATTTACATTCCTTCCAAAGGGGGCGGGTCCGGACCCGAAAACCCCACCCTTGGATCCGCCACTGATATATTTATATATATATATATATATAATGATTTTTTCCTAAACTACTTAGAGTAAATTTAATAAATTAGTGCGGACAGGTGCCTATTGTGGATACTAACAGAAACTCACAAAAGTTAGGCGTTATTCTCACAAATTTATTGGCTCTTTACCAAAAATAAACACCAAAAATATAAAGGAAACAAAAACTATAAACAGTATATTGTAGCGGAAATGCCAAGATGATGTCAGATAAAAGAGAGAAGCCGATAACTGGCATGTTCTAAGCGTGAAACGAGAACAATTCGTTATCGAGAAAAATACGATTATTCCGGACGGCGGTTGCGAACAATTGATTCAGCATATAAGGGCGAAACTCAACTGCGAAGCTAATCAGTCGTAAAGTGATCGCGTTGGTGATAACCCTACTGTGAAATAAAAATATTACATTGTGCAAGTTGAAATACAAGTGATTGTAAATGGTGAATTGAATTGTTAGTTACTGAGTAATAAAAGAACATTGAGCAAATTCTTTATAATCAAGAAACTGCGAACATAGTTGGTGACTTTAATTTAACAATCCAGTGAGCGGACTCGAAGGATTTGGGAAATCATCGAGGCTAATTTAATAAAATCGTAACAATTGGTGCCAGAAGTGTTATTAAATAAATCCCAAAGAAAAGAACTGAAAAATGATCAATATTCAGGATTTTACGATACCTCCTCTCAAGAGGGAATTGGTAAAGGATGTATTATCTACAACAGGAGATATGGCGGAGCTGCCATTACGACTGCGGTATGCAGTGGAAGTCGAAGGTATCCACTTGAGCCAATACGAGTTCCGTCGCGGGAACGAATATATATTTTTGAAGGATATATACAAGGAAGAGGCTGTTGATTCTGCGAAGGAATTGGAGCAAGTAAGATTGAAGAAAAGTTATCTACGGATATAGACTGAACATGTTATCGGCTGGTATTTCACAAATCAAAGCCAACATGACACAAAAGATGGATGAATAGATTGTCAAGATTTCAGAAAAGTTGGAAACACAGAATGCCAACATTACATCACAAATGCGAAACCAGGATGTGCGTATTTCATCCCGGCTCAAACAGCTTCAAGAGAGTTTTGTCAAAGATTCTTCAGAACTGAAAGAAAGACAGGACAAAATCCATCCAAAAATTGAAACCAAAGTCAACGCATTGGGGGGGTCGTTTCCGGGATTTGCAGTTAAATCGTCCAACCACTTCAGTGAACGCTCTCAGGGTAAAAGCACCATCCTTTGACGGCAAAATTCCTTTCCAAGACTTTAAGCTCCAAAATACTGGATAACTGGAGCATAGAGGAAATATCTGCTGCACTATTCGTTTGCGGAGAAATCAAGCAGCGGTTCGTTAGGGTTGGTTGTCGTCAATCGGTCGCTGAGTGGATTGCTAACTGCAAGGAGTGCATAGCAACTAAAGGGCCAAAATCACGAAATCATGGGCAGATGAAGCAGTATAACTTAGGTCCACAATTTCAGCGAGTTGACATGGGTAACATCGGTCAATTTCCTATGAGCACAGAAGGAAACAAATAAGTTCTGGTGGCAATTGACTACTTTAGTAAATTGCCTGAGGAAACCAAAAGCGACTTCCAAATCTTATATTTTTAGCAGTTGAGCAGAATCAACTGGTAATTACTGAGATTTATTTCGATTAAAGATAAGGGGGATAAAAATTAATCTAACAATATTGTGACAGAATTCCCCGTACTAAGGACAAACAAAAGGGTCTACAATGTAAAAGAAAACAAAAAAAGAGAACAGAAAAGAAGAATCGGTATTATGATGCAGAATTCCCCGTACTAAGGACAAACAAAAGGGTAGAGAATGTAAAGGAAATTCCCCGTAAAAAAGACAGAAAAAAGAAGCGGCAGCATGATGCAAAATTCCCCGTACTAAGGCGAAACAAAAAGGTCGACAATGAAAAGGAAATTCCCCGAAAAAAAACAGAAAAAAGGAGCGGCAGTATGATGCAAAATTCCGCGTACTAAGGACAAAGAAAAGGGTCTACAGTGTAAATTAAGGATAAGCGGAGCGGCTGCAGCTACTGCAGCAAACGAATAATCAGCCTATTCTTGAGCGCGTGAACAGAATGTTTGGACCATCCTTAGGTATAAAAGGAGCGGCAGCAGCTATTTGCAGGCAAACGAGTTGAAGAGTCAGTAGTAATAACACTGGCAAAAACTAAAGCGAATAATAATTGTTGATAAAGACTTGTAAGGTAAACCATTGTGCATAGAGAAGAGAATTGTATTTATTGTATAACAAAATAAACGTTGAGTAAATTCCTGACGATTAAGAAGCCAAACGAACAAACCTTATTGGAATATTATTTAGAAGCTAGTGAGCGGACTTGAAGGATTTGAGAAAACATCGAGGGTAGCTACGAAAAACGTTACAATATCATAACTCCTCAATCTCGGGCTATTGTATCGACCACAGAGAACAAATATTCTCAAACAAATTTTGTACCCTTCCCCAAGCCTTAAAAAGGGTTCCTCAGGCAACAATGAGAGAAATGTCCGTTCCATCCGCAAACTCACTTGAAAGTTCTTTAAATAACTTTATACGTACATATGGTGCAAGACCATATGACATCCATGCACAGTATGATGCAAGATTAAATTAGAAGTCAAAATATGCTGCTTCCAGAAAATTTATCTAAGCCATGAACAGCATTAATATACATTTTTGGAATGCTAACGACTTGTGCCAACACAAAAACCAGCTTCAAGCCTTCTTATAAAGTCAAACAATAGATATGAACCTGAAACTCATTTAACCAAATTTAGTAAAATCAATATTGATGAAAATATATTTTAAGGCACCAAAGATTCTGAAGGGAGAGTCCGCTGCGGAACAGGAATACTCTTCATCTGATCACTCGCTTTGCTTATGTTCTATTAACACAATCCCAGGTTTCAATGAACTGCGATCAGTTTTAACCAATAACCTTACAAACTTTCATAAACACAAAAAATTCATATGTTCGCATTTAAAATCGCACACTTCCCTTAAATCAATAACTGTCGACAACGCAGTTGAGGTCTTTAAACCATTATTACAATTGGCAGCGAAAATCTCACCGTACGACCCGCATAATACCCACAACGGTCTCCAAGGCAAGGACATTACAAGTTTGGTAACTACGAAGGGACAACTTATTAGAGATTGGCAAAAGTTTCATTCCCCGGCCTTAAAACATTAGCCAAATAGATGCTTAAAAGAGCGTGGGAGTGTCCTAGCGCAGAAGAAGGAAGCAATTCTTGCCAGCGATTTCTAATACTAAATACACTTTTCTATCCTATTTGCCTCGCATGTTTCCAATTTATTTAAACCTAACGTTGGAACAAATTTCTTGCCCGAATTGAATGAAGATTCGGATAAAAATTTATACATTTCAATTTTAAATCACTTATGGAAATTTTTACCAATGACATTAAGAAAAATAAGGCTCCTGGATACAACAAGATGACGAGTGATATGATAAGAGAGCTCCCAAAAGTGGCAATAAAACCCATGCTATATATCTTTAATAGCATATAGGTAAAAATCCAAGTTTTTTAGGCTAATATAGGAATATTAACTTAATAACAATATTCTTCATATTCTTCGAAAATAAATTTATTTAAAAAAAAACGATTTTAGAATCGAAACGGACCATAACATGGCACTGTTTAGGTTTTATAGAAAAGCGCAGGACTCTATATGCTGCATAGATTTGCTATATACATAAGACAGCGTTTGAATGTAAGAAATATTGTCTGCAGTGTTCCTAGGTGTTGTTCAGGCATTTGATATAAATTGAGAGGTACACTTCCCGCAAATATTTATGCCGTAGTAAAAAGCTTTCTTACTGACAGAAAATTTCGAGTTAGGAAAAACCTAAAACTACTGTGTAAAATATTAGCAGGTGTTCCACATGGAAAACTCGAAACACAAGACGAAATCTCGAAACATCAACTTTTGCAGATGATACAGCAATACTTAGTATCCATTCGAGCCCCTTTACGGCCACTTAAAGGTTATAACATCATTTGAAAATATTGACAATACGGAGAATTAAAGTAAAGGTAACCAAATGTCATTTACCTTAAACAAAGACATGACATACCCGTGGCAGAACAGATAGAAAAACTTCGTAAAAGTTACTCGTTAAGGTTGTCTAACCACCCGAACTTTCTAGCTAAAATTTTATTACAGCAGAACTCCCCAAGCGGTTAAAGAGAAAGGACTTAAGTTTGCGCTGTGGTTAAGGCTTTGCTGCATTCAATTGTACTACATGGTCGATATATATCTTTCAAGATATTTATTATAATTTACTATCATATAATGTCATCGTTTAAGATATCATTTTTTTAAATTACAAATTTTTTTACGTTAAAACTAAATTAAATATATTTATAATTTATTGCTCTTTGCTGACTTAATTAATCGATAGTATAAATAAATATTATGTTATGTATAAGAATTAGCTGAAGATTTATTTTTAATTTTTGTTAGTTTCTGGAAAGAAATATTTAATAAATACTTTAAAACAAAAAAAAAAAACATTTATCTGTATTAACAAAATTTGTGTTGTTATCTTTATGATACACAATTACAATTTAAAAAAAAAATATTCGATGAATTAGAAGAATATAAATTGGTAAATGTTCACACGTCAAAAAAGAAACAGATTTTCTAGGTAATATAATCACAACCTAAGAAAATTATATTACCAAAACCAGGCTATTACAGGAAATTTGTTAAATACTACATAAAATACCTTATCATGAGGTAGAGTATATAAAGAAACATAAGTATATTGATGTAAGTGATATTAAATATATTAATATTTTTGAAATATTAAAACCACCCTTAATCGATTAATGACAAACGAAATAACATTTGCAATTGGACCTTTACCTTAAGGAGCGTATTAAATTTGTCATGTAAGAACAATTTGGGTCAGTGAAAAAAATTATTCAGCGATAAAAATCACTTCTTCTTCTTCTTTGGCGTAGCCACCGCATACGCGATTATAGCCTCGTCAACAATAGCGTGCCACTCGTTTCTTCTTTTTGCTGTTTGGCGCCAGTTAGAAATACCAAGTGATACCAGGTCGCTCTCCACCTGATCTTTCCAACGGAGTGGAGGTCTTCCTCTTCCTCTACTTCCGCCAGCGGGCACTCCATCGAATACTTTCAAATCTGGAGCGCTTTCATCCATTCGGACCACATGACCTAGCCAGCGTAGCCGCTGTCTCTTGATTCGCTGGACTATGTCAATGTCATCGTACAGCTCATCGTTCCATCGTCTGCGGTATTCGCCGTTGCCAACGCCCAAAGGACCATAAATTTTTCGCAATACTTTTCTCTCGAAAACTCCTAAAGCCGACTCATCGGATGTAGACATCGTACAGGCTTCTGCACCATGTGTCAGGACGGGAATGATGAGCGACTTGTTGAGTTTGGTTTTGGCTCGTCGAGAGAGGACTTTACTTTTCAATTGTCTACTCAGTCCAAGGTAGCACCTGGTGGCAAGAGTGATTCTGCGTTGGATTTCAAGGCTGACATTGTTGGTATTGTTAATGCTAGTTCCCAGATAGACGAAATTATCTACGACTTCGAAGTTGTGACTGTAAACAGTGACGTGGGAGCCAAGTCACGAATGCGATGACTGTTTATTTGATGACAGGAGATATTTCGTCTTGCCTCGTTCACTACCAGACCCATTCGCTTCCCTTCTTTGTCTAATCTGGAGAACGCAGAACTTACGTTGGGGGTGTTATGTTATTGTGCCTGGTCTGTTTAGCTCTGCAGCTCGTATTATTTTCTCCAGCAACAAATTAAAGAAATCACACGATAAAGAGTCTCCTTCTCTAAAACCTCGTTTGTTATCGAATAGCTCGGAGAGGTCCTTCCCAATTCTGACTGCGCTTTTGGTATTATCCAGGATCAGTTTAAAAAGCGGCGTAGAGGCATTTCCTCATCGTGCTGTCGAAGGCAGCCTTAAAATCGATAAAAAGGTGGTGTGTATCGATTATTTTCTCTCGGGTCTTCTCCAAGATTTGGCGTATGGTGAATACCTGGTCAATGGTGGATTTGCCAGGTCTAAAGCCACACTACTAAGGTCCGATCAGTTTGTTGACGGTGGGCTTTAGTCTTTCACACAATACGCTAGATAGGACCTTATATGCGATATTAAGGACACTTATCCCACAAAAATTGGCGCAGACCGTGGGGTCTCCCTTTTTTTGGATTGGGCAGAGCACACTTAGGTTCCATTCGTCAGGCATGCTTTCGTCCGACCATATTCTTCAAAGAAGCTGATGCGTGCTCCTTGCCAGCTCTTCGCCGCCGTATTTGAATAGTTCTGCAGGTAAGCCATCGGCTCCCGCCGCTTTGTTATTTTTTAAGCGGGCAATCGCTATTCGAACTTCTTCATAGTCGGGTGATGGCACTTCTATACCATTGCCATCGATTGGAGTTTCGGGTTCGTCATCTCTGGGGTTTTCATTTTCACTGCCATTGAGCAGATTGGAGAAGTGTTCCCTCCATACATTAAGTATACTCTGCACATCTGTCACCGGGTTACCTGCATGGTCCTTACATGAGTTTGCTCCGGTCTTGAAACCTTCTGTAAGTCGCCGCATCTTCTCATAGAATTTTCGAGCATTACCGTTGTCGGCCAGCTTCTTAAGCTCTTCATACTCACACAATTCGGCCTCTTTCTTTTTTCGTCTGCAAATGCGTCTCGCTTCTCTCTTCAGCTATCGATATATATCCCACCCCGCACTTGTTGTAGTCGATCGCAAAGTTGCGAGGTGGGCAGTCAGTTTTCTCTCTACTGCAGTTCGACATTCCTCAATGGTTTCCGAAGCAGCCGTATGCAAGGAATTTGCTATTTCGCTCCACAGCTCCCTTATATCGAGTCGCTGATGAGTGCTCTCAGAGAGCAGGCGTGCAAGCCGAGTAGAAAACTTGCTGGCTGTCTGCTGTGATTGCAGCTTTTCAACGTCAAACCTTCCTTGTGTTTGTTGACGGGCGTTCTTTGCCACACAGAGGCGGGTGCGTATTTTTGCTGCTACAAGATATTCGAGTCGATATTTGGCCCTCGAAACGTAAGCACGTCTAGAACACTGGATATATGTCTTCCGTCTATCACAACGTGATCGATTTGGGTGCGTGTTTTACGATCTGGCGACAGCCATGTAGCTTGATGAATTTTCGTATGCTGGAATCTGGTACTACTTATACAGACAACCATGTTTCGGGCCACGGCAAAGTCGATCAGCCTCAACCCGTTTGGGGATGTTTCGTTGTGGAGGCTGTATTTTCCGATTGTTGCGCCAAAAATACCTTCTTTGCCCACCCTGGCGTTGAAATCGCCTAGCACAATTTTGACATCGTAGCGGGGGCAGCGCTCATAAGTACGTTCTAGGCTCTCATAGAAAGCATCTTTGGCCACATCATCCTTCTCTTCTGTCGGGGCGTGGGCGCAAATTAAAGATAAGTTGAAGAACTTCGCTTTGATGTGAATTTCGGCTAGACGTTCATCCACCGGGGTTAATGCCAGGACTCGGCGACGGAGCCTCTCTCCCACCACAAACCGAACACCTAATTTGCGCTCCTTTAAATGGCCGCTGTAATAGATTTCACAAGGAGCCACCTTCTTCCGTCCTTGTCCCGTCCATCGCGTTTCTTGGACGGCGGTGATGTCAGCCCTTAGACCGGATATTTCAGGTGCATACCCTTAAATCATGATCCTTTAAACGTTTGCGGGGGTCGTCATCTAAAGGGGGGTCTCTCATCCGAGGCATATGTTGATTTTTCAATGAAGTATAATTTTCATGTGGTGGGTTCCAAACCCTACGCACAACCGCAGGGGATTCGCCTTCTCACTGTAGCTCGCCTCCAAATGGATGTTTGTTGGCTACCCAGAGGATACTTGGTCTAAAACCGGAAGTCGTGAGCTGCTTGAACCGTATGTAAAAGAATCGTTTCTGGCCACTCCAAGGTGAATGGCAGTCAGAAGCTTTCTTCACTTGCGTGAACTTCTACACATGGCCCCATTCTCCTAAAAGGAGGATAAAAAGGACTACTAGCTATAATTTGGGTACAAACATATTTTGGACCATATCTCTACGGTAAGATTTTTAAATTGCAAGCAGACCGCAATCCCTTAATTTGGTTAAATAATTTTCCTTTAAATTATTTAGTAATTCCCAGATTAAAGTTAGCTCTTAGCGAGTAAATATTTGATATCGAATATAGCAAAGGTATAGAAAATAACGTGGTAGTCTCTTTGAGAAGATTCCAATTACAAGTAATTGCATTGGAGGACGTGGAATTTGCTGAAACGCAAAGTAGCTTTCAACTGAAGACACAAACGACCACAATTGGATGTCAGAAAACCAATACATTTATTTAAAATTCCAAAAAATTTTATGATGATAAAATTACCAAAAAGATATATTTGAAACATCATATTTTATAATCAGACGAATTTTAATTTAGGAAAATATGATAAAAGACAACCTTGGAAAAGTTTCAAAAGACCTATATTTGAAAAATTTTACAATATATTGTCTGAATGTTATGAAATTTATTGAATTAAAAGATTGAGAACTGAGATTGACTGACTGACTGAATGCTAATACAAAGTAATATTTGCCACGTTTGAACAATTATCCAGCATATAGGAGCTTGAAATTTCTTAAACACACATTCTGTAAATTGCTTAGTGGTAGTGAAAATCAGCAAAATCTGGCTACTATATCATATATCCCCATTCAACCGCTTTGAGTTTTTGGGTCAGAAATCTGCAAACGAAAACATCTAGAAGCCTGGAATTGAATTGCATACTGATAGCGAAAATCATTGAAATCTGAAAAAGCTGATTGGTTCAGATATAAGGTTTTGCGTCCAAAATCAGTCAAAAAGTCATAAAAGAGCGGAAAAATGAGTATTTCACAGGCTTTAATTCAAAATTATATTATACACCGAAAATCATCGAAAAAGAATTTTTCAATTTGCATAAATTTGATATGTATATGAAAGGTATAAAGACAGTCCTTCGTTCTTGTTTCTTGTTGCATAACGATAAAAAGTTACAAAGAGTATTCAATATAAAGGCATATTAAAATAAATTTAATAAATGTAATATGGGTATTTGCTAAGTAAAGGGTGTTTTTTATAGAGGTATAGAACTTTAAGTTGCAATAAAACAACGATGGATTATTCGATTGACATGAATTTTATTTATCCGAAAGATAATCTTGTGGCATTATATTTTAAATATGACCGCCACGGCTGACGCGGATGTAATCCAATCTGGAACCCAAATTTTCGATGACTTTTTCCAACATTTGTGGCCGTATATCGGCAATAACACGGCGAATGTTGTCTTCCAAACGGTCAAGCGTTTGTGGCTTATCCGCATAGACCAATGACTTTACATAGCCCCACAGAAAGTAGTCTAGCGGTGTTAAATCACAAGATCTTGGAGGCCAATTCACAGGTCCAAAACGTGAAATTAGGCGGTCACCAAACGTATTTTTCAATAAATCTATTGTGGCACCAGCTGTGTGACATGTTGCGCCGTCTTGTTGAAACCACATCTCCAGGACATCATGGTTATTCAATTCAGGAATGAAAAAGTTAGTAATCATGGCTCTATACCGATCATAATTGACTGTAACGTTCTGGCCACCATCGTTTTTGAAAAAGTACGGACCAATGATTCCACCAGCCCATAAAGCGCACCAAACAGTCAGTTTTTCTGGATGTAACGGTGTTTCAACATACACTTGAGGATTACCTTCACTCCAAATGCGGCAGTTTTGTTTGTTGACGTAGCCATTCAACCAGAAGTGTGCTTCATCGCTAAACATCGCTAAAATGGACGTAGTGCGCGATACGTTTTCCGCACAGAACCATTATTTTCGAAATAAAATTGCACTATTTGCAAGCGTTGTTCAGGCTTGAGTCTATTCATGATGAATTGCCAAACCAAACTGAGAATAAATCACTTGACAGCTGTTAAATCGGTCGCCATCTTGAAAAGTAATGCCAACTTAAAGTTCTATACCTTTATAAAAAACACCCTTTATAAGAAATCCATAATACGGTGCACGGGATTGATTTTCCTATCCGTGCAATGGCACAACACAAAACACATTCAAAAAAATATGCAACGAAAGGAAAATCATGTATACCTAAAGCTATGTATATTTATTTTCCACAAATTGCAAGAAGAAAGAAACTGTGCATACCATTTATTTCCTAGTTTAGGGGAATACCCCTAATTACTTGTTTCAGTGCAATCCTTCTTCTCTCACTAACCCACTCTAATTTTTATTTTAGACGGCCCCTTTCATATGAACACCAATGCATCTTGCTGTAGGAGCAGCAGAGAAAACAAAGTGTAACATCTCTTTGCAAATAGTGGAATTTAAAAAAAAAAATTTTATAAAGCTTTTTATATCAAATTTATACTCTTACAGTTGTTTTTCTTAAAAATTAATGTTGCATATGTATGCATATGTATGACACTGCCCTGCCAACCAGCACTGGGTAAAAAACTAGATAATTTGAACAAGCATTTGCTGAATAGTGGATAAAAAACTGGGTAGCAGCATAGGCATTTTATTAAAGAGAGTGCAGATTTTACCCAATTTTTCCGTGTACATGTGATCTTTCTGTCTTGTTTCACCCATTCAGTTTAGCCCATAAAGAAAACATGTAACTGTCCTTTTCTAATTTCTCTCGTCAGATGGGCACAGGGTTGCATTTTTTTTAGAGGCGAATTCATACTTACATACAATTCGCTCCCATATTTAAAATTAAAAACAGTTGTTTGCTATTTAAAAAAAAATTATTTATAAATTTATTTATTTTAAAAATATGATTACATATATTTAAATATCTAATTAAGAATTATATATTTTAATCGATTTATATCTAAAATTTTACAATTTATTATTATAACTAATTATTTGTATTAAAAAATTACAATATGGAAATTTTAAATTAACTTAAATTCTAAATTCCGCAAACATGATCTCAAAATATAAAAAATGAGATATTAGAAAATAATGTAACATTAAAAAATCATAAAATAATAATAATAGAAATTAAAAATTTAGTTAAAGCGTAAAATTTGGTTATGGAATTTGAAAACTTGAAATTTTTTTAAGAAAAAGTTTTTACAATTTTACAATTTCATAACCAAAAGAAAGATAATCGTATTATCTTTATTCTGATATATATTAAAATTTATTTCGACACTAAAAAAAGGAGTTTATTATACTAAGAAACTTGCACTCTTTACTTAAATTTGCTTAAACAGTGCACTTATTTACATGGAAATAAATTTAGTAATTATGAATAGCAGCGGCTTTTGTTTAAACTTACTCAAAATGTTTGGAGTTCCTTTCCAAAATAAGTGTAATTGATGTGTATTTCATTGATAGTTGCTGTCCTTTAAAAAAAATAGCTCTGGGCCAGACCAACACCGATTTTGACTTGCATAGTATATTCACGCAACACTTCTTACTTATATAATTTTCTTGCATATTTATTGTTATTTTATAGATATATAAATTTATAATTTCGTTAAATTTCTTACCGCTCACTTCAGCACAGCACAATGGTATGTATTCGCTTGAAGTAATACCATTTCATGTCAATTTTCAAGATGGCTGTGATCACTGTTGCCACTCACGCATCAAAAATGCACCAAAATTATTACATATTTGCTCCTAAAAATATGCATACTGTGACGAAAATCCCAAATACGAAGGCCAGGCATAAGAAGTGGCAGTAAGATGCAAATTACCCTTACCAAGGACAAACAAAAGGGTACACAGTGTATAGAAAATTCCACGTCGTTAAGGGTAAACGGAGTAGCTGCAGCAACGGCAGGCAAACGAATAATCAGCTTATTCTTAAGCACGTGAACAGAATGTTTTGGTCACCCTCAGGTATAAAAAGAGCGGCAGTCGCTATGTTCTCGATTCACGCTCTAGATAATTTCAGTTATCGGCTTTTCTCTTTTATCTGACATTCGCTACACATATCCGCCACAATATGTAATTCTGCAATTAAAATAGTAAGTTTATTTGGATTTGTGAGATTCATATAATATTATATACAAAATTATATGAAGGTAAGTCGAGAAAATTCAAAATTAAAATACTGCAATTATTCGTAGAAAAAGTCTTCAGTTTTTTTGCTAGAGTAATTAAGAAACAGTGATAAGTCTTTAAAATTTTATATTAACAGATGTTTACTAAATACACCATATTAACAATTGTTATTGGTATTGGTACATGATAGTTCGAACCGCAACCATGACTGTGAGAATGAATTCGCTTCATGTGAGAACTTTGAAAAATCCTATGTTTATTCTTTGCTTTCTCTAACACACGCAGTTCTTAATAGAATACAAATTATTATTATTATTATTATTCGCTGTTCTAGCAGGACTAAGTTAAGGAAATTTATTTCTCTATTCGATCACAAAATTTGTAAATGTGTTCGTGAGAAGATAAAAATGTGTGAATGTGTGGGGGAAAGTGGGTAGTCGTGGTTGGCAGGGTTTTAATTTATTGTAAACAATAAAGTGCGGTAAATTAAAGAACGGAAAAGTGAAGGCGCCGTCTGACGTAGCATTTATCTCGAAATCTTTATTTCGTGCACACTTTTTGTTGTCAAAAATTTCAATTTCGCCGTATAACCACTCGGAGACTAATTTCTGAAATTTAATTACTTATATTGTAGAATTCAATTTGAGTTCTGAACTAAAGTTTCTAGCTGCTAGTTCAGCACTAGCAATTTTTATTTCTCTTGAAATGCTGTCAAAATAAATGTGTATTATCAGAGAAATTTAATTTGTAAAAATCAATTTCCATTAAGTTTTATATGCTATATAAAACTGCTCTTGAGATCTATTTTTTTTTTTTTTTAAATTTTAAATGCGATTTTTGACGACTCCTTAATATTAAATTTTAAATATTATGAAATCTGAATAATGCTAATTAAAAAATGAGTGAGTTTACATGAATGGACAAATATGCGACATGAGATTTTAGTAATATAAGTGTACAATTACCGTTGTAATGCTGTTGTTAACTTCTTACATCCCAAAATGAATCGTCCCCGATTCAAGATTATTTTCCAATAAATATTTTAATTGGTTTAATATGTATTTTCTTGATTTTCAATATTTTCTCTGGAATGGACAAATTTATTCAAATTTTATATTTTAAACAAATTAGCCAGTCAAAATAGACCCTAATATGGGACTGAAGGTGCAATAATTCGCACTCAGCTGAAAGTTGGTAGGATATTTCAAAACACTATCATAAATAAAATCTAAGAAGCCCTCATAGATCCGACATCGTGGAAAAAATATGCGCGGATTTCTCAATTTTCAACAAAACGGTAAGTTGTATCACAAAATCTGTTAGACAAAAGTTTTATATCAGATAATTATCTATAAAAGTGTTTAATAACATTTTTCCCGAGAGCCAGCATTTATGTGAAATAGCGATTCCAAAAGTCAGAAGAGTAGTAATATGTATATATGTATATAAAATCCTTTGTCCTAAATGACTGATTAATCAACACACAGCATACATAAACCTGACCTGAAACTTGGAAGGTGTATTCTGTTATTAATAGATAGCTATCAGATCAAAAACTTTTTTAACCTCAGATGTCTAAATTGACCGATGATGTTTTAGATGTATCAACGTTCAGAGGACCTAACATCGATTCGGACCACCATCTTATCGCAGCAAAGATACGCACCCGCCTCTGTGCACCAAAAACCGCCCATCAACAACCATAAGGAAGGTTAGACTTCAAACGCATTTGCAGACGAAAAAAAAATATTACTCTCGTATATTTTATGAAAAGATTCGGTGACTTAGAGAATGTTTCAAGACCGGAGAAACTAATGTAGTGACCAAGGAGGTAATCTGCTCACCGATGTTCTGGGCATACTGAGTTTATGTAGAGAATACTTCTCCGAATCCCCAATCGCAAATGATGGAATATACATAGCAATACCCGACTATGACCAAGTACGAATGGCGATTCTCCGTTTAAAAAATGGCTTACCGACAGAAATACGGCGGCGAAGAACTGACAAGGTGCATGCACCAGCTTCTTAGACTTGATAAACTCACCATTGGTTAGATGTTCACCATGCACCAAATTTTGGAGAAGACGATTTAAAGCTGCATTCGACAGTACTAAGAAGGAGCAGCCTCTACGCCGATATCTCTGCATTTGGTATACCTGCAAAACTTATTTTCGAGAAAAAATTTTGCGGAAGGTTTATGGCCCCGTTGATGGAAGCAGAGGCAGAGGAAGACTTCCACTTCGTGGAAAGTATAAGGAAGAGAAGAAACGAGTGGCGCGATTCGGCTATAATCGGGTCTGTTTTGAAAACATCTTAAGCAACTATATACTAAAATTTCAACTTCTGTTGCTAAAAATTCTATTAATAAGAAATATTTTTAAACTCCATATTTTTTCTATATATTTACGTAATTCTAAAAATCAAAGGCATTCGTAAATTCATATTATCCATTATTTATGAAATAGCTCTTTTCTATGTAATTTTCCGACTTGTAAATTTTATGAAAACCAGATTCCTGGTCATTACTGGAAAAACATTTGGGTTTGCCTATTTTAGATTAAATTAAAATGGTATCCGGTATTGGATAACGATCAGAAATTATATGTTTATTTTTTTTGTAATCGATGACTATTCTAAATTTTGATAAGCCATCGTCAACCTTTTGGTACCACCCATATCGGTGAATTATGAGGACTTTTACTTGGTCTTATTATTATATTTTCTCTTAGAATTTTATTTTATTAGCGAATAAATTAACTGATATACGTTATAAATACTACTCATTATGGGTTATTCGTTTTTCATTCGTATTTAGGCCCTTAAAGTACATAGTTATAAATAAATTATTAACTCCTTATTGTCATTTTCAAAACCATTTCCATCCCTAAAATTATCAGCTTTTTTAACAAAAGTTTTACTTTCTATTTCATCCTAGCGTAATCTTCATTTGATTGCTCTCAGCCTTTCCCTCATCATGAACAGTTTCTATTATATAGGGTGCTTTTTTATAGAGGTATAGAACTTTAAGTTGGCATTACTTTTCAAGATGGCGACCGATTTAACAGCTGTGAAGTGATTTATTCTCAGTTTGGTTTGGCAATTCATCATGAATAGACTCACGCCTAAACAACGCTTGCAAATAGTGCAATTTTATTTCGAAAATAATGGTTCTGTGCGAAAAACGTATCAGAAGCGAATTTTGTTTAGCGATGAAGCGCACTTCTGGTTGAATGGCTACGTCAACAAACAAAACTGCCGCATATGGAGTGAAGGTAATCCTCAAGTGTATGTTGAAACACCGTTAAATCCAGAAAAACTGACTGTTTGGTGCGCTTTATGGGCTGGTGGATTAATTGGTCCGTATCATTGGACGTAATGCGCGATACGTTTTCCGCACAGAACCATTATTTTCGAAATAAAATTACACTATTTGCAAGCGTTGTTCAGGCGTGAGTCTATTCATGATGAATTGCCAAACCAAACTGATCACTTGACGGCTATTAAATCGGTCGCCATCTTGAAAAGTAATGCCAACTTAAAGTTCTATACCTCTATAAAAAAACACCCTATACAACCCCGTAAAATTGATGGACGTTCACTTCCGAGATAGCTAGAAAAGCTTGCAACTTGTGCTTCTTTTAATCTGTATTAATAGCAGAAATAAATCGCAATCAAAGAAACTTTTAGCGGAAATGTGGTTTTATTGTTTCAGAAGCATATTTTTGTATAGGTTGTGTTTATTGGTACGAAATTGTAAAAAAAAATTAACTACGTATTACTCAATCGTCTTTGTTTTCTTTTCGCCTTTAAAATGAATTTACCAAGCAGCACTATCAAAATTCAGCGTCGAAAATGCAAATTCCAGCTGGAAAACGGAGTCCTATTGGGTGCATGAAACAAAGGATAAAACCATGGCTAAATATACGATTTGAGTTTGTGGGTACGATTAATGATCGTGCACATTTAAAAGCACAATGCACATAAAAAAATTGAACTGCAATAACTAACCAGCTTTCAATAACAAAATCTTTTAATTACAATGGGTATATGAGCAGTGGTTTAGCATTGTAGCGTTTGTTTATCATACAGTAATACATAATCAAAATGCCAATCAACGGATTGTTCCAGTAACTTATCAAAAAGCCTATGTAATGATTCCAATTGCATCGGATTTTACATACAGCAGAACGGAGTACACGAAATTCGCAACAAATATTTTATCTATGTATGTTTTCGATCAAATTTATTTTAAGTGACTTAAAGCATAATCATTCATTTTCAGTTGCTATAGATGCGTCAAATAAAGGCAAGTGGAATTAGCACCAACCTTTTAAGTTTTTACGCGTCTGATTCAGAGATGTCAGCGGATATTGCATATTACATCAAATCCAAACTTAAGCGGCCTACAGGCGGGTAAATTTTTTTCGCGATCTGCTTAAATTGAAACAAATTGCTGTGTCTGTAGGACAGTTTAAAAATAGATTGCAAGTTTTAAACAATTTTGTAAACTTGGGGCTTGCGTGTCTCTAGTGAAATTTGCGTTCCAACCTTCCTACGGTCTTTTGTGTGTGGCGATGTTCTTATATTTTTGTCATTTCTTTGGTGACTTCGCCGAGTTAACATCGGCGGTAAAATAATAACCACTGAATTATTTGAAAACTTCGACAAAAGTTTGATGATTGTGAGCTATTGCGCTTTTTTTACCCCTCCCAAATTATTCCTTATTGTCTAACAAAAAAATAAAGAAAAAAAAGATTGATTTAACTACCTTTTTCTGTCAGAATCAAAAAGTTTTAAAATATATAATCTCAAATTTAAAGAATAGCTTTGGAAAAAATTTCGATTTATGGAACAATTATTATCTTTTTCTGTAAAAAATTTTAAATTAAATATTTTCCTTTAATTGTTTTACTATTGATATTAATGAAATTTCTTCAACGAAAGGCATATCTTAACGACAACCTCGAATTTTGCGATATGGAATGGTCGAAAATGTTACGATGCCTGAGCTTAACACCAGCAATTGGCTACGTATCAGCATGGCTTCCGGAAAGTACACAGCACCACAACAGCACTTAACACCAGAAATACTCAGATATTTTATCTCCTCAACCGAAAGCGACGCTTTGCACGAACACTCCTTGTAGCAAAATTAAATTAATTGTAGAAAAATTAAACGGGAGGTTCCGCAGGGTGTTGTCCTCTCCTCTATGTTTTTTAATTTTGATATTTCAATTTTCCATCCACCACCAGAGGCCGTCTCCTTGATCTCATACACCGATGACTGTTCGATATTGGCGTCTGACTATGATATTGATAGCCTTTGTTCAAAGTAAAACGTTATCTCGTTGACCTTTTCCACTTCTTCACTGCACGACATCTGCTATGATGTTAAAATTCCGACAACATATAACCCTAAGTTACTAGGAGTCGCATTTGACAGCCTTCACTCCTTCACTCCTTCACTCCGCATACGACTGCAATTGACACTAAAGTAAACGGAGGTGACGATAGCACGTTAGATATTAGATTTTACAGTGAGTTGATCTTCTCGCAAGTCTAGTTCTCTTAAAGTGTAAAAGTTGCGTGTTAAGTGCGTGATATGTAATGAGTCGATTCTTTGATCTACTCAACATTTGACATCGTGGTCACAATAACAGCCTTCCATGAATTGGGTTCAATAATAAGCAGTATAAAGTGTTGTCGCCGCAGTCTAGACGAGCGCCGACGTACATCGAGAGAGCCGAGTGCAGAGCGCATAGTCGTCACATTACACACAAGCTCGAGCGTATATTTTACGGCATAGTTGCCAACCACAAAGTCGCAACAGCCTGCATGAGTGCAGGCGTACACGACAAGGCATGGTCGTAGCAGTTTACATGAACAGGTCGCTAATGGGTCACACTAAACCGCTACTCCGCCGTAACTCTCTGGGTGATGCCGCTCAAGACACCATTTTGTTTAAGTATATCAATTAAAGTAAGATTATGACTAATTCATAAACAAATACGATTTGCAAGGAGCCCCACAGTTCACAAATTTATTCCAACGAACCTTGGACACAGCGAGTATACCTCAGCACTTCAGAAGAAGCACAGGGGCAGGCAAAAGCTTCATTGTATGCCCATATGTATGTATGTAGACCTACTTAAAAAAAAGGTTTGCAAAGTCTTAAGAAATATAACACATGTATGCATGTATACTTATTTAAAAAGCATATGTAGTCTCGCAAACGTCCAAAGCAATATCACCCATGTACATATGTACATGTGTATGTACATATGTATGTAAGTATACTTACTCAAAAATTATTTTCCTTGCAAACGTCCTGGGAAATGTAACATATGTATACCTACTTAAATATTTCATTGGATCGTCTTTAAAAGAAAAAAAACTTGCAAAATTTTATACTGGTCGTCAGCAAAGTTGGTATTGACAGATTTTGCGTCGCTTACCGTTGACGACGCCAACGGAAATAGCTAATGTGTGTTTAGTTATCGATAAAAACTACGCCAATAGTAACTTTGTCACGTCGTCGCCACTTTTTGTCGATAACGCCAACCAAAATAGTAGTGATTATGAAGAATGTTTTTATATAAGATATTGACACAGATTCTTTTTTTGACGAGGTTATAGCTTTAAAAAACTTTGTGTATCTTGAAAAAAATTACAAGTACTCTGGTGAAGCAAAATGGATTAAGTTTTTCAGCAGTGTCTCAGTTCCCCGATTCGACAATGTTTGTAATTCCATTTTTCTTATTTTCTACGAAAAATATCTGCAAATTTGGGAATGTTTCACAATTTGTATAATATAAAATATATACACTTATAAAGCATACAATTTGACAAGCAAATTATTTGTTACAAAATTATCAATCCATATTTATGTATAATTTTAACACCCATTATGCAGTGTAGATTTCGTCGCTGGTCTACCCTCAACAATCTTGGCATCGGAAGACACATGTACCCGTATATAGAGATGGCTTGATAAATTTATTTGTTGTTTTTCCTGTGTGCAACAATAATCATTGAATCTGTGTCAAGTTAATGTTGCATATGTTGACATATCAATCAATGTACAGCCTACAAAGTAACCAAACTTATCGTCTATTTCAGGTTTGAGCAAACAGCTGAGATCACCTGATCGTTTTCGTTTCTCATTTCAATTGTCATTTGTAACTTCGAGCGCTGGCATGCATTACATTGTAGAAAAAAAATACCTATAACCAAATGACCTATAACTTTTTTATACATTTAATAAGTAATTGTAATATTGAATGGTACCTCAAAAATGCAACCATGCGTAATTATTGCTTTATTGTATTTCCTATTATTCGCATTTCAATATGCAGATTTATTGTTTTATTGATGAAGGTAAATATAGTTTTCGAAATTAAAAACGCCTATTTACTAATAAACTTCTTGATTTATAGATACAGGAACTGCTGTACTGCGTATGCATACGAGCATATGCTCCACTACATATACATAGGATTTATAAATCGGGGCCATGAGCTGCTATCCGAAAACATATGGAGCGCAGTCGCAAGGATAAGGATGGCAAGTTCCAATTGATTCTTGTTGAATCTAGAATCCATCGCTGCAATAAGACAAAGAATATTCTGCCACATAACACGAAATGTAAATCCCAACATAATTTCCGCTTTATTATATTGGGATGGAGATATGCTTAGGCAAAGTGAAATAAAACATATAGTTTTGATTGTGTTTCCTGTCTCAGAAGAAAAATACAAGAAAGTGTTTGACAACTGTGATTAGTGAAAGGTTTGCTGAAATGTAGATGGTGAACTTAATGTCTTAAATGTAAAATAAATACAGAAATTTCTACAAAATAAATGTTTGAAATCTTCACTTGCCTATGTCTAAATTATGATGTTTTTATGAAATTTGTTTTATTTTTGTAATATTACTGTCATATAATTTAATATGAAAATATATTTTATTGAATATTGTTGTTTTAGTAAATAAAAACATTTTAATGAGCATGTTATATACCATACATATGTATACAGTACAATTTACTTAATTACTACTACGGTTTATATCAATTTGTATATGTGTTCAGTTAAGTACTTTATACATCATTCAGTTTAACTGAATTTAGTTTTTCATTGCATGCCTTGAAAATAACAATGGTTTTCGGTGCCGCCAATGCAATAGTATCCAAGTTAACTCGATAAACTAACATTGCACAAACCCGAATTAACCAGTTTTTAAAATAAAAGTTGTTTTTACAAGCTCGTACCTAAATTTTTTCAGTTTTCCACTTCACAAAAAAACTAATCCAAATCTTATATAGGTATACTCATAATTTTAAACTTATATATTTCAGTTAATTTTCTTACAATTAGAAATAACTACATACATAAATAGCATATAAAAGACATTCTGAAATAAAAATCTTCTGTATATATCATTTTATTCAACAAGTAACATTATTTCTGTGACACTCTTATTCTATAAAGTGTACATATGTACACTTCTCAAAGAGTATTTTAGTGGAAATCAATACCAATATAAATGGAATGGGTGAAATTCTGTTTATCTTGCTGTTTTGAATTCTTAATATTTGGTTTTGCATACTTATAATTATTAAGCCCTACACTGAAAGTAGGAAAATACATAAAGTAATTAGAAATATGTATATATATATATATATATATATATTCCTAAGAAATAATTTTACCTTACAATGTTACAATAATTAATAAAATTCAAAATATTTAAAATTTACCTCTAAATGTTGAGGAAAACTTTTAAAATGAATGAGAAATAAACATAACATATACATAAAGAAACAAGCGCAGGGTTGTACCCGCATCGGATTTGGTTTTAATATTTTGGTAAATAACTTTGTAATTATTTTTCATATTCTGCTAATTTTTTTGAAAAAAAAAAGATTGCACATATTTGATATGAAATCTTTCCAACAAGTTTACTAATCTACCTGATGTTTTTAAACTATTAACAAAAATTCTTGCAACACCACAACCTTACTTCGAATTCATTGCTACACGAAGCCCATCCGATAAAAAAAACCGACAAAGAAGGAAGTAAAATGGAAAGGGAGTTTGGTTACTATGTAGGCTGTACAATGCTTTGAATGATCTGGTTATTCCCCATTTATGTTTTTAAAATATTAGCAGACCCTGTGGTTGGGCACCACTTAACAATTCCACTTAGTGGAACATTTAATTGTTATTTATACTATAAATTTTTTTTATCTTAAAACTAGGTTTGTAACTATGTCATATGGCACTATACTTTAGTTGAATGCTAAAGTAAACAATAATAAGCATTTAATTAAAGAACTGAAAAGTACATAATATTAAATTTCTAATATTGTGTAATCTGCGTTACGGTAAATAAGCAAAAAAGCAAAATTTATTAGGAGTGAGTTTACTGGAGTGAGCAAATGCACGATATGATTTTTAGTAATATTATTCACAATGACTGTTGGGTATCTATTGCAATGCTATTGTTAATTTGAATGGCATCTATAAGTATAAGTACTTCAACATCAGCAGAAGCACATGCAGCTATGCATTCAATCAGCGCAGCAGCAGCAACACCATTGCGAACGAAGAAATACGGAACAAGATGAAACAGTTAAATAGGAAAAAGGGTACAGCATTGATCCCTACATTAACATGATGAATAATAATAGAAATTTAATTAAAAATTGAATACCGTGGTCTCCACAATTGATGCTGAGGAACGGGAACAGATTTGCCCGAGATGCGAAGAAGAACCCACAAAAGATGCAGACGTTAATATGTTACCAAGCCTCAACAAATCTACTTACAGGAGCGCAGCTACAATTAGCTTGTATTAAATTTCGCGAAAATTACTGGTACCAACAATTACCACATTGTGCCTCTTCTGCAGGAAATATTGATGAGACCAAAATACAAGTACGTAACGCAAATCATATTCCCTTTTCATAAAAGGAATTGAACTCGTAGTTGACTTAAATGATGGAAGAGCAAAGGTTTAAAGTCATGACGTACGTGAACATAAAAATTACAATATGGTACCACAAAAATTCCTTAAGGTGCAGAATAATGGTAGAAGAGACATTTAAGCGAAATGTCACTGTATAATGTACAAACACCCTACGTCGTTTCACCAAATACTGACATTGATAACAAGCTACTAAAGCAAAATCGAATTTGGCAGGGTGTTGTATGATAAACTACTAAAAAAAATTAAGTAATCAATACTTAACACCTCCACAATATCTTTAAATCCTACTTATGAAATAGGCATTAAAGAGTGAAAATAAATGACTAACACATATAACCATTACTTCCACTAAATTGTTAGAACAATATCTGAAGCTAATTGGAAAATGGCGTATAAAAATCAACGAAAGTAAGTGCAATCACGTCCCTTTTACATTAAAGATAAAATTTAGCAGTGGATATTCCGCAAGCTAGCAAAATTAGAATATACAAATAATGCAAAGACTTCGTTATAAAACTTTAAGAATAATAACTGGAAAAATAGGTAACAAAACTACACAATCATTCGAACCCTATAGTGAACAGCCTGGCCTTCACATCAATTCATTACGCTGAGCAAGTCCGCCGTTCCTAGGTAATTTTATTTTAAAAATTTTATTGTTTACTATTAGGTTTCCGATGTCGAAGTATATTCTAAAAGTAAAATGTTAATAAAAAATTGTATGTTAGAAATACACTCGGATTTATTGACATTTCTTTTTGAAAGACGGTAGAGTTTATAAAACTAAAGAAATTATCCTACTGCAACAAAATTAACTAATGCCGCCCCAAAAAAATAACATCACTACAAAAATAAAAAAGGAAAGTAATTTTTAATACGGTACATGGGACATCAATTATTGCCTTTATTAAGTGAATTGTACTCTTTAGATAATTAAATAATTGCGTATTGTATCGTATGATTAGTGAAAAGCAATGGAAGATATACATTTTTATATTTCTCTAACAACAATAGCCATATGAGGAGCTCAATACGTTTATATATATTCGAAATAGACTATTGGGAATTAGTAAAGACAAGACTTCTGGACTAAGAGTATTTCAATCGCTCGACAAAAGATATGTACAGTCTGCGGGAAATAAGAGACTTAAAGATTCGAAATCATTTGCTGATAAGGGAGTTAAAAAGATCATCGTATTTAATTGGGGTCAATCTCAGCACCCAAACAAGCCTTAGGAGTTGGCTAAGGGTGTAAGTTCATTTATATATATATATATATATATAATTGACGTTTGTAGTCGCTGAAGGGAATTTCCGCTGAGCTCCTCCTCAAATTTGTGGTGGTTCTTCCAACAAATAGAAGAACTTAACATACACTATATAGTAAGCTGCCCCGAACGTTTGATAGATTTTTATGAGGATCTTTTTATTCGTGTCATAAATACACAGTTATTAAATCATAAAATATGTATTTAATTCGAAGAGTCTTCGAGTGGCTAGCATTGCGTACTACGATTCGGAAGGCCTGGGTTCGAATTTGGGTTCGAGCAACATCCAAATTAAGGAAAATTAATTTTAATAATTGCGGTCGCTCATCGACAAGAAATATCAAGTCCTCTGGGTGTATTTCTGACATGAAATATGAGATCATTTTAAAAATCCGGAGACGGCTTAGAATATACTATAGGTCCCTTTATTCGTTGGTAAAAATATCAAAAAGCCAAACACAAATTGGAGGTGGAGCTCGTCAGATGATCGCTTCAGCGGTTACAAAGCGTCAATATACACATATAACTATATAATTCAAAAATTAGTTTTAGCCCCTTTTTCTTAGAGCACATTGCTTTTAGTTATCAATTTAACAATTTTTTTGTAACATCGAAAATTAATCAAGCTAGAGACAAAAGAAAATAACGACAAACTAGGTTAAGTCGTCATTGCCTATTATAATTTATGGTCAAAATTTGAAAAATATTATGATCGTCTCTCATATAACAGCTAGTGTTATAAAAAATTCGTTAAGTATTACTTAAGAATGTTTAATTTTCATTAATTAATTTTTAATTTTGCTTTATTTGAATAAGAGGAATATGATTGCATGTAAGTAATTTAAGATGAGCTTGGAAAGCAAATAGTTTAAGGGGAAAGGTAAATACCATATTCAGATTTAATTTAAATTTATCTTTAATTTACAGAAATTATTTTAGTTTTAGAATTTATCTAAGAAATTTTCTGAGCTTGGAGAATAAGTTATGAGTACGAGTACATAGCTTGAATATCGTAGATTCATTTTTAGCTTCCTTTCGTTTAAATTTATTTGTAAATAAATTTTGACAGTTCTAAACTAATTGCGATTTCAGATACGTTCCCGGATGTGAACGAGCTAAGTTTTGGCAATAATAATTATTTTTGTAAAAAACTATTAGGCCCGTCCACACGTTTCTATGGATTTCTTGCATTTCACGTTATTGTAAATGAAGTTATAAATTTTATTTTTATTATTTTAGTAAGTAGATTAATCCTTGACATTGGTATGATTCGCGTTTGCGCATTACACATGCACAATTACTTATAGAGGTGCGTATCAGATATATGCAATTAATGACTTTTTTGTTACTCATCCATAAAAATATGAATATAAATGCAGATCCGATCTTTGTTTCGTACGTTAACGTTAAACGAAAAACCATTGTTTAAAACATCTTTGGGCGCTTAGTACTGTTAAACTAAAAAAAATCATGTCATTTGTTATTTATTCTTTAGCTCAATTATTTTGAGCATCTATCATCATCTGCAGTACGCTAACCCTAGAAGAAGAAAACTGGTAAATTATTTAACAAATTGGCTCAGGGATTGCCGGAAACTTTGCAAATATTTCTCATCACATTGTAATCTGTCAAGATGTATCCAATCCGTAGAATTCGCATAATAACAGTCGAATTGTCATAGACTGCCTCGCTTTGGGCTGACTTGTCTTAATATTTTTACAGTGAAATTGTGAGAGGGCTTTGTCTTACAAATAAAGTTGCTCAAAAAATTTTTACATTAAGATATTTTATGATAATCATTATATTTTGTGATCTTAAGGCTTTAATTAACTTTGCCATGCTTTTATGTTTTAAACGATACATTTAGTTTCAAGAATAGGGTATTTGTATATTGTCATAATTGCTGGTTGTAAGTAACAATATGAATGTAGGCATATTCGAATATATCAATTATTAGGATATCCAACTGGCCCGTGCACATCTTTCATTAATAGTGTTCACTATTGATTGGAGTTCACTATAGGCCATTTAATTTTAATTTTTTTATTTTTTTAGTACTTTATTGAATCAAGCAAAATTTTGAAAATTCTTATGCTAATTTTTATACATATACAGCTAAATCATTACTACTTTATCGATTAACAAAGTAAGCAAAGAACAATAAATTATAAAGATATGTAATTTATCTTTAATAATACCAAATTAGTAGTCTAACAAAAGTAATACTTTGATTTCTAATCTTAGCTTGGGTTGAGTGAGTCTTCGATCCAATGGAACTCTGTGGTATTTTAATACCATTTATAGAGATTAAAGGGCAGGAGTCTTTTTTAGGGGAAATGTTACTTGTATACATCTAGAATCCTTGCCATGTAGTTAGCAATTCTTCCAATATTTTTAAATGTTGTTGCAATTAATAGTGGCCGTAACTGCAAAAGTTGATATGACGGAGTTTTGGCTTGTGGGTAAATCGCTTTCATAAATTATATGTAAGACGGGCCCTTGTGGAACACCAGCTAATATTTCATAGGACTCAGTAGTGTAGTGACTTTTTACTACGGTATAAATATTTGCGGGAAGTGTACCCTCAGCTTATATAAAAGTCCATCCAGCCAAAGTTTATCAAATGCCTGAACAGGATCGAGGAACACTGAGTACAATATTTAAAAGCCTGATCTTATATATGCAGCGATTCTATGCACCTGCACTATTGCGTTATACTTGTCTTTAAAGCCGAATTAGTGTCATGGTATGGGCCGCTTCTATTCTAAAATCGGTTGTATTATTTTTTTATAAAAGTTTTTATGAGCCTACCAAAGTTGGAACTTGAACTGGTTTAGGGATCATAATAATTTCCGAGAGCTAGAGACAGAGCTATCTTAATATGCTATTAAAGATATAAAGCATGTGTGTTATCATATCTCTCGTTATATTGTCGTACCCAGGAGCTTTAGTTTTCTTAATGTCATTGTTAGTAATTTCCCTAAGTGATTTAAAATTAAGTTGATTACAATTTTTATCCATACCTTCATTGTGGAAAATAATTTGTTTCACTATTAGGTTTAAATATATTGAAAATATTTATGTTCATTTTCGAGGAAATTCTGAATCTTTTTAAGGTCATTTTTTATGGCCGGGAACGAAGCCTCTGCCAATCTCTCCAGAGTCGTCTGAGCTGCTCGCAGTGCTCGTTGCCCGGGTATCTGGAGCTCCAGTTAAACCTGGCCCCAATTCATTGAAAACTGCTTGTATTGTATTAAATTATATTATAGGCTTCTACATAACAATGTTTCTCCTTGTTGTTTCGATATCAAGAGCTTTGAGTATCAGTGATGAATTGTAATATGGAGCCAAAGGTGATCTTTTGGGTCTGTAGATTTTTGATATGAGTTGATTTTCCAATGTTTAAATTTTGTTCACTAAAATTTGCGTCTCAGGTTAGTGATACAGAAAAGCTGTATCTTTATAAATGTAAACATAATCTCATATATTGTCACAGAATGCGATACAGAAAAGTAAAGTAATCTGATGTTGTCCTAAGGCTCATTATTGCCTTCATTGGTTAGTATTATTTTTCCGTTATCTTTTTTAACTACATGTTTCGCGTATTTCTGTGTTTGATCCTTCTGTGCCTCTAGGAGTATATTTCGTCTACTTCTTTGTAGTTCAGTTGTTTGCGATTGCGGTTGTGGTATCGCAAAACTCTGACCGGGTTTTGTTAAAGGTGCTTTTTGATGTCAGGATACACCCTTTGATTAAAGTACACATTCTCGGGTGCTGAACTGTGTTGATATGCCAAAACTTTCGCAAGTTCAATTATAGTGATATGCATCCATTCGATTTGTTGTCTAATAAAATACTTGATTTCTAGTATGTGTTATTTGTATTCATATGTAAATTTGTTATGCAGAAACTTGGCATTTGGGTTTCTTGTCAACGTATTTGTATGTGTCTTTCTTATATGGCAGAATTTTGAATATTTGATGGTTGAGCTAATCTACATATTATTGAGGCCGAGTTAAAAATCCTTACTTTTATATAAATGTGTGCAACTTTCTCTTTTATTCGCATATATATGTCCTATTATAAATATGCGATATATAATATGATATATCTTGAAACCAATGCATACATATATACATGTATGCACGAGCACATTCATACAAATGTTAATCTTGTTTATGTACGAATATAAAGGGAGATCCAAGTAGAGGTACTTTTTCAATACCTTCTTTTTTGACAGACACGCATGAGTAGTGCCAATTTGTCATGTTATTTTTGTTCAGTATTGCTTGGCATTTCATCATGGAAAGACTTTTGCCTGAATAACGTTTACAAATCATTCATCTCTATTTCGAAAATTTACGTTCTGTAAAGAATGTGTTTCGTGCGCTTCACGTGGAGCACGTGGGCTCTTGAAAAGTTCCTAAAAGATCCGACGCTTTCGAGCCAAATTTTGTTCAACGATGAATCCCATTTCTGGGTCAATGGGTATGTAAACAAACAAAATTGCCACATTTGGGACGAAGAGTAAACTGAAGGGATTAAAGAACTGCCATTTCATCGAGAGAAAACAACGGTTTGGTGTGATTTGTAGGACAAAAATGATGCCGGTGAAAACGTAACTGCCAATGGCGACCGTTATCGCGCCATGATAACCGACTATTCGATTTTTGAAATTGAAGCTTGATCTCCGCGAATTTGGTTTAAACAAACGCCGTCTTGTCCCACTTCCCACACTTCGCATCAATCAATGGATTTATTAAGAGAACACTTCGGTGAACAGATAATTTCACGTTTTGCGCCGGTCGATTGGCCACCAAGATAGTGTGATATCACACCGTTAGACTTTTTTCTTTGGATATATGTAAGGTCTAAAGGCTATGCGGACAATCCCGCTTTGATGCAGGCTTTGGAGAAAAACTGCATGCGTGTCATTCGCCAGTTAGTTAAATTGGACTCAACGCATGGACCATCTGAGACGTAGCCGCGGCCAATATTTGAAAAAGATAATCTTAAAAAAATAAATGCCAAAGAATGTTCCATCGAATGATAATAAACATTCCCCATTAAATGTGAGATTTCTAGGTTTTTTAGTAATAATAATTATAATAATAATAATAATATTAGTATATTTTTCACGTACATGAAATGGTACATTAACTTTGGTCCGAAGTATGTAAGTACCAGAAGGAAAATAATAAACCCACAAAATTTATACCGATCGTATCAGATTTTGCCATATACGAAGGTCCTTTTGGTCATACGTCTGTTTGAACGTAAAACAGTCTCTCAGTTTTTGACCAACCGAATTGGTCGACTATATCATATAGCTCGAAGCAACCGATTTGTTCACATATATAATACAATAAATTAGATTTTGATACTGAAAACCATTGAAATCGGAGGACTATATCATCATACAACCATTCCGATCAAATATGAGGTTTTGGATAAAAAATCTGTCAAAAAATCACCTAATGGTATGAAATTTCATTTGCCTACCTCGCAACTTTGTGATTGACTACAACACGTGCCTGGTGCGGTACATACCAATAGCTGAAGAGGAAAGCGAAGCTCATTTGTACACGAAAAAAGAAAGAGGCCGAAATACGTGAACATGAATAGCTCGAGAAGCTGATCGAAAAGCCTATGAGAAAATGCGGCAACTTACAGAAGGTTTCAAGACCGGAGCAAACTCATATAAGGGCAAAGGAGGCAATCTGGTGACAGATGTCAAGCGCATAATTAGTGTAGGGAGGTAGACCTTCTCTAACCTGCTCAATGGCAGTGATAGTGAAAAACCTGGAGATGACGAACCCGAAACCCGAATCGATGAGGATGGTATAGACGTTCCATCACCCGACTACGATGAAGTTCGAATACCGATTGCCCGTTTAAAAAATAACGAAGCGACGATAGCCGATGGCTTACCGGTTATCTATTCAAATATGGCGGAGAAAAACTGCCAAGGTGCATGCTTCAGCATCTTTGCAGAGAATGGTCGGACGAAGAATGCATATCAGTGTGGCGATAGACCTGGAAAATCCACCATTGACCAGATATTCACTATGGGCCAACTCCTGGAGAAGACCCGAAAGAAAAAAATCGATACACAGCAAAATAAGGAACTGTTTCTGCGCTGGTACCAGGTACAATCTTCTACAAGAGTGTACAATTGTTGGCTTATGCCAATGATACTGATATCATTGGTAATAACAACCGAAACTTAAGTTCTGCTTCCTCCAGGTTAGATAAGAACCAAAGTGAATTGGCCTGCTAGTGAACGAGTGCGAGACGATTTATCTTCTGTCATCAAATAGCCTTCGTATTCCGGACTTGGCTCCCACGTTACTGTTGACAGTCATAACTTCAGCCTTCAAACCCAACGCAGAATCACTCTTTCCAACAGGTGCTACTTTGGACTGAGTAGGCAATTAAAAAGTAAAGTTCTCTTCCGACGAACCAAAACCAAACTCTACAAGTCGCTCATCATTCCTCTCTTGAAATATGATGCAGAAGTTTGGACAACATCCGATGAGTGGACTTTAGGAGTTTTCAGGAGAAACTTGCAAAATTAACTGTACGAGCTATACGACGACGTTGGCATAGTTCAGCGAATCAAGAGACAGCGGCTGCACTGGATAGGTCACGCCACCCGAATGGATGAAACTGCTCCAGCTTTGAATGTACTCGTGTAGTTCTCGCTGGTGGAAGCATAGAAAGAGAAAGACCAACACTCCGTCGGAAGCGTCAGGAGTAGAGTGACCTGGTTTCACTTGGTACTACCAACTGGTGCCAAACAATGAAGGTAAGGAATGATAACGCGAGTTACAACCTATAACAGACGTTCTTTCAGATATTAAATTTCTGGTCATCGAAAATGGTGTATTTAATATATTCCCACTTACTTTATATAATGAAGGTAGTTGACTTCTATAAGTATCCCACCACTATAAGAAATAAAAATGGTCACTCAATTGCACATCTATAAATGATAGATGATTTCGTTATTCGCTCGTTCGCCAAAGTTTGGTTCCGTACACTCTTCCAAAAAGTCAGAAAGGAGGTCTGCATTTTAATTAGAAATTGTGGATGCAAGCGGTAGCAACATCATTTTCAGCTAAACTTTCTTAATTCTTCGGAATAATTTTTTTAAACTAAATTTTTTTTTTTAGCTTTTTTGTTGGGTAAAAGAATAACGCTATTCCATGGATATTAGAAATGGTTTTTTTCAACAATTGAGATGAAATAGTGCTTTAAAAGTTTTAACAATGTCAATATCGTCTGCTTCACTTCTGAAATTTTTTTTCAAATACCAGGATTAACAACACCAACAATGTCAGCCTTGAAATCCAACGCAGAATCACTCTGGCCAACAGGGGAAACTTTGGACTGAGTAATATATTACACAAGACAATCGTTGACACTGATTGTTTGTATACAACCTAAATTCAATATTGGCATTTATTTATTTATTTTTATTTTTGAATTCTCCTGTTTTATTTTATCTATTTGTTTTTATGTTATATTTTATTAATTTTTAGTTTTTGTGAGCATAAAATGTTGTAAAAACACTTTATAGAAAATGTTGCAGATTTTGGGTTGTAAAATGATTTAAAATATTACATATATTTGGTTGAAAATTTAATTGCTCCTTGCCCTCGAAACACATAAAACTGGGGTTGTCTACGCTGAACTTGGTTGAACTACGCTCCTTTGATATGTTGGAATTTATATTTTGAAAGGAATAAAGCAGTGTTCTGTGAACGAAATCACAATACCTTAAGCAAAACAGGCTTATCCGTCCAAGGTTACTCTTCTAGGACTGCTATCAGGTGAGAATACTCTCTTAACGTGATTGGAGATGAGACATTGCAGAGGAGGAGCTTACCTACCAAATCAATTAACATATACTGTAGTTTGCGGCTGGGATACACGAGTATACTCATACAGCGAGAATCTTAACATCTGCCTCCCTTAGCTTTTATCAACCTCAGCTAGTATCTTCCAATAGGCACTAGTGGGGAAAAGGTCTTTAGAGTACTTATGAACTAAGCTCAGTAGGAGGTGACTGAATAGAACACTGGGTTCCTGGTAGCAGTTGCATACCGAAGAACTGCAGTGCAAGAGAGCTTCCCAGGCTAAGAACGAAGTATTATATTCCTGCATTTTGCACTCGTTTTTATGGATAGCTTTTACCATGTAGCAGAAACTAAAGTAAGGTTCCATAATAACGGAGCTTAAGTGGATGGAAAAATAGATGTAGATCAGAGTTTAAGTATGCCCAGTGTGTCGATAGAGCTACAAGAAGGATCAGATGGAAAGCAGCGTACGACGGCTGCCTGACAGTTATTGGCCGAATGGCGGGTCAAAAATTATTGGCATCACGCACTTACAGAAAGGGCATTAGTAACAGTGATATATGTAGGAAGAGCAGTAAAATGCCGAACTACAGTGGAGAGCAAGCAGGCTGCCTACCTCGCAACTTTGCGATCGACTACCACAGGTTCTGGATGGGATAGACACCGAGAGCTAAAGAGGGAAGCGAGACGCATTTTCAGACGAAAAAGGAAAGAGGCCGAAATGTGTGAGTAAGGATAGCTTGAGAAGTTGGCCGACAAGGGTAATGCTCGGAAATATTATGAGAAGATGCGGCAACTTACAGAAGGCTTCAAGACCGGAGCAAACTCGTGTAAGGACAAAGGAGTTAATATGGTAACAGATGCTAAGGACATACTTAGTGTATGGAGACAAACCTTCTCCAAGATGCTCAAGGGCCGTGAAAGTGAAAAACCATGAAATGGCGAACCTGAAAACCCAATCGATGAGGATGGTATAGACGTTCCGTCACCCGACTATGATGAAGTTCGAATATCGATTACCCGCTCAAAAAATAACAAAGCAGCGGGAGCCAATAGCCCATCTATTCAAATATGTTGACAAAAAAGTGCCAAGGTGCATGCTTCAGCTTCTTTGCAGAGTATGATCGGGCGAAAGCATTCCCGACAAATGCAATCTAAGTGTGCTCTGCCAAATCCCAAAAAGGGTGAAGGATTAATGCCCACCGTCAACAAACTGATCGGCCTTTATCAGTGTGGCTTTTGATCTGCCACACCACCTCTTCATCGATTCGAAGCTGCCGTCGAAAGCACGATAAGGAAAGGCCTCTTCCTGCTATGTCTGAATTTGATATCCCTATAATACTCATGCGGCTATTTTGAAGGACCTCTCCGAGCCGTTCGATATCAAACGAGGTTTCAGAGAAGGTGACCCTGTGTCGTGTGATTTCTTTGATTTGATGGTGGAGCGGCAGAGCTAAAAAGGTCAGGAACAATCTTCTACAAGAGTGTGCAATCGTTAGCCTATGCCGATGATATTGATATCATTGGCCATAACATCGATGTGATAGTGATAGTTAACGAGGGCAACACGAACTATCTCCAGTCATCAAATAAACAGCTTCGAAGTCGTAGACAATTTCGTCAGTCTAGGAACCAGCATTAACAACAGAACCACTGTTGCCAACAGGGCTGAGAAGGTAATTGAAAAGTAAAGTCCTCTCTCGACGAACCAAATCCAAATTCTACAAGTCGCTTCTCATTCCCGTCCTGACATATGGTCAAGAAGCCTGGACGATGTCGATGACTCGGCTTTAGGAGTTTTCCGAATACCGCAGACGATGGAACGCTGAGCTGTATGAGCTATACGACGACATTAACATAGTTCAGTGAATCAAGAGATAGCGGTTACGGTAGCTAGGTCATGTCGTCCGAAGGGATAAAAGCGCTCCGGCTTTGATGGAGTACCCTCTGGTGGAAGCAGAGGAAGAGGAAGACCTCCACTTCGTTGGAAGAATCAGGTGGAGAGCAACCTGGTATCACTTGGTATTTCCACCTGGCGCCAAACAGCAAAAAGAAGAAACGAGTGGCGCGCTATTGTTGATGCGGCTACAATCGCGTAAGCGGTGTTTACGCCAAAGAAGAGCTAGCCTACATAGAAGGATGATACCAAGGACTTTTTCTCCTCATTTAACCAATAATTGTCAAGAATGATTTTAAAAAATTAGTACCTGATTATTTTAAAAACTAGAATTAATCTAATAAATCTGAGGGAAGTTTATGATTTAGCATCCTTAATTATCATAGAAACAAGTTTCGGTTGACTAGGTCTGAAATTGTGTATTTTTATTTTATATACATACATAAATATATATTATTTTCAGTGATAATAGCTGTGTTTTTTACGTACAAAGTTTTATGTGCGATGCGCTTAAAAAGTAAACACGGCTAATATGAGAGAACATGAACAACAACAAGTAAAACTTGTCGAAATTTTGTTGACTTCCAATTGCTTATTTCATCCAGGTCTCCTATGTCAACTAGATGCATGGGATCCAACAGAAGTTGAAAAGACATGCAAATATTTACAGATTTTATCAGAATCTCACGTTTTCTAAACTGTCTAAACCGTGTATTTGATCTTTCCTGTTTTAAGAGTACTATCTTATACATCCCCATTTTCGGGTTTTTTCGTGCTCTTTATTACCCTTCCTGATATCATTTAGAACAAGTATGTATGGGCTGCTAATATAAATGGCTTAAAGGCACCGTCAGACATAGCAATTAGTTAATTTTAGATCGCATATCAAAGTTAAAAATTTTGAAATTTAATTTCAAGAGCAATCGATAAAAAACCTTAGGTAATTTCATTTCAATTTCTAGAAATTAAATTTCTCTGAAACGGTCTTAAAGTATGAAAGCCTACTATACTTGTTTCTCACATGCACCCGGTGGAAGGCAAAATACCATTTATTGTGTGATTGTTTTGAGAATCGGTCATTTGTATCTTCGATTTTTGGTATTTGTTGTATTATTTGTTTTTTTTTTAAATCTGCCTGATTGTGAAAGTTAGATATTAAAATATCTAGTTCCAGAAAATTTATTAGGTTAAGCGAAAAAAAAGGTTGGAAAAATATAGATGTCAAATTTTATTGGAATGGGTATCGATTTTCTAGTGTGCAGGCAGATAATTATGTGTATTCATTAAATCTTGTAATTCGTTGACATTATTCATGTATCATTTTATGTTCCGCTACATGACCTTTAAGATTGATGTCGTTGTCGTTGTTAGTTTTAGTAGTTAAAGTGTACGTTTCTGAGTTAATATTTCTAATGAGTATGTCTAATAAACTTATAAACGTTTTCAATTATCTATATATGATATTATAATTCTTGTTGCGTCGCAACTATGTATTGAGTTGTGCTGGGTATATTTAAATTTTTATTTTTTTGCATAAAAGATCTCTTTTTTATTTGGCTTCGTAATCTCTTAGATGTGTGTTCTGGTGAAATTTTGACTGTCTTCTTCGATGAAGTGGCTATCGGCATGTAACTTCTTTTCGGACAAAAAATATGGGGCAGGGATACTAATTTTAAAATTAGTGGGAATATTTTACATAAACCCCTGTAGGAGAGGCTTTCGTTGACAGTGTTGTATTTATTGTGTATGTTTTATTATATATTAATCATCAGTTAAAAATGATTTGTAGACACTTATCACAAGGGGCTTGGGAACATAAATTGGAGAAGACAGCAATGCCTAATAGAATATTGGAGGCATGTGACGTTGTCAGTTTTCGTAAGTGCATTGTCTTGATCGTTGTTAATGGTATAATTAATCTTTGTTTCTACTTTTAGAGCTTTTTTTCTTTGATATTTTAAATTATAGTCAAATAAATTGATTTTTGCCTTTATTTGGCGTAGTCCCTGTTCTCCGAATATCATGTGAAAATCATTTAATTCTTTAATTTCATAGAAGGTTAAATGATGTCCGTACATCGTAATTTTTTTTAGAATTTATAATTGAGTGACCATGTAAGGTTTTGGTTTTATACGGTTTTGTTTTTATTGATTTTGTTTGCATTTTGTTTGTAAGCAAGGCAGCCCGTTTATTCGCCTTGAAAAATCTACTGACTCTGGATCTTCTCTATTAACTTGATTTATTTTTTGTGTCTTATTTTGTGGAGAAGTTACGTTATTATGACGGTATCTCCTATCTCTCTTATATATACTGTTAGATACTTCGGCATTATTGCGTATACCTGTTGGGATATATTGTCTAGAATGGTCCACGGCTTTGTCTTTGTTGATTGAAGAAGTTCTTCTTTTGGTGATCTCTGTGTATTCTGATATTTGGCTTATAGTATCTCTCTTTGCGATGTGGTTGTGAGTAGGTGTTCCGATTCTGATTATGATGTTGGAATCTGGGTTGTATGTTCTGTGTTTCAAACAAATCGTTTATGTTATAGTGTGGTATAATACAGGCTATCGCGTATGCCGATTTCAAGTTTGTTGGATTATGAATATACAATGTACCGCTGGTATATTCTGAATTTAGGCCAAGGATGAACGTTATTGCCTCTTAGTTAGCGTAAGTTTTCATACCTTCGTTGTTGTTATCACTGTACATTTCGATTTTGGCTAAGGCTAAATTAAATGCCTTAGATACTTCGCCGTGGAATTCTGCGAGAGTTTTTCTTCCTTGTGAGATTCTTTTCATTTGATCCAGAAGTACATATTGGGCGTTGGTCAGCATAAGTATAGTCAAGTCGGTTGATGACTGAATAAAAGTTCAATTTGGTGTAGTGATTTGTTAATATATTCACAGCTGGTCCTGTAATCTTTGTTTAATCATTCCCAAGGCGCTGTAATATTTTGAATAGAATTGGAAGTTCTTCATCGCTTCTATGAAGGTCCAAACCTGTGTCTCCATGATCGGTATTGCTTTTTATCTCCATCGAATTTTGGTAGAGCTTTGAACAATTCAAGGTCTATATCCCTTGAGTCGGTGATATTAAGTTCGACTTCGTCGTGTAGTACCACTTCGTGTGGAGCGTTTTGTTGCTCTAACCGAGCTATTCTCTCTCAAGAGCTCTTTATTTGAATTATTATAATTTAGAACTCGTTTACATTTTTATGCTTACATCTAATTATACTATTTCTACTACTGATGACAAAGGGTGTTTGTTAGTGATCAAATTTGTTATTGAAGGTTGTTTACAATGTTATCGTATTCTTTAGTTAATTATGAGACAAACATGTTTGTTTGTTCATTAAAGCTTATCAATAGGTTGTTTAGGTGTTTTGCATATTCTGAAGAAAAATACATAAATGATTAAGTTCCTTGGCACTATGTGCCACTAAAAAACCCGAGACTTTAAGTTTGGTTGCTGTCTTTATTGAGTACTAAAACTAGACTAAAATTAGAAACTAAAATTACCCTACTCTGCGGTACTCGCTGCGTTACATTGGAAGACGTTGAGGCTGTTGTTTTTTCGGCTCCCACGGTGGCGAAAGCGCGGTGTCAGCAAATTTAGGGGTGCAGCTGGTGTTTTCATAATTGTCACGTATTGTGGAGCTGGATTGCCGCCTTGGATGCGGCTGTGTGTTTATTGTTAGCCTGGACGTGGCTGTTTGTTTACTGTTTAGTCACGTACGCCGGAGTTGGGTTTGATTGTGTTAACTTCCCCCCCTCTTAAACGAAATCGTCCCGATTTATTCACTGTTAGGTATTTCAAGTGGTGGATTTACACATCTCAGCACTTCTTGCATATTTATATCATTACTTTGTTAAGTCTGTCTTCTCACGACTATCTTAATAATTTTACTGTTCCTCAGCTTTGTAATCACCAGTAGTAGAAGGATCGCTATTGTTATCCATAGAGCAATTCTTGTGCTGCTATGTTGCGTTTCCAATTTCTGCTTAATTGTTGCAATTCTCTTTATATTTTTGATGTCGATCTCGTCAATATGTTTCAACGTAAGCTCCTCTAGATGCTGGGCTATATTGAGCTTTTGTAGTCCGGGGGGTTCAATGTTAGCATAAGCTCCTTATTTTAAAATGCTGTTCCGTTTACTATTACTGTATCAGTAAATGGGATTAAAAATGTTCCATTGATTAGTGTTTCGCCCTTTACTCCGTCTTCCACCACGAAATTATCATTGTTTGGTATGATTATCCCCTCTTTAATTTGGTCAATCTTTCGATAATTTCTAGCGTAGCTCGTATTACAATGTGCTGTATTTTGTTCAAGTAAATCTAACAAACAACCTCTCTTATTTTCTATTTTGCATAAGTTAATTACTGTTTTACTACTACAATCTTTTAACAATTTAAATTGATTCTCGTGCTTCCCGACGGATTCAGATTCTAGGTGTATTATTTTATTGTTATGGACAACCGGTTTTACAATGAATTTTTTATAAAATTCCTTAATAATGGGGTATTGTGTTATAAAGTATATTGTTTTATTATTTTGTACCACCTTTAGACTTGAATTACTTAATATAGTTGTTAAGCTAATTTGATCTCTTATATTAGAATCAATATTTAATAATTCACTATTGGTTAATAATAGAAGGTTTACAATGTTCATCTTTGCCATTATTACTGAATATATTATGTCATTTAATTCTAATGTAATTATATTATTTCTGTGTGAAACAAGTTCAAAAAGATCGTCTTCTTTTGTTTTTGACTTTTGTTATTGCTGCATTTATTGTTACTTGTTCATTATTTGCTTCAATCAATGCCTCAGTTTTTACCTTTATTTCATTAAAATCGTAAAAGTCTGGAGTCCCTTCGACGTATTTAAGTGCCGTGCCTATCAAATTAATGCTGCGCGTATATCTATGATGGAGCTCTAATATATTTACCATTCTAATTATGTGTTCAGAATCTATTTCTATTGTCTTCTGCAGTTCTGTGTATGAAAAGCCTTTGGCAATTTCGAGGGACTCGTAATCTATTTTAGTAAATTCTGCTAGTTCCGTTTTGTGTATCAAATAGTTCCTTTCCCCATAGACAGCGCGGTCACCATCCTCGATTAATATGTATGAAGACTTTAAATAATCTATAATTTTTGCTGTAGCGATTGCGAAATATAACCTGAAATTATCGAATATTATCTTTATGAATGTTTTTCCCATCTATTCTAACGATAGTACCTAAATCCTCCTGAACTATTTTTTCCACATAAATATCTGATAACTTATGTCCTAGTCTCTTATTAATTTTTACGTACACAATGTCCCCTGTGTTATATGTTTTATATTTTGAGTTTTTGTTATGGTATCTTAAATCATCTGCCTGCTTCCTAAATAACGTCTATTGGTTTACAGTCCATTACCGAGTGGATTGAATTATTATATTTTATTGTTGCTACCAGAATTGTCTCTACGACGTCGCTTAGGTTTCTTTCGCTCTTTATACATCTACTTATTTCTGTCAATGTACCATGAAAGCGTTCCACCTGTCCATTTGAGTTGCTATGGTAAGGTGCAACTGCGTATTGTTGTATGTTATGGTTATTTTCAAGGTAGCTTCGTATCGTTTCGGATTTTAGTGACGGTTCATTATCACATACTATAATTTTCGTTTTAGGGAAGATGTTTAGTATTTCCATTATACCTATTTTTAAATCAGGGATTGTACGTGTTTCTAATTTTTTTACAATTGGGAATTTAGAAAACTTAACACACGTTAAAAAAGATATTTTGGTCGTTGAATAGATATCGATATGAAAATTTCCCCTGGGTACGTCGGAATCGGGGTTTCCTCAATTATATGGTGTTCTGGTTTTCTGTTGTATTTAGATACAACGCACGTTTTGCATGACTTAATTAATTCTGCTAACCCCTTTCGTATATTTGGGAAGAAATAATCCCTGGTTATTTGTTTATAATTTTTCCTTGCGTTTCTATGTGTCCTGTTATGTTCGTTAATTAAAATCTCTTCCTGATCGTCTCTGTTTGTTACGTCGATTGCAACTTTACGAGTATACATGAATTTATCGCCCTGGAAGTTCTTCAGCAGTATTTGTTGTACCTGCCCAAGATGTTCTTCCTCGCAGTGAACCGCGTTAACCACGTTTGGATTTATCGTTTCCTTTAGCAGTTTTAAAAGATTCTGTTCGTCTGTGAAATGTAACTCGTGGCGAATATATTTCTGAAATATAATTTTTTTTTCATTGTCACTTTTGTAAATTAGTAACTGGTTCTTAAAACTATTTAAACTCGTTTGTACTATCTTTATAGTATCCGTTAAAGATATTTCGGAATTTGAACCAGATTCGGATAGATGATTCAGAGCCTGTCTGGATAAGGCATCTGGTACCACGTTTAAGTTACCTGGTTTATAGTAGAACGTTGGAGCAAATTCCTCTATAAAGGCTCTCCAACGCTTAATCTTAGCGTTAGGGTTTTTATCTGACATCGAATATGTGAGGGTTTGGTGGTCAGTGAAAACATTTAGTCCACTACAACCATAAATATAGTTTCTTAGGTTTTTTATGGCCCAAACTATCGCCAATAGTTCCTTCTCATTAATCGCGTAGTCGCACTTCGTTTTAGAGAGTATTCTTGAAATTAACGTGATTGGTCGGTTGTTCTGCGACAAGACTGCACCGATGGCTTGCGAAGATGCGTCCGTTGTTAAATCAAATGGTTTGTTAAAGTCCGGGTACAAAAGTATAACGTCCTCTGAAGTTAAAATTTGCTTTAGCTTCTCGAATGCCCTTAGTCCCTCAGGATCCAATTCTATTTTCACTTTTCTTGACTGATTCGCACTAATATTTCCATTTTCACCCTTAGGAACTTTGTAAGAGGTTTTGCTATGTCAGCGTACCCCTTAATAAATCTCCTGTGGTATCCTGACAAGCCCAAAAATGCTCGAAGGCTTCGAACAGTTTTGGGCTTCCCGTATTCAATGATAGCCCTTACTTTGTCAGGTGCGGTTTTTAATCCTTCTTTAGAGACGACAAATCCCAAGAACTCTACCTGCTTCCTGAAAAACCTTGGCTTCTCTAAGTTTACTTTCAAATTCAGTAGTTTAAAAATTTCTTCGATATGTACTAGATGATCGCTTTCATTCTCCGAAAAAATAATTATATCGTCCACGTATACATGGCATGTTTTCCCTATTTTTGTCCTTAGTACGTCATCTATTGTTCTCTGAAAGATACTCGGTGCATTTTTGAAGCCGAATGGCATGCGACAAAACTCGTAATTCCCATTATTTACACTGAAAGCAGTTTTTTTCCTATCTTTTTCATGTAACAAAATTTGGTGGAATCCTGCCTTAAGGTCAAGCGTTGTGAAATACCTCGCCTTACCCAAATTAGATAGAATTACCGAGGTATCGGGAATTGGGTATTTGTCGTTTACGGTAATGCTATTTAATTTTCTAAAATCGATAACCAATCGTTTCCTTTTTTGTCCATTCTCATCACTACTTTTTTTATCTACTACCCAAACCGGGTTGTTGTAGGCCGATTTGGACGGTTGTATTATTCCATCCTCTAGTAAGTTCTCAATTTCCTTATTAACGAATTCACTAACCGCCATTGGATACGGGTAGCTTCTACTATAAACTGAGTCGTCCGTTACGGGATTTATAGTCGCGATAACGTTTGTATTATATGACAATTTGACGTTTGGGTTTGCAAAAATTTCCTTAACATCCTATATAATTTCATAAAACCGTGCCTTTACATACGAAGGCAGGCAATGTGCCAATTCCAATTGGTTTATTTCAGCGCAACTCTTAAATTTAAGTGGTTCCATGCCACCATTAAAAATAAACATCTCCTTCTTTGTGTCTATAATCCCACCTATCTGTTTCATTAAATCATACCCTATAATTCCCTCGAACGATTGAAGTTCGGGTAAGATATAAAAGTAAGTATATTCACCCCACACATTCACTAAACACCTTTGATCCATGATCAATTTACTATTAACTGTTTTTAGTGTGAATGGGTGTTCAAGATTTTTGACCCCTTTTAAAACTGTCATGTTCCTAATATAATTTTTGGATGTACCGGTATCAAGGAGAAATTTTAGCAGTTGCCCAGTTGCAACTGCGAGCCAAGCCTAAAAAATTACATTCTTCCAATTCAGTGTGATTTATTCCTTGATGCCTAAAAAGTACCTGTTGCGCGCTACTATCCCGACCTTTCTCCGCATTATTGTTGGGTGGAGAATTTACACGAAAATGTTGTCTATTACCGCTAAAGTTACTTTGATATTGGGTCCCTGTGTTTCTGTTGGGAGTCTGTCTGAAGCGGGTGGTACTCGGCTCGACCTCCATTGGAACCGGAGCTGGATCCTTGTTTACATCCTGCCTCACATTATTGTTTGTGCTCTGAGACAGTCTGGGTCTATTTGGCCTAAAGTCATTACCGTGGAAGGTGTTAGCAAACGCGAATCGTGCGTTATTTGCAACAAGTTCTTGCGCAAGGGCCAGAGCACTAGGGAGGTTATCTGGTTTTGACGAGAATAATATGTCGTACAAAGGCTTGTTTAAACCCGATATGAATACCCGGAGTGCATCACCTCTATATTTGTCGTTTAACGAATTTACTAATTTCGTGTGTCATAGCAACTTTATTTATTATTAATGTTAATTTCTTTTCGACTTCCTCGTAAAATTTGATAACAGTCGACCGCCCTTGTCTCAGGGTTGACAACTCTTGCTCGACTAAATGAATTGGACGTTTGACCTCGCTATTATCGCATAAAAATTTAATACAGTATTAAACGATGCCAGAGTGGCATCGGCACGACCTGTAATTTTATTCCTAATTATCGCGACCGCTTGGTAGCGCTTGGAACTACCAGTGTATGGTTCGAATAACTTATAAGCGGCAAAGGCGTACACGTATTTGGTTTCGTCCCCATTAAATTCCGGTAGTGTCTTCACTATGTCTAACGGTTCGTCACAAATCGTACCTCCTGTTATTGTCACCGGTTCGTACTCTTTTGCTTGTCTGGAAATTTCAAGCCTATCAACTCTTTGCGTCAGCTGACTAATGCTCGATTGAAGCGGTTGTGTTACTCTGCTTGCAAAGGCCTCGAATAATTCTTTTATCTGACTTTCATTCATTTTTATTAGGTTTATTATTTCTTTTGATTTTAGCTTTAACTTTCAATTTAATTTCTTTAATTCTTCTTTCTTAATTTTAAATTCACTTATAACTTACTTACATTTTAAATATCCTTAAATCTTATTTATAACTGACGCTATCGTCGTCAACTGAATTGCCACTCCGTTTCCCATTCTTAAAAGGTTCTGTGTGTTGTTGTTACTATTATTTCCCTCGCCACTATTGCTGGTTATTACTATTACAGTTGTTGTTTTTCTTCTTCTTTTGTTGTTGTTGTTGTTTTTCTTTTTCCACTTTTTCCTTGTGTTTTTGTAATTGTTTTTATTAATCTATATGTGCATTTTACGTTGGGCGCCAATTCTTGAGTTCCTTGGCACTATGTGCCACTAAAAAAAACCGAGACTTTAAGTTTGGTTGCTGTCTTTATTGAGTACTAGAACTAGACTAAAATTAAAAACTAAAATTACCCTACTCTGCAGTACTCGCTGCGTTGCATTGGAAGACGTTGAGGCTGTTGTTTTCTCGGTTCCCACGGCGGCGAAAGCGCGGTGTAAGCAAGTTTATGGGTGCAGCTGGTGTTTTCATAATTGTCACGTATTGTGGAGCTGGATTGCCGCCTTGGATGCGGCTGTGTGTTTATTGTTTAGCCTGGACGTGGCTGTTTGTTTACTGTTTAGTCACGTACGTCGAAGTTGGGTTTGATTGTGTTAACTTATATACATGTTTATTTGCACATTCGGCGTCTGGGTCATTTCCCAATAACATTATTGGTTATAACTTAACTGGTGCTAACTCCTCCGCCGCCAAAGACGGACGTCCAAACTTTCGTTCAAACTACTAGCTTATGGTTAATGACTCTGTAGTGAACTTCGGCGATTCTGGTGTTGCGACCTCTTTGCTGTCGGTTACATTGACGTTAACTTTGTAACTCGATAGCTCTACTGGTTTCGCTTTAAAAAATGTTTCTATGGTCAATTTTATGATTACTCCTGCTATGAAAATAATGCTAATTATAGTTAACGAGAAATTTGTTATTATGGCTGCTGCATGGGTTGTCTGTAATGCATTTAACTGTTTTGTGTTATTGATATGGAGTTCTTTCATCATCTCCAAGCTGAGTATTTCTTCTTCTATATTTGAGGGAATATTTGACTGTAATATCGCTGGCAATGGCTTGTTGGTTAGTATCTCGTTAAAAGAGTACTTCTGGTTGTCTATGAAAACTGTAGAATTGTGGTACTGTACTGCATATGACCCGTCAAGAGTGATATTCTGACTGTCGATTTCGATTGTGCCATTGTATTGAAGGGATGTGTTGATTATTAATTAGCGTGCATTCTGCTGGTTTGCTCTTAAGTAGTTGTGGGACACAGGTAGTGTTACTAATATCTATTATATTCTTATTATTACAAATTCTTAAATTATTATATTCTCTACATTTTAATTTAACAGCAAATATTTTATTTTTATTGCAAGTAATAATGTCCTCGTATGGGATTTTATTAATATATTTATTCTTTTTTATTGGCTTAATTGTAACTGAATTGCAAATTTCTTCATTCGTTAGTGGTATACCCACAATATAAAATAGCATAGAACTATTTGAAACTATTTTTATATTCGCTAATTCTAAAGATTCCTCAACATTATTTAATGTAAGGTTATTACTAATAAATACCGATTTAATTAGTTCTAATTCTTCGTTTGACAAAATGTATAAATTTACAATTCCGGCCTTAGCCAAATGAATTGCGTAATCTATGTTAACAAATTCTTCTTTTATAATTCTAAGTTTGTATTTTAACTCTTTTGCAAAATTGGTTTGTATGTTTTCATTGGTTTGAACAACTTTCAAGATTTTATTTGAAACTGCTGTTATATATTTATCCTATCGAAAATTATTTTATTTATTTATAGTCACTTGCTTATTATTATTTTCTATTACGTTATTTATTTGGTTCTCTAGGATGATAAGATCATCATGATGGGGATTTCCAGCGATCCATTTCCACACTTTTCCTATTTCGTCTATAGACTTCCTAAATCTTTTGGGTTTAAGCCTATTTAGTTGTGTTTGTGTAAGATTTAATTCATTTACAAGGATGGGTAGAAGGGTGTTTTCGGGAGTTATTTTGGATTTGATGGCTCTGCTTATTTCGTTTAGAGTTTCTTGACATGCTTCCATATATTGTGTATTATTCTACAAGTTCCGGCTTGAATTTTTGTCAGTCCTGTGTCAAATGTCGCGAGTTGTGAGTTCGTGTAATCTATAATTTTGAAGTCTGCGTACACTAAGTGTACAAGAAATCTGTATGGGGGAAAAAAATTTTGTTTACTATCGTCTAATGTTACTTTTGTGTACTGTTCGTCCTTTCTCAGTGATCACTACACTGGATTTGTCCTCTTTTATTATTTCTTTCCTATATCTTGCTGTAAGTTTTGATCCTATTCGTTTGTTTATCCTAACGTAGATTATGTCCCCAGGGGCGTATGTTTATATGGGTTCTCGCGTTTTGTTGTGAATGGTTAAATCTTTTGCTTGTTTTTTTCGAAGGATTTCTATATTTTCTTGTCGTGAATTCTCATATTGTTCTGGGGGTATTGGAATTTTGCTATTGATTCTACTTTGGATGGGTTAGTGGAAATTCCATGGGAGAATACAACGAATCCTAGAAATTCTACTTGTTTTTCAAAGAATTCACATTTATCGATCTGTACTTTCATATTTGCATTATTGAGGGTTACAAAAATGGTATCTATGTGTAGGGAGTGTTCCCGTTCTTTTTTGCTAAATATAGGGTGTTTTTTATAGAGGTACAGAACTTTAAGTTGGCATTACTTTTCAAGATGGCGACCGATTTAACAGCTGTCAAGTGATTTATTCTCAGTTTGGTTTGGCAATTCATCATGAATAGACTCACGCCTGAAGCCTGAGTTGTTCTGGGATCTTGATTTTCGTATGATTCCGTCCTCTAGTAATTTTTTTATTTGTTTTTCAACTTCTTGTTTAAGGCTGATGGGGTATGGGTAGGATTTGGAATATGTGGGTGTGTCCGAGTTTGTCCGAATTTCTGCTATAACTTTTGTTGTGTACGTCAGTTTTTCGTTTGGTTCTGAGAATAAGTTGAGATGTTTTTGCACCAGCAGTCCTATGTCGTTTTTACCTACTGTTGTCATGTGTTCGTCTCGAATTTGTATTGTATTTACGTTTTGTATCCTATACTGCCTGATATATATTCTTCTTGTATTTGCTATAAGCATGAAGTTTTCTTTGGTGTGTATGACTGCCGAAAGTTCTTTCAGGCTGTCGTTTCCTAATATGTCATGGAATGTTCTTAGTGTGGGTAACAGGAAGAATTTAAGTTTGCAATCTTCTAAGTTAAAGAGGTTTAAAAATGTGTGGTGGGTAATTTTTATTTTTCCTCCGACTGAGTTAGCGAAGAAGGGGTTCTCGTTTTCCATTGATTTTTTACTAAATTGCATTGTATATAATTTTTGTTGGATCCTGTATCTACTATAATGTTTAATATGTCGCCGCTCTTCGTCTTACATCTGAAGTACGGTAACGAAGAGCTGTTTAGTCTAAAAAATATACGTCCGTCAGGTCGTGGGTCTCTTCCATATTGTAGTCTGCCGGCTAGCTATTATTATATTGGTCATAGTATTGTTCCTCGTAGTATTGGTCGTCTGTGATTTCGTCGGAATTTATGTGAACGTTCCTTTGAACTTTCGCTGGAGGATGGTTTATCATGGATACGTTTGGTGGGCGTTTACCCGGTTCGTGTGGTTTGGGATGGTTGTATAGTTTACTGCTTTCGTCCTAATGCTTTCGTCTATATCCATAGGTTGAGGTGGTTTAGGTGGTCGTGGAGGGGGGTGGTTTTGTTGTTGATTGTAGGGGTTTTGCGGTTGATTGTAGGGATTTTGTGGTTAGTAATAGGAATTTCGTGGTTGGTAATAGAGATTTTGTGGTTGGTATCTATTGTATGGATTTGATTGGTTTGGGTTTTGTTGGGGGCTATAAGGATTAAGATTTTGTTGCCTATAATTTTGATGAGGGTGAAGTATGTGAGCTAATTCGGGGTAGAATCTGCTTAAGGGAATTGTGAGCTTGTAGGTTGCACATATCGTGGAGTGGGAAGCTGTTGTCTAGGGATAGAAGAATTAAAGGTTTGATTTCTGAGGGTTGGTTGTGGATTTAGCATTTGATTGTTTGCATGCTGCGCTCTAAAGTTTTGGTTTTCCAATTTGAGGCAAAGATGTAGGGCCTCTGGAAGGCTCTTCGGCTCTTTTATGCCTAGAAGTCTGGGAAGATCTCCAGAAAGTCCTCTGACAAAGGTGTCGAGGGCTTTAGCACGGTAGTTGTCCCTTGCCTCTTCTCCTAATTCCATACATCCTATTTTATTAAGGATCAGGGATAAATAACTATAAACTTTTTGATAGAATTCGTTAATCGTCATTCTTCCTTGAATGAGACACGTCATCCGGTATTCCAGAGTGCCTATATCGCGTTTGTTGGCATAATGGGTAGTTAAACAGCGGGAAATTGCTGTCCAATCCAAAGGGGTGTTGTACGATTCAAGGGCTATATCCGCTTTTCCTATAATTTTGTTTCGGATCACATTTAGGATGCCGAAGTACCTACGAGTGCCTTTTGAGGGCTCGTATATCCTCAAAATACCTTCAACGCCCTTCTTCCATGAACTAAATTCGGAGGCATTTCCTGAGAATTCCCGTAGTTATCGTACTACGTCAGGAATTTTGTCCATTTCATTCATATTGTTCCTAAATTGTTCCTCTATTGTTTAGTCTGTTATTATAGGGGGCTGTTATTATTAAGGACATTTTGGATGAGATGGGGTCCATTGGATTGTAAGGTTTCATTAATCATTCTCCTAATGAGAGTAGCTAAATCTGGGGAAATTTGGGGGTTTGAGGTTAAAGGGGGTGCAATTAGCACTGGTGGCCTAACGAGATTGTTCGGGTTAGCCATTTTTTCCTTTTTATTTTATATTTAATTTTATTGAAAAATCTAGCTAAGATCCTAATTTTTTAATCTACTATGTTTTTTTTTTAAATTTAAATTAGATTCTTAAATATGTCTTCTTACAGTAATCTCAGCTGCATTCGGGTGCCGGCAAGTATGCTTGGTCCCTTTTTCATTAGATACTGGGGGGCACTAAGCTTGCTCCTTGCTAATGATGAAGTTGTTGTTGTTGTTGTCCGGGCTGGCTTTGTCTGGCTTGTCGTTGGGGCGTCAGGGAAGTTCCACGTTCCCTTTCAAGCCTCTTTATGTTGATTTTTTCTTATCGTGGCACTTTTTTGTGACTTAGTACTTCAAAGTTCTTCGTGGCACTTTATTTTGTAGCTTAGTACTTCAAAGTTTTTTCTTGGCACTTCCATGGCACTTTAACTTTTTCGAGCGGCACTTATTATTAACGACTTTCGCGGGACGCTGCCAAGCTTATTTGTCTCGGGCGCCAATTATCGTCCGAAAAATTTGACGATTAAAAAAAATTTAATTTTTATTGGTCAAGAGACCTTTATTCATTTACTTCCCACTTACAACTCATAGCTTAATTACTAAACCTTTCCTGAATATAACCTACGTCTATCTGTGTCAGCAGATTTGGCGATTGATTTAAATCGGCGCTTGCCGGATGTTTGTTGCTTAAATGCAACTACTTTTGCTGATCGAGCTTTTGGGTCGGTGCGTTATTGATTGGCTCATGCCGGATGTTATTCCCAATATTATTGGGTTTGCTGATTCGGCGTCTGGTCATTTCCCAATTACATTATTGGTTATAACTTAACTGGTGCTAACTTATACATTCATATACATACATATTTACGCACATGAATTCATATTTACTCGTATGTTTACAAACAGTCAAAATTCCACACACAAAATCCAACTCTCATCGCGTGTCTATTCTACAAACCAAAAGCTAAAAATTATAAATTGAAGAAATTTGTGTTTTCAATCGACAATTGTAAAACACACTCTCGATAATGCGAATTAAGTTCATTACAATTATCAAACACAATGTTTTGTAAAAATACCCCTTTAGCTTTAAATAAAAAAATTTTAAATTAAATTTGTGTTTCATATTTTGAGAAAATCAAAGATTTAATACTTGAAATCGATGAGGAATAACTTATGCAAAAGTAATGTAGCTAGTTGCACATTTCAAATAAAAATTGATGAGAATATTCTATGGAGTGAACTTTTTCTTTATAATTACCAAGCGAATAATTAAATAATACTTATTTTAATTATAAGTATGAAAGTATTGGAATATGTTTCAAAAATGTTTAATTAAGATTTTGAATTAATCCTTGACTTAATTATATAATAATGATGTGATAATTAATTTTTGATGATATTATTGCTGGCATACAGAGTTCACTGTATCTGAATTCAAACACCAAATAGCTAAAAAAAATTTAAATTGACTGGCTTGTGTTGGAATCATCTTGAGCAATGTTGCCATATTTCGCTTGCCAATTTTCCTGAACAAAATACGAAATATTCTTAAATTTTAGAATTTTAGCATTTTGTCAATTCAGATTGAGGACAAAATGCATGCGGGAAGGCAAAGAAATTCTCGCTGAACAATATGAAATAATAGGTAACCAGCAAATTTAGCAACGCAATGTCGATTTTATTTCATTTCAGTAGACGATGATTGAATTTTTGAATTTTAGAATTTTTAAATTTTCGTCATACAGAATTTCAATCAATGTTTGTAGATGCCTTAAGAGTGTTTCGGGTTGAAGGGAAAGAGGCTAGCAAATGTAATTTTTGTTGTTGGGGGTACAGGCTTCTTAAGGGAATATGCATAGGTTAAGGAATGAATAAATTTATAATTTATATTGCTGTTTTTCCTTAAAACTGCTTTTCCATAAAATATTGCTATGAATATTTTTGGAAAATCAGAATAATTTAACATTTTTCTCATGTGAAAACTTTCAATTTGAAATAAAACTTGATACAAATGATAAGGTTGTAAAAGCAGTTCAATTACTTATGTACGTATTTGTATGGTTAATTTATTATAAATATATTTTTAGTTAAGGTACATTATCTTGTTTAAAATAATGTTATTGCTGTTACTGTGTGTTTTTAATTTATGAATTTTCCAAAAAAAAAAGTTTTTTGTTAAAATCATTATATAAAAACTGTTCAAGTAGAACATATATGCTTTCAAAACATTAAAATTAGCAAGAATTAAATTAATTTTATAGGGTGTTTTTTATAGAGGTATAGAACTTTAAGTTGGCATTACTTTTCAACATGGCGACCGATTTAATAGCTGGCAAGTGATTTATTCTCAGTTTGGTCTGGCAATTCATCATGAATAGACTCACGCCTGAACAACGCTTGCAAATAGTTCAATTTTATTTCGAAAATAATGGTTCTGTACGGAAAACGTAACGCGCACTACGTCCAATGATACGGAGCAATGATTCCACCAGCCCATAAAGGGCACCGAACAGTCAGTTTTTCTGGATGTAACGGTGTTTCAACATACACTTGAGGATTACCTTCACTCCAAATGCGGCAGTTTTGTTTGTTGACGTAGACATTCAAACAGAAGTGCGCTTCATCGCTAAACATTGCTAAAATGGGTAGGATATTTATGGATAGGGTTATTAAGAAAATTGATAAGAATATTGCTCGAATTCCACGACCAAACGAGGGACCAAAAAATTATTAATAATCTTTCGCTGCGTATTTATTATCAAAATGTTAGAGGCCTGAATACCAAGTTGACTGATCTTTATTTAAGCAGTCTTCATTACAACTTCAACGTAATTTTATTTACAGAAACTTGGCTAAAACCTCATGTTTTTGATAATGAGATTTTATGCAGCGAGTATCAAATCTATAGAAGTGATCGCTTGAACAGAATCGGAGGAGGAGTTCTCCTTGAGGTTCATTCGTCTTAACCCTCAGAAGAAGTTTGCACTTCTCGCATAAATTCCATTGAACTTATATGCATCCGTGTTCGTACTGGTAAAGACTTTATTTATATAATTTTATCTTACATACCTCCCCAGTCTGACTTATCAGTATATCTTCAACTTATTAGATCAATTGAAAGTATTACTTCATTGATGAAAGATTCTGATTCCATTATGGTCCTGGGAGACTTCAATTTGCCTTGTATATCATGGAAACAAATCGATGATAACATCACTCCCGTTTGTACTCGACCATGTTTTACCGAGTTCTTAGAGACACTGTCTGCGCTTTGCGTTAACCAAATTATTTTAGTACCAAATAAATTTCATCAAATCGTGGAATTAGGGTGTGTTGAGAAAATTTCAATTTTTTCTGTGATTCGGTGCGATTCTTTTGTTCTACCAGAGGATACCTATCATCCTTCTTTGGTGATAACTTTTGAAGTCATGGACAGCCTACGGGTTGATAACGCGGCATCTCTATTTGGTTCTAGTCCTTGCTTTAATTTTGTAAAAGCTAACTTAAAAAAATTAAATCAGGAACTGTCCACTGTAAGGGCCCCCAAAATCCCAGATGTTGGAGACCTTACAGCGAAACATATATACATACATATCTAGTTATATAAATATAAAGATATATATCGAATTCCTTATAAACATGTATAATGAATCTAAACTATTCTATACTAAAGTACATAGCATTAAAGAGAACTTATTTAGCAGTTGTCATACCGATGTACATATGCATGTACATTTATAAACTTACTCTATTACGTTATACGTACGTATGTACGCATGTACATATAATTTACACATTCGCTTTAGTCCTGTTCAAACATGAATATTTTTTTGAACATGCGTACATAGCATTAAAGAGAATTGTTAATAATACTAGTTGTTATTGTAGAATTCTACTCCTTCGCTTCGCTACATATGTACATATGTATGTACATATATTTTAAATTTTAACTCTTCGCTTTAGACATGTTCAATCATAAATTCTCTTGAACATGTGCATATACATACATACATACATAGCGATAAGAAAAAACTGTTAATAATATTAGTTCTTATTATAAAATAACATTCTGCCTGCGTGCAGGATAGTATAAAAGGGCAGGCGAATTGTAAATAAAGTTAAGTAGCTAGTAGATGGTCGATAGGTATACTGTCCGTGGTTATAACCGGCAAAAGATAGCGCACCTGAGGGGCTTCCACCTCACGAGCGTTTAGTTCATACACAACTAGGGTTTTCACCTGGTTGTAGGGAAGGATAGTGGAGGGAATACCACCTCCACTACCTTTACAAAGCGTAAAAAAATTATTGTAGAAGAGTAGTTAGCATAATATATTCGGGAGAGGGTATCTTTCCGAAGGGAAGATTAGCGGAGGGTCTATCACCCCGCTATCTTTACGTTTGTGTTACATAATACTAAATAAACTTTGTTGTACGACGTATAGGAAATTAAGTAATTATTTCAATAACCTTGGCGAAACTGAGCTAACCCCAGCCAAGAGGGAAACTTCGTTACACCACATTGATTTGGCCTGTCTATAAAGGTGCGCTTTAACTAAATGTACCAATTTATAGTTTACAAAAGATTTAAATTAGTTAAAAAAACAGAAAATCTCGCGCCTTTAAACAGTATAAAACAACAAGCTCGCCTACAGACTATGTAAAATACTCAAAGCTACGTCGTAAGTACTTTGAACTTAGCAAAATATGTTACAAAAACTACTTAAATATGATTAAAAGGAGCATTGTACGCAATCCTAAGATGTTTTATGACTTCGTTAACTCCAAACGCAGAGTCTCTTTCTTTCCATCCTCCATGACATATAAATCCACTACATCAAGTGATTTTCTTCATATCTCTAATATATTTGCACAATTTTTCAGGTCTAATTACATTATCAATTCAACTGGAAATAATTTTGACCGTCAAGAGAATTTTTATCCTCAAAGCTCAATTAACACCCCAATTCTTTCTTCAGAAGATGTGTTATGCCAGTTAAAGGCTTTAAAGAGCTCTTTCAGTTACCGGACATGATTCCAACATGCTTTCTTAAATATTGTGCTGAAAATTTGTACCGGCCTTTGACAAACCTCTTTAATGCATCCCTAAAACAGGGCATATTTTCAAATGGATTTAAAGAAAACAAGGGTACTGATGTTATATATACTGACTTCAGTAAAGCATTCGACAGAATAAATCATACAATACTTATTAAAAAACTAGATCTTCTTGGTTTTCAACCAAGTCTTCTCCAATGGATATCTTCCTATCTCTGCAACAGGACTCAAAGAGTATTATTTAATGATACCTTTTCTGACATAATTGTAACATCTGGTGTTCCGCAAGGTAGCCACCTGGGGCCGATTCTGTTATTGTTATTTAATAACGATTTGTCTTCAGTTATAAAATATTGTTACGATCTTGCTGAATCAACCTCGATGATTTCCCAAATCCTTCGGGTACGATCTCTGGATTGTTAAATAAAAATCGCCAACTTAATTTGCAGTCTTTTTATTTATAAAGACTTTATTTAAAATCCTTTTATTATTCAGTAATTCACAATTCAATTACAATTCACTTTACTATTTACAATTACTTGTATACAACTTTCACAATGTACTGTTTTTATTACTTTACTGTAATGTAATCTCCAACGTTTTTACTTCACGACTGATTGCCTTTGCAGTCGTGTGTCGCCCTTATATACTTGTCGGTGGTTAAAAACGAAACCCTGGAATAATCGCGTCGTTACGATAATCGTCTCGTTACGATAATCGTCTCGTTTTACGTTCTAGAACATGCCAGTTGTCGGTTCCTCTCTTTCATCTGTCACTCGCTTCGCATTTTCGCCACACTGCCCTCCACCTAAGTCTGATCGTCCCAATCAGACACATTCGCTGTTCCAAATGCAGCAAGCCTCTCTAGGTGGACCACTTTCATCTTGTTTCTCCGCCTCCCTACGGTTTGGATTCGATACACTACGTCGTTTAGTCTTTTGATTATATTGTATGGACCTTCCCAATTGCATTGCAGTTTTGGGGACAAACCTCTCTTCCGTTGTGGATTGTACAGCAACACCAAATCGCCATTTTGGAAGCCTTCGGAGTTCATCGCCTTGTCATACCTAGCCTTCATTTTGTCATTCATAATTTGAGTTCGCTGCTTCACAAGAGCATGTATCTCTCTTAACTCTTCCTCGAGAACAGTAGACGCTTCCTTTCCAATTCTTCTCGCATCACCAGTTATTCCAAATTTTAAATCGCTGGGCAACCGAAGTTCACTACCAAACAGTGTCCTGGCAGGTGTTTGAATTTTTGTTTCATGTACTGCGGCTCGATATCCCATCAGGAAAAACGGTATGAGTACATCCCAATCATAGTGATGCTTGTCCACTACTTTCCGCCAGTGCTCTTCCAGTGTCCGGTTGAATCGGCTACCATACCATCTGATTGAGGATGCAGAACTGTCGTTCGGGTTTTTCGAATACCAAGTATCAGGCACATCTCCTGGAACACCGCCGATTCAAAGTTTCTTCTTTGGTCTGAGTGCAGTTCTATAGGCGCACTGTATCTGGTAATCCAATTGTGAATGAGTGCATCCGCAACTGTTTTCGCTTCCTGGTTTGCAATTGGGTAGACTTCATGCCATTTACTAAAGTAGTCCATAACCACAAGATCGTATTTGTTTCCTTGTCTGCTCATAGGGAATGGACCGGCTACATCCATGGCAACTCGCTCAAATGGTGCACCTGAGTTATACTGCTTCATCTGCCCATGACTTCGTGACTTTGGCCCTTTAGCTGCAATGCACTCCGTGCAATTAGCAATCCACTCAGCGACCGATTGACGACAGCCAACCCAAAACCGCTGTTTGATCTTCTCCAGCGTTTTTATAATGCCTAGGTGCCCTCTGCTCGGAATTACTATTAGCTTTCGAGAGCACTGGCCATCTTCACTTTCCCATACTCTATACAAACAGCCAGATATCAACTCTAAACTGTTCCATTGTGCCCAGTATGCTTTCGCGATGGGACTTTCTGGTGCCATTTGTCCTTTACTTGGCCGTCTATTCATTTCCAATCCGTGCATTAATAATTCCAAGTCCGGATCTTCTTGCTGACATTTCCTTATGTGATTGCCTCCCATTCTTCCGCTGATGTAAATGTCATTAGCCGGACGTTTATTATGTCTTCCTTACCCTCGGCTTTTGAGCAATGCTTACATTCCGAACTACATGGTCGACGGGACATAGCGTCAGCATTTCCGTGCGTATTACCCTTGCGGTGCTCGATGGTGAAGTCATAACTTTGCAGCCTCTCAATCCACCGTGCCAGCTGCCCTTCGGAATTTTTGAACTGTAGTAAACACTTCAGCGCTGCATGATCCATTCTTACTCGGAAATGTTGACCATACAAATATTTGTGGAAGCGTTTAATGCAATCCACCAACGCTAATAGTTCTCTCCGCGTTACGCAGTAGTTCCGCTCTGGTTTCCCAATAGACCGGCTATAATAGGCAACTATCTTCTCCTGCCCATCAGTCACTTGTGAAAGTACACCTCCTATGCCATAACCACTAGCACCTGTGTCCAGAATAAATTTTGCACCTGGAACCGGGTACGCTAGCATAGGCGCAGTGCATAGCCGTTCTTTTAAAGCTTGGAAAGCTCCTCTTGTTCAGTTTTGCACTCGAAAGATCTATTTTTCCTTGTGAGCTCATGGAGACTATGAGCTACGCTGGCGAAATTCGGAACAAAGCGGCGATAGTAAGTACACAGCCCAAGAAAACTTCTTAATTCATGCAAATTTCTGGGTCTCGGCCAATCCTTCACTGCTTCTATTTTTTCCTTCGCAGTACACACGCCCTTCGTGGTTACTTGATGACCTAAGTAATTCACCTCCTTCTTGAATAAAGAGCTCTTCTTAGGACTTAGTTTAAGACCAGCGCCAGCTATTCTCTGGAAAACTTCTCCCAAATTACTCAGATGTTCTTTGAAGCTTTTTCCCAATATGATGAGGTCATCCAGATACACCAAACAAGTCTTCCAGTGTAGTCCATTAGTCTTTCAAAAGTGGCAGGAGCGTTGCATAACCCAAATGGCATTACCGTAAATTGCCATAGACCCTTGCCAACACTAAAGGCTGTCTTCTCTTTATCTTCTTCACTCACTTCTACTTGCCAATAACCGCTCTTAAGGTCAAGTGTTGAGAACCATTCTGTGCCAGTTAACGAGTCTAGTGCATCATCGATCCTGGGCAAAGGATAACTGTCTTTCTTTGTAACATCATTTAAACTCCGATAGTCCACGCAGAACCGCAACTGGCCATCTTTCTTCTTCACGAGTACTATGAGCTCCATGGACTTGCCGAAGGTTCGATAACATTGTTTTCGCTCATTTCCTCAATTATTTGACCAACAGCGTCACGTTTGGCTAGTGGAACGCTTCGAGGAGCTTGACGAATTGGTCTTGCGTCACCAGTATCAATGCTATGCTTCACTACGTTGGTCCTGCCTGGTTTTTTGCCATCCTTGTCGAATATGTTGGAGTATTTGCGGATAAGCTGGCTGGCCTTGTGCTCGTACTTGCCTTCCAACCCTTGTGTCCATGCATTGATATCTTCCTCCATCTCCTTGCTGCCAATAGAGTCGATTCCAGAGGAATCAATGCATTTGATGATGGCTTCTACCCCTTGACATTGCCCTAATACAGTTCCACTAGGAATTTTTACTGGTGATCTGAAGTCATTTAATACTCTCACTGGGATGCGTCCATTCGTTTGTGTCTTAGCCAGGGTTTTACTAATAAGTATGTCCGTTGTTGAATTCTGTGTTGCTTCGACAACCCATAATTTGTTTGTCCCACAATCTCCATTAATTTTTGTCCAAACAACTGCTTCTGACTTTGGTGGAATCAGTTCACTGCCTTCTAAAACCACTTGCTTGCTGATGTATGTGGAACTATAGCCAATGCGTAGTGGTACTTCCATGTTTTTATACTCCATAATTTTCTTATTCAATTCGATCTTTATACCTTTATTCATCAAGAAGTCCACTCCTATGATTACCTCATCTACAATCTGCGCGACTATAAAACTGTGTAGCACTGTCACATTCCCTATTATGACCTCACATGTTACTTCTCCCACTACTAGGGTATTCTCACCAGTCGCCGTTTTCAATATTGCTCCAGGTAATGGTCTCACTTCTTTAGCGATCAGATCAGTTCGAATGATGGAGTGTGATGCGCCCGTATCCACTGTTAATAATCACTCTCGTCCATCCACATATCCACCAATAGTAATGTTGCTCGTTTTTCTGCCAATTTGCGAGACGGAGATTATGGGGCATTCAATTGTAGAAGCCAGCATACGCCCCTTTAGACTGGCTCGTTTTAGTTTAACGACTGAGAAGCTGATGGTTTATCTTCGTCAGCTTTCCGTTTTCGCTGTCCTTCTTGTATGCTGGAACCCGTTTTGCATTCGCGTGCGAAGTGACCAGGCTTTCCATATTTACAGCAGTTTCCAGCTTGATTCTTGACACCAGAACGATTCATTCCTTCTAACGACTTCAGAGTTCTCAATATTTCGATCATCACATCTGCTTTTTCAACCTCCACTTTATTGACTTTGTATGCTGGTCTGCTTATGAGTGCCGCCGTCTCACGTGTTTGAGCATACGCAAAAGTTTCAGCGAATGTCAACTTTGGATTCGCAAATATCTCTCGACGACGAATCTTTGTATTTTCACCCTTTCGAGATGCTCGCCCGCTGCGTCTCCAATGGCTAAATGAGCCAATCTCTAAATTTCCGAAGCATATTCCTGTAGAGATTCGTTCGGTTTCTGATCGCGCTTTTATAGCTCCATCTGGTAAATTTGTCTTCTGTGTTCGCTACCATAGCGCCTTTCCAGGGCTCGCATCACTCCGTCGTAATCATTTCTCTCATAATCAGGTATAGTTTGCAAAAGTTCTGCCGCAGGTCCTTCCAATGCAACGAATAGTGCATCAGATTTTTCCTCCATGCCCCAGTTATTTGTTTCAGCCGTCTTCTCAAACTGGAGCTTGAAGACTTGGAATGGAATTTTATCGTCAAAGGATGGTGTTTTTACCTTGGGAGCGTTCGCTGAAGTGGTTGGACGATTTCACTGCAAATCCCCTTCCAATGTGTTGACTTTGGCTTCAATTAACTCTTCTATTTTTTCTTGCCGACCGTGCAATTCGTTGACTTTGCTCTCAATTAGATCTTGTCTTTCCTTAAGTTCTGCATTGTCTTTCTCCAGATTTTGCTGTATTTGCGCGATTGTTCCTCTAAAGATGATATCTGCTCCCTCTGTTCAACCATTTGTGATGTAATGCTGGCATTCTGTGCATCCAGCTTTTGTGACATGTTGTCATTGATTTATGACATGTTCGCGTTCATTACAGACATATTTTGTGAATTACGGGCATCCTTTGCATCCAGCTTTTGTGAAATTGCAGCCAATAACATGTTCATGTCCATAGCCGTAGATGAAACAGGATCCTTTTCTTGAATCTTACTTGTGGGCTGCTCCAACTCCTTCGCAGGATCACTATCTTCTTCCTTGGCAACATCCTTCAAGGATACATCTTCATCCTCGCGGCGGAATTCGTATTGGTTCAAGTTGAAGCCTTCGACTTCCATTCCTTCTCGCAGTCGCGATTGCAGCTCTGCCTTATTTCCTGTTCTAGACAATCCTCGCTTTGCCAACTCCTTCTTGAGAGGAGGTATCGTCAAATCCTGAATCTTCACCATTTTTCAATAATTATCCTTTGGGATTTATTTAACAATCCCACTTCTGACACCAATTGTTACGATCTTGCTGAATCAACCTCGATGATTTCCCAAATCCTACGGGTACGATCTCTGGATTGTTAAATAAAATCGCCAACTTAATTTGCAGTCTCTGTATAAAGACTTTATTTAATGTCCTTTTATTATTCAGTAATTCACAGTTCAATTACAATTCACTTTACTATTTACAATTACTTGTATACAACTTTCACAATGTACTGTTTTTATTATTTTACTGTAATATAATCTCCAACGCGTTTACTTCACGACTGATTGCTTTTGCAGTCGTTTGTCGCCCTTATATACTTGTTTGCTGGTTGAAAACGAAACTCTGGACTAATCGCGTCGTTACGATAATCGTCTCGTTACGATAATCGTCTTATTTTACGCTCTAGAACATGCCAGTTTTCGGCTCCTCTCTTTCATCTGTCACTCGCTTCGCATTTTCACCACAATATTTTAAGATTTTATTATATGCCGATGATGTAAAGCTTTTCCAATCTTGTACCTCAATTAATGAAAGATGTTTATTACAAACCGACCTGAACAATTTAGTAACTTGGTGTAATAACAAAGATATGCCTCTTAACCTTAATAACTGTAAAACAATGTTATTTACACGAAAATATGTTCAACCACCATCTTACACAATAAACAATTATAGTCTAGAGCAAGTATGTAATTTTGTTGATTTGGGTGTAACAATTTATACCAAACTCAACTTCAATCTTCATATTAACACTACTGTGTTGAAAGCTAAAGGTGTCCTTGACTTTGTAAAGCGGTGGTCTAAAGAATTCAGAGACCCTTATATTACGAAAATACTTTTTGCGTCATTAGTAAGACCAATAATGGAGTACGGCCCGGTTGTGTGGAACCCTAATTATAAAATTCATTCTGATAAAATTGAGTCCGTTCAAAAACAGTTTCTGTTGTTTGCTTTGCGTCATTTGCACTGGGATTCCCGCCAAAATCTTCCTCCGTTTACTAGTCGCTTAAAACTTATAAATTTACCCACACTTTCTAGCCGTAGAGAAATGTTAGGAATAATTTTTTTAGTCAAGCTTCTAAAGGGACTGATTTGCAGTTCATTTCTCTTAGGTGAAGTAAATTTTAATGTCCCCATCCGATAATCACGACAATTTACACCACTATTCTTAAAATCTTGCAAAACAAATTTTGAACTATATGAGCCGTTTATGTCAGAATTTCAATTGATATTCCAGCACATTCGAAGTGACAGACTCGCTTTTCGTAACAAAAAATGCTATACCAAGTTTTATTAACAAGTAACTCACTAATTTTCTAATTGTAGTATAAATAATCTTATATTTCAGCTAATGAATTTGCTTTCTGTATCTGAGCAGTTTTAAATCTCTACGCATAACAAACTCTTTCTTTAATGGCCCCCACATCTTACTTGTTATTATACATATGTACATATGTATTTGAGTATGTCGTTAGTACTACATAAAAATTATAAATACTCTAGCGACCCCGAAATAATCAAGAAAATCTAACTGAAATTTTGAATTTTCGAAAGGAAAGAAAAAAATTGTTTTAAAATTTTATTTTTAATCGATTTATGATTAATTTATTTTTAATTTTTTCTTTTCATTTTCATTTCTTTTTCACCCTTTCTCTCTCTGTTTCAACACCACATACAACGTAATGTACACGTATTTTGGAATTTCACATGTAGTTGTTGTTGTTGCATGCATTTTGTAAGGGTAACGACCAATATTTACTAAAATGTTCATATATCTGGAACGGCTGCGCCAATCTCATGAAAAAATGAAATTTGGTCCAATTTGACCTGATGGTTCTCAAGTTAAAGGCGTTTATCAAAATTTGCATGGATTTTTATATACAGAGATAAATTCATACTTATATATTTTTCCAAATCCTTCCAACCCGATTATTATTGCTAAATAAAAGTCGGCAACTGTGCTTTTAGTATCTTAATAATAAAGTATTTATTCAACGTTCATTTATTGCTCAATAATAAACGATTCGCTTCACATTTACAATCACTTTCTTGCAACTTCCACAGTCTATTCTTTTTACAGTAGTGTTATTACCAACGAAGTTGCTTTATAACTGCTTCCCCAGCAGTAGTAGTTCGCCCCTATATACTATACCGAATGGTGGTATTAGTGACTGGAATTATCGATAACAAACATTCTTAATTCTGCCAGTTTTCGGCCCGTCTCTTTCATCTGACACTTTGTTTAGGGCTTCTTTCCTCCGATACGTAAGTAAACCTTGATTCGTCCAGAAAAGTCGGCGCCACAGCGAGGAAGAAAATAGCATGCTTCGTGTTTCAGGCAGATAAGTCAGTTCAAGCCGTTCACAGAACGTCCGTAGTTGAAACCCGCTAGTTGTTTCCAATAACATATATTGAATTCCGAAGGAGCTGGATTACCTCCGGTATGTGCTTCGACAATATTTCCATGATCCACTTCCCGGAAGAAAAACAAGAAAGAACGTCTATCTTCGGCCATGCCGATTTCTTTATAACTTTCATGAAGATATGAATTTACTGCAAATTGCAAAATTCTATTTTGATAATTTTCAGTGTCAATATCAACTTGAATTAACGTCTGTTGAATACTACATTTCATGCTTCTAGACGCTTTCTTAGAGGATTTTTGACCTCATATCTGAACAAATCGATTATATGGGGGCTATATGATATAATATTCCGCTTTCAATGATATTTCGATTTCGATGATATTAACTACCACTATGCGATTCATAATGTGTGTGAATAATACCAAATATCACGCTTCTAAAAGATTTTTTAAGAGGATTTTGTCCTAAATCCTCATATCTGAAATTATTATATATAAGTAGTATTCCAATTTGGATGATTTTCAGTGCCTAAATAATGTTTTGGCTGAGTTTTGACCAAAACCTCACATCTGAAAATATCAGTGTATGATTTCTCTGATTTTCAGAACCAATGCGGTTCATTATGTATGTATGTGTAGTATACCATGTTTTTTTTTAATTTTCTACGGCTTGTGCGAGATGCGGTAATGAATCCTTTTAGAGCCTTAGGTCACGGCTAAAAGAGAGCAAGCTTTCGACATATTCGGTTTAAGGGTTCGCTGGCGCCTAACTTCAGAGTTTGTTCACCAGAGGTGCGGCTGCGAGCTTGTATCGGTTTTGAAGTAAGCGGCTTGCTATATAAATTTTGCAAATTTATACTTACCCGCCCAACGGCGATGGACGCTAGATTTGTGGTACTTCACGAAAAAACCAGCTGCAGTGAAATGTTCAACAATTTCTCGGATTAGACATACCACTTTTGATGACGACCACTACAATCGTATTAAAGACTATGATTTAGGGGCATGCACTTGGAATAGTTACCGGTTATTTTATTAGGATGATGGCCCTGCCTAGCTGGTCATCGTAAGACTAGAGGCTGACTTCATCGCCGTGCAAGTAGAGCAACGGACGAAACGAGAACAGAGACGAGTATTTCTTGTAGCATTTACTACAACGGCCATATAAAGGAGCGCATGCTTGGCGTCGGATTGGTGGTGGGAGAGAAATTATGAGCGCTGCTCCTGCCACGATGTCAAAATTACGTTTGGCGACTTTAACGCCATGGTGGACAAAGAAAGTATCTTTAGCACAACTGTCGGCCTCCAGACTATACATCCCCCAATGAGTTGAGGCTGATCGACTTTCCGGGTCCGAAATATAGTTGTCTGTAGTACTAGATTACAGCACAAGAAAATTCATTAAGTTACTTGGCTGTCTCCGGGTCAAAAAACTCACCTCCAAAGCAATCATTTTGTAAAGGACAGACTCTCCGAGAGCTCAACATGAACTCGGGCCACTATCTTGTATAGCAAAGATATGCACCCGCCTGTGTGCAGCAAAGAACTCCCGTTAAAACCCAAAACGAAGATTCGACGTCGTAACAGACTGCCGAACGTTGGTTTACTCGCTTGCACCCCTGCTCTCTTGAGCAACTCGGTATAAGGGAATGATTGAACGGAAACTATTGGTTTTTGGAAAGTCAAAAGATCACCTGTGTACGATAAGGATTGCTGTGTCGCAGTGGAGAGAAAGCAGACAGCCTTCGTCGCTACGTTGCGATCTACCATAAAACGCAAGTGAGATAGAACCGAAAACTAAAGAGGAAAGTGAGACGTATATGCACATAAGAAAGAAAGAGGCCGAGATGTGTGAATATTAAGAGCTTGTGAAGGTGGATCATATTCTTGAAGAACCCAAAGAGGAAATCTAACTGATGTGCAGAGTATACTGAATTTATACTTCTCTAGAATTTTGAATAGTAGTGAAAAGGAAACTCCAAGAGATGGCGAACAACAAGGCGGTGGAAGCCGATGGCTTACAGGCAGAGCTATTCCAATACGACAGGGAAGAGCTCGAAAAATGCATGCATCAGCTTCTATGGGGAATATGGTCAGGCGAAGGCAGGTCAAACGATTGGAACCCAAATGTGCTCTATTATCGTGGGATAAGCCTCCTCAATATCGCATATAAAGTGCTATGGACCTTGTTAATATTATTATTGATTGGTGTATTTGGCTTTCGGCCTATTCTTCCATTTTAATGCACTTCGACAGTACGAAGAAAAACCATCTCCGCGCCGCTTCCTCTGAGTTTGGTATCCCCGCAAAACTTAGGAAGAAGAAGAACCATTCACCAACAATGAAGCAGTACGTTTTTATCAATATTCAGACCGGTGCACAGTGGACGTGTTGAACAAATTAGCTTGATAAAATACGTACCAAGCATTTTGAATGCGAATATTATGAGGTAATAATATAGATCAAAGGTTCTAGGAGTGAAAGATTTATTGGTCTATCTTAAAGGGTGATCCAAGTAGGGGTGTTTTTTTCAATAGCCTTTTTTTGACGGACCACCCATGAATCGTGTCATGTGAAGAAAATATAGCGGCCGTAGCTGAGAGTGTACACGCAGACTGTGGAGAGTCGATTCGGCGTAGTTTGCAGCAACTCGGACTGACGCATCGAACGACTTGGCGACTTTACGTCGAGATCTTAAATTGAAAGCATACAGAGCAAAGCTTGTGCAATAAATGCAGCCGCTCGACCCTCCCAAGCTACATCACTTCGCTCTATGGGCTCTTGAAAAGTTCCAAAGAGGGTATGTAAACAAGCAAAATTGCATTTGGAATGAAGAGCAATCTGAAGATATTCAAGAGCTGCCATTTCATCCAGAAAAAACAACAGTTTGGTGTGTTTTGTGGTGGAATCATCGGTTTATATTTCTTCAAAAATGATGCCGATGAGAACGTGATAATCAATAGCGACAATTATCGCGCCATGATACGTTTATCATTTGATGCCTGAAATTGAAATTCATGATCTCCTCGACATTTGGTTTCAACAAGACGGCTCCACTTCGCACACATCGCATCAATCAATGGATTTATTGAGAAAACACTTCGGTGAGCAGATAATTTCACCTTTTGGGCCGGTCAACTGTCTACCGAGATCGTGTGATATCACACTTTTAGACTTTTTTCTGTGGGGATATGTAAAGTCTAAAGTCTATTCGATCAATATTGCTTCGATTCAGGCCTTGGAGCAAAACATCATGCGTGTGATTCGCCAGTTACCAGTCAAAATGCTCGAACGAGTCATCGAAAATTGGACACAAGGGATGGACCATCTGAGACCGGATATTCAGTTACTTGTGAATTTTTCCATCAAATGAAGAATTAGTTTTGTATATTTTGGATGTTGGCAGTGCTAATCGATCTAATGCTAAATAAAAATATCCATGATGTTTGTACAACCGCTCACTCAATAGCAGTTCATATTAGACATTTTGGACGCACAATAGTACACACTTACAAAAACAGTTCAAGCTCCATGGGATTTTTTAAGTTCTACTTCATGAAATACAGGTGTACGACAAAGTGGGCTCAGATAGTAGCAGATATAACACTGTCAACATCGCAGATTGCCTCTCGTCAAATAATGTTCCGGACATTTTTTCCGGAAATCCAGAAGATTGGCCTATCTTTATAGTGAATTTCGAGCAGTCTACGGAAAGATGCGGTTCCACGGGACAGGAAAACCTAATACGCCTACAGAAGTGCCTCATGGGCCCAGCACTCAAAGCTGTGCGCGGAAAATTAATGATGCCGAGTACGGCATTCGCTTGCCATCGAAACGTTGAGGATGCTTTATGGGCGTCCCGATGTTATAAACCATACCTTGCAGCGAAAGCTACGACAACATTCGAACGTTAAAATGGACAAGATGGATACTTTAATAAATTTTGCTTTGACTGTGCAGAATTATCGCGTAACTATGCAAGCTTTTGGGCTTAGCGACTATTTGAACGATCCGATGTTAATAAACGAACTCTTGACTAAATTACAATGTGATTTGAAATTATATTGGGGTCGATTTAGAATGATGCGCATGAAAGTTTATATAACAGTTTTCGACGAATGGCTCTTTAACTTAGCTACTTGTGCAAGCCAGGTGACGGCTGTCCCAAGTGTAGTAGTCTTTTCGAATGTGACGACTTTCGGACGCTAAATAGAGACGCCCGATGGAGATTCGTTCGTGACTATAAATTCTACATTTCTTGCTTTAAGCGGCATTTCGTTCGTAAATGCAATCTTAAACGGAAGTTTGGTATTGACGGATGTAAAAAGCCACATAACCCGTTTCTGCATGGCTCGACATATACAAAAAACAAACCTGCATACACTACTGAAGATGACTACAATGCAACCGTAATGCTTCATGGGAGGAACACTCATTCCATGTTTCGTTATATTCTGGTAACATTATCCCATAAACAAAAATCGATTAACACATACGCATTCATTGATGAAGAATCCTCATGCACTCTTGTTGAAAATGGAATGGTAGATGAACTCGGCCTCGAGGGACCGTCAGAGGAACTATGTTCGCAGTAGACAAGTGACATTATACAGAGCGAAGTTAACTCAAAGTCAGTATCCATGCACCTCTCGGCCCAACCCAAAGATGCGAAAGGGTTCTGTTTGCATAGAGATCGCACTGTTGCAAACTTAAACTTACTTGTTCAATCTTTCGAAATGTCGACGACAACAGCAGGTGAATATCTGAGTAATCTTCCAATTTTACCGTACAGAGCAGCAAGGGCCAATTTCGCACTACAGGCCATAGGTACAAGAGTCTCAAAGCTCTTATTGTCAAAGGAGAATGAACGTTGTCTGCGAATTATGGATTCGAAGACGCGATATCTTCCAACTGAAAAACGATGGGAGACTGGTCTCCTATGGAAACACGACAATATGCAACTACCTAATTCTCTGCCGATGCCCTACCGCTGTCTTCGGTGTCTAGAGAGTAAAATTTCGCGAAATCCGGATCCGATACAGTTAAAGATTATAAACGAAAGGGATACATAAGGAGGTTGTCCTCAGAAGAAAATGTGACAGGCGGAAAATCATGGTATATTCCCATGTTTACGGTTACCAATATCAATAAAAACAAGAGACGCTTAGTTTGGGAAGATGCAGTCGATACCGTAGCACTCAATTCTGTTTTGCTAAAAGGACCGGACCTAAATACGTATTTGCGTGGATGATCAATTTGCTCAAAAATTCTTATGGCGTGAAAACGATACCCTTCAACAACCTGATACGTATATCATGCAGGTCAGCTGTTCTCCATCTTTAGCAAATTACATCACAGACAAAACTGCGTCAAGATTCCAAGACAACATCCAGATGATGCGATTAGCTGCTACGGTTAGAGATATCCATGCCAAAGGAGGATTTGAGATGCGTAATTGGATATCCAACAGCAAAGATGATTTGTTAAGTTAAGCAGGCCGGTCAAACCGAGGCATTAAACATATCGACCATGCTGACATGAAACATAAGAAGGTACTTGGTATGTGGTGGTGTCCAAATGATGACGCTTTCTCGATTTTCAAAATATTTCAAAACGAAGTTTTTGACGAAAGCATCACTCCTACTAAGAGACAAACACTGTCAATTCCGAGACCGGAGCTTATGGGTGCAATTTTAGGTTTACGTCTTTGTCAATTTGTTACGAATGAACTCTCTGTTATGATTAGCCCACACGTCTTTTTGTCTGAGTCTAAAAATGTCTTAGTCTGAATTAAATCAGATGCAAGAAAGTTTCAACAATTTGTGCCGTACGTGTAGGTGAGATATTAGAGGACTCCAATGTTGATGACTGGTACCGGGTTCCATCAGCGGACAACGTCGGGGATAAAGGTAAAAATAGGTACGCGAACCACAATTTACTCACACAAGTCGATGGTTTACGGGGCCATCATTCCTACTAAAAGAAGCGGATGAGTGGCCCGAAGCGCGTTTGATTGGAACATGTGATAACGAACTGATTTGTCATGTGGAAATATGACCGGCACTGGAATCATGTTTGACCAAGCGATTTAGTACCTGGGAGAAATTAAGTGGTACCCAGTACTAAGTTCTTCGATTTCTTCAGTTTGTTTCACGTGGAGTAAATATATCCAACAACTTTAAAAACCTAATCAGATCAGCTGATGCAGAGGCAGCTGAATTCGGTATTATTAAAAATTGCCAAGAAGAGGAATACGAAAAGGAGATAAAGTACTTAAAACTGAAGAGGTAGTACCACGAGAAAGCACACTCTTCAAATGTTCTCCATATTTGGACGATTCAGGTATACTTCCTTTGGCATAAAAGAGGCCATAATTTTACCGCGCCATAGTCGCGTAACACATCTTACAACGGATTTTTACCATCGGAAATTCCACCACCTCCACTGCGAAATAGTCGTCTATGAAATGAGGCAGCGTTATTTTGTGCCTGGCTTAAGAGCATTATTTAGAAGCACAACTAAATCATGTCAATGGTGTAAGAATCGTCGCGCCGTCCCGAGACCTTCTGAGAGGGGCAACCTTCCAAAAGAAAGGTTGAAAACGTTATCAAGGCATTTCACTAATACGGGAATATACTTTTTTGGACCTTGCGAAGTAGCAGTAGGCAGACGTCGTGGAAAACGTTGGGGTGTTCTTTTTACGTGCTTGACGATCCGCGCAGTCCATATTGAACTCTCAACTTCGCTATCAACTGACGCCTTTCTTCTAGTCTTCAGGCAATTCATGGCAAGACGTGGCGTTCCAAAGTGTATATTGGCGGATAATGGCACAAATTTTCGAGGACCTAGCCGAGTGCTGGAAGCAGAAATTCAACGCTTATCGTGTGGAGAGATTGAACGTCTTCAACCGAAACTAAAGTGGCATTTTCTACCTCCCGCTTCGCCTCAAATGGGCGGCTCTTGGGAGCGGATGGTGAGGTAAGTGAAATCAATCCTAATGGACGTTTTGAAAGGAACAAATTTGGGGGAGGAAGCACTTCGGGCGACTCTAGCCGACGTTGAGCTCATTTTGAATTCTCGGCTACTAACTTACGTGCCTTGGGATACTCGGGAAATGGAAGTATTAACACCTAACCATTTCCTTTTAGGTAACTCGAGTGGTGGTATTCGTGACAGTAATGAAACTGACAAGGATGGCGCGATGCTAAACAAAATCCTCCGTATTTCAAACCAAATTTCTGATCAATATCTAACCTGCTTGACTAGGCGCTCTAAAAGTCACCTGATCCCATTAGACTCAATGATATCGTTATTACCGTGGATGATAACGCTAAACGAAGTACATGGCGGAGATGTGTCGTAGTGGACGTGCATCAGGGTAAAGGTAGTGAGGTACGTCTTGCAGTAGTTAGAACAGGCGACGGATTAATAACGCGCCCAATCGCAAAGCTGGCCAAGCTCAACGTTAGAGGGTAAATCTCGCAAGACTCTACGAAGTTTACGGAGGAGGAGATGTTACGTCGCCTGCATTCAATTTAAATCAACGCCTTCAAATATTGTCAGCAGTGGCCCTGAGCTGTGCTCAAAGCGCAACCGTAGATCAGCTGTTTAATGAAATTTCAATTATCGCTCTTTACTTCGACGCCTACTTCGTTCCTTTTTCACCGAGCTTTGCTACCGAGCAGACGTTTTCTGCTAACTAAAATTTATTGACTAAAATTTAATTTGAAAATATCATTGTAATCAGATGTGGTGCATTGTGCGTAGTTGAACACAAGTGTAAGCTATTTTGCAAATATTTTTTACTTATTTATTTCGGTCTAAAAAGTACAAACTTTCTTACAGACTAATTAAAAATAGTGAAAAGTTCAAGCTTAAATTTATATACGCTATTATTAAAGTTAAGAAGACCACTATATCGATTTGCTAGGTTTATAGACTTGGATATGGGTTCATTTAACGCATAATTCTTTCTATGAGTTGCTTCAACAAATAGTCTGGTACGCCTTAGATCACGCGGTGGAATGTATGGAACGAATAAATTATATAAATCAGAGCAGTTTATATTATTGTTCATAACGTTATAGGCAAGCATGAGGGAGATGCAAGTTCTACTGTCATACAAAGCCTGAAGACGGAGCAATTTACGCCTGCTGATATACGATGGGAGGCCATCGGGCCAGTGAAGCATACGCAGAGCAATTTTGGTGAAAATTCTTTGAACTCTCTCAATTTTATGTGAATTCCCTTCATAGAATGGACTCCATATAATCGAGCAATATTCTAGACGGCTTCTTACCAATGACGTAAAAAGTGCCTTCAGAGTCATAGGATCCTTAAAGCCACAGGAATTACGTCTAATGAACCCAACCATTGCGAAAGATTTTGAAAAAATAAAGTCGATGTGACCAGAGAAAGAGAGTTGGTTGTCAAAAATTACACCCAGATCTTTAATTTCTAGACAACGGTTTAAATATTTGGCATTCAATTTGTAGTTGAAAGATGTGGTAATTACCTTTTTTGAATAGGAAACAACGCAACATTTGTTAGTATTTAAAAGTAAGTTATTACTTCTACACCATTCATTAAAAGAATCGAGATCATATTGCAAGTTAACGCAGTCAGAGTTATCGCGTACGGTTATAAAGAGTTTGACGTCGTCTGCGAACATTAAACCTTTAGCAAATTTGAGTTTTTGAGGCAAATCATTAATAAAAATTAAGAACAACAGAGGGCCACAGTGGGTTCCCTGTGGAATTCCCGACAAAGCATTAATAGGCACAGTAGACTGGTTGGCTCCGATTGACACAAAAAGCTTTCTACATCACTCACTCCATACATTTCCAATTTGTGCAGTAGCATAGAGTGATTGATCTTATCAAATGCTTTCGAGAAGTCAGTGATATGACGTCTAGTTGCGCATGCGTTTCAAAGGCATCTATAATTTGCCTAGTGACTAAAGCCAAAGTAGTAGAGGTAGACCTACCAGGAAAAAATCCATGCTAACACTCAACAATAGCTTTCTCAAAGAAATCAAACAATTTGCTTTGAAGGATATGATCGAATAGTTTTGCCAGAGTACTCTGTTTAACAATAGGTCTATAGTTACGAATATAATTACGGTCACCAGACTTGAATACCGGATTTATAGAGCATAACTTCCAAGAGTCTAAAAAGATCCCATGGTTCAAGCATCCCTGGAAAAGAAGTGCCAACGGTTCTGAAATTGTATTTGAACATAGTTTAAAGAATATCGGAGAAAATCCCTCGCTATCTGATTTCGGGCTATTATTCAATTTTGAAATTGCCAGAGATACATCTTCGGCGGTAATATCAAAAGAAGAAATTTGACGCAGAGAACCAGAGTAGAATGTCGGACTGGGTAAAGGATAGGATTTGAGTATACCTTCGGGAATAATTTGGCAAATAAGTTGCAGATATCTACTGCATTATTGGACGATACACCGTCATACTCCATTCACGTTGGAAATCCATTAGACTTCCTCTTGGAATTAATAACCGACCAGAAACTACATGGATTTCAGTTTTGTTTCCAGATTGTTCATATATTGTATGAACAAGAACTTATTGAGACAATTAAACACCGATTTAAGCCTGACAAGGATAAGACGATCGGATTCACTCCTGCTCCTTTTATATTTTTTAAAGGCCTTGCGTTTTTTATTTTTAATATTACTAAGTCTAGTATTGAACCATGGTGGTCTATTGTTCAAAATTCTCCGTTTTCGCGGAACAAAGTTGGAAACTGCTAATGAAAGCCTTTGCTTTAAAATTTCATAAGAAGCCTGAGGCCCGTTAATGAGTCCAAGAAGGACCAATCAGTGCCGCGGAAAAAATCATTATCGCGGTAGCATTAGCCTTGAAATAATTATATTCCAAAATAATTTCAACTGGGGTATTATCAAAGTTATAAAACTCGAAATTTGCAACCAAAGAATTGTGATGGAAGCTGTTTTCTAAGATTGGAGATAGACACTCCAGGCAAGATATTCTTAAATCATCAGATCCAAAAACGAGATCAAGGAACCTACCATTACTGTTTGGTTGAGAATTGTATTGTTTTAAGCCATAAGAGAACAGAGTGCTAACAACAAGCATATCGATATCAGATCTGATATTTGTGGGTAAAGTATTACAGCTACTTGACCAGGAGATATTACTTAAATTAAAGTCACCTAAATGTATAATCTCATTAGGCAGATTAGCAGTATGTACCATTTACATTATCTAAGTGTTTCTGATAGACAGCAATTTCACTACTTGGCGGAATATAAGACAAAGCAATTATTATTGTTTTATTGTCATTAAACTTAACGCTTACACAGATTTGTTCAACGCCATCATCTATCAAATCACTTGTAATTAGTTTACAAGATAGATCAGCTCTGATAGCAATTAAAACACCACCACCACTCTCAAGACCAGTGGCGTTAGGGCACCGATCATTACGATAACGTTATAATACCCGTCAAAAAATTCGTTAGATGAAAAATTTTCACTCAACCAAGTCTCCGATAGAGCTAATATATCATACTTGTGTGAACTAACGTTACGATAATATTGTGATGATTTAGTACGCATACCACTAACATTTTGATAATAAAGTCAATAACTAGCTTTTGACTTATTAATAGGTTTACTAATATCTAAGTAAGATCTAGTGACTGCGTCTTCAGTTCGAACCATTTCCGGCCTAACCGAAAAGGGCAAACAGTCACACCGGCAGGCCAAAGCTCAGGATTAAGCATCTTATCGTACCAAGATATGGGAACACCAAGTTTGAATGTAATTCTCTTCAATGATTCAACGGCAGTACCTTTCCTAATAAGCCCGTGAAAAGCAAGCAACTCTCTATGTATTCCAGAGTATTTGGAGACGTATTCAATAATATTATCGCTAGTAACTGATGGCAAAAACGACGCAATATAAAGCCACTTAATCTTAGCAACACTAAGCTCCGTGCTTGCATTTGAACCAATAATGCGCATTTGTTTATCATCATTATTGTTTTGATGAGTACTCACATTCGCAATGGTAACAGCTGACGCAGAAGAAGGCAGAGATGCGGCGGTATTGATGTGATAAATCTTTCTCGGTGCTTTGATTTTTACAACCTTTCTTGTTCTTTGTAACCACCTCCCACTCTGCTTCAGTAGCATGATCACTTTTAATGTCAATTGCATCAATAATAACAACGCTATCATCTACACCCGTATTGGCTGGCTCAACAGATAATGTTACATTGTTGTTATCAAAGAAAACAGGTTTCTCCTTAGCAGCGACATCATCGCAAATACTAAGTATATTGTTAGGAGTAAGAGATTCAGCTTCGATAAGAGTTTCTAATTGTTTCGCTTCTGTATCAGATTCAGGTTTTTCTTTGCTCACGATTTGTTTTACTTTTGCAGCAGAGTAATTTATATTGCTCTTTGATTTTGCAGCCAAGCGGCTCTTATTTTTTGTTTGTTTAGAAGTTGAGTGTTTGACTTCATGTTCTTCTTTCCGAGTTGATTCGCGTTCGCTAACATAGGAAGCAACAACAGTATGCATGTCTTTTATTTCGTTAGTTAGCGAGGAGATAACATTATTTTTAGTGACAATTAATGAGCGAAGAGAGCAAACTTCGAGCATTCAGCTTTTTTATATATTGTGTGTTATCATTTTTTAGCGATTTCAAAGTAGTAAGTATACTGGTATTTACTGAACGTAAGGCAGCAATGTCTTTAGCAATATCGAGCAGAGATGGTTGTTGGATATTCTCACACAGCTCGCCGATGCTCTCCGCATTATTAGAGACGATAGGGGGAGCACTTGATTGGGGAGTACGTATGGATGCGCGACGCGTAACCGAACAGATTTTACAAAAGAATGGTTTCTTTGAAGAGATTAGGAAATCTAGATCATCAGATGATATGTTAACACATTGCGAGTGAAAAAGGACATTGCACTTCGCACACAACACTTTCGGTTTATTGCGATCAACCTTTTGACCACATTCACAAGGCATTATGAATAATTTATTATTTTGGTAATATTGTATAGCATTTGAATAAAATGTTAATAGTCTCCAATTCTCCAAATTCAAATGAAAGTTACTATCTCAAATCAAAAACAGTGCACTAATTATATTTATAATTATTAACACTTGCCATAACAGCAGAAATAGCACAAGAATCACGGAGCGAAAAATAAACATTTCATTTGAATGATGTTATTTTCAGAACTTAATTGTATCGATTGTACTTCACATTAAATAAAAAACATTTTAATGTAATTAACAAATTGTTTTAAAAGAAATCATATCACTCTTATTAGAAAACCCTATATCAGTGGCTGCAGCTACATGAACCAGTTTTGGTCGCCGTTAGTTACAACGTGTTAATTTTGACGTGAGGTGTTGGTGATATTTCATTTGTCTTCACAATCGCTTGGAGTTTGTTTGCATACATTTTTCATTGAACTGATTGCTGAGAATGTGTGAAACGTGTTAAAAAAAAGAATTATATTGAACTTCCGAATTGTAATGTATCTATGAAAGTATATTTACGTATCTATGTAAGTATGTAACAAATTTTTTGATTTCTTGTTTTTTTCTTTCGACGACGAACCTCCCGCCCAACCGAAAAAGGGGCGCGCCTGATGGGTAAACGTAAAATCCAACAGATCGGTGACCGAAAACCAGGTACAGGCCCGGAACGTCCTGAATCTGAGGCCGATCGCGGAAGGTCGCTGCTACACTTGCTTCTTACACTTAGCAGCTGCAGATTTGCCATAAGCTGCTATAAAGTAATTTGCGATTAAGAAACATTGAGAATAAAGAGATTATTTTTAAGTTTAAAACTCTCAGTAAATATTTTTTTATACAACAAAGTGAGTCAGAAGAATCAAAGCCGGCGTAATAATAATTAAAATCGTTACTCAAACATCTGATAGGGGTCGTGCATTTCAAAAATTCGCTTGCATAAAGATAAGGAAAGGGTCCTAAAGTATCTAGATTGTCTCAAAGGGTCACTAAAGTTAATCTCACTAATTAGGAAAGGATAATAGATAATACCTCTTATCAGCTTAGTTAAAAATAAAACTCCAAGCATCTCTCGTAGACTCTGGAGTGAAGGCAGATTAATAAGCCTTAATCGGCTTTTATAAGGAGGGAGATTTTTGTTCGCATCCCAATGTAAATTCCTTAACGCGAATAATAAGAATTGTTTTTATTCCAGTTTATCACTATGGAATTGATAATGTGTATTCCATACTACGGAACCATATTCCAAAATTAACCTAACGAGTGAGGTGTAGAGTAATTTGGTAATACATGGGCCATTAAATTCCTTGCCCCACCGTTTAATGAAAGCTAGTACTCCTTTAGCCTTATTAGCACAGGAATTTATATGATTTCTAAAATCTAGCTTAGGGTCCATTGTGACACCCAAGACAATGAAGTCAGGAACTTGTTCAACATTGGGATTTTGCATATAGGTATAAGATTGCACAGATTTTCTAGAGTAGGACATATATTTGTATATTTACACTTTTTAAAATTTAACGATACACAAAGAAAAAGTTCAAGAAAAAGTTCAACGGTGTCAAATCGCACGATGTCGGTGGCCAATTGACATCGCCAAGACGAAAGATTACGCGACCGGGAAATTTCTCTCGCAATAAAACCATATTCGCTCGTGTTGTGTGACATGTGGCACACTTTTTGTTGGAACCACATATTATCCAAGTCGTGTTCTTCAATTGCAAGCAAAAAAATCAATTATCATACGACCTTAACGCTCCAAATCTACAGTAACAGTCTCGCCGTTATCGTTTTTAAGAAGTAAGGTCCAATCACTTCTCCGGACCAAAGAGCGCACCAGACAGTAACTTTTTCGGTTGTAATGGCCCCTCGGAGCCCTAAATGCAGAAATGTTATTATTTACATATCCACCGAGTGGAAAAGTCTGCCCCGTCTTTGAAGCAAATTTCGTTGGAAAAATCACGCTCCACTGCTTGTTGTTCAAGCACCCAAGCGACGTAAATACGACATTGTGAATAGTCTGCCGGCTCCAGTCGTTGTGTGAGCTGGAATTTATATGGAGGTAAATAGGCAAAATACTTGCAAAATAAATAAATAAAAATAATTGCAAAATACGCCACAATCCGCCGTAATAAAGTCTCAGCTCTTGAGAACGTTGGAATGAACAAAACGATGACGCACATGCCTTGCAAAATTAATTTCGCACGATTATAAGCACCATAATCTCCTCTTAAAGGTCGGTATGCAGCTCTTAGAAAGCCACAAACTTTATTAAAAAAACTACGCACCTTGAATGAAAAAAATTCATTTTCTACTGCCTATTTCTTAAGTTTTTAAACAAATACGAAAGCACGACAACACAGGTTTCCGAGCGAAATAAATAGTCTCATATGTATATATTTCGCTAGAAACAAAAGGCAGACTAATTTTCAAACGTATTGTGGCGGAAATCCCAAATACGAAGGACAGACTGAAAGGAGTAGCAGTGTGACGAGATTTCCAAATAAAAAGGTCAGACAAAAGAAGCTGTCGGCGTAATTTTTTTTTGCAGCGAATGACATATGACGTCTGGGCGTCCATACAACATTCTTAAAATTTCAATTGCCTGCCCTATGGTTGCAGGCGTCATCAATTTGCAACTAACTGCTTTTAGCGCTACGCTACTCAAGCAACGTTGTAGACAAATGAGATTTTCCGCTTCTGTGAAACCGTACTCGTCTGTTGACTGCTCAAAGCTAGCGATAAACAACGGCCACTCCTCTGGGTTTCCAGAGAACGATGGAAGATCTTTGTTGAGCGCTCCTGAATTAATATACGAAGTCCCACCCGAACTTCATGCCACATCGTCGCCAACTGTGTGCGTATTAAAATGAGGCGAAAAATCCTGCTGCCAAGATGTGGAGTTCTGCGGCGCTCGAGGATACTGCATGACTATGCCCGGAAAGTCGTTACACCCTGAATATAATGCGGGTAAAATGATGGATGCATTTTCTCAGAAGTGCAGATCGTGTTAATCGGACGGCCAGCCCATGTAATATTTGCTATTCCACGCAAGGATGCATCCATTCCAGCAGCAGAGGCCAGCTGCGTCTGTGAATGCCCGTAGTCAACGATAGCACGTGTCGAACCTGTGACTGAAGTAGAGGTTATGATACCGAACTTATTACTCGACTGTGCCTACCTATCCACTGATGTAGCATCCCTACGCATGAAGTCGTCAACGCGATGCTTTGCAGCAGCTCCTACATGTGCATACCCATCCACAGAAGTAGTACATAATGCGTGAGCAGCACCCCTACGCATGAAGTTGTCAACGTGATACTCTGCAGCAGCTCCTACATGAGCGTACCCATCCACAGGTGTAGCACATAATGCGCGAGCAGTATCCTAACGCATCAAGTCGTCAACGCGATGCTCTGCAGCAGCTCCTACCTGTGCGTACCCATCAGCAGATGTAGCACATTTGGAAGTTTGCATCGAAGTAATTGATGATCTGTTGATTGAAATTCAGGCGATTCCAACTCTGGTCTGGTTGATTGGAGGTCAGGCGATGTCATCTCCAACCTAGAATTTAATGGGAGCTCCGTACGCGTGGTCGTCGCCGGCAATAAATTTAAGTTTCCCGTTGTCTCGTCAGTTATATCCGTTGGTTTTGTAGTCATCGCCGTTATGAAAAAATATTTTCGGATGTTGGAATGTCGAATTAATCCAACTGATTAAAACTAATATTTTACGCTGAAGTCTGCGAAAATCTGTAAATATCTTCTTTATTTTAACAATTCATTTATATTATATATATTATTATATACAATTTATATTTCACTTTTAGTTTACTTACATTTGTATTTTAACGCACCAATTGATCTGCACACGACGATTGCTGCAAGGTAAAAGAGCGAGTTCATTCTATTTGTTCTCGATTTGCATCCAATTATGCCGAGTGCAGCGCAAGTATGCATTTTTTTAGTGCTAATGTAAGTAATATATTTTAACTATGCTTATTACAACGACATCTGTAAGTCGAGTTATAACAGGCACCAAAATGACGATTTCTTGTCGGCTTTTCGAAATTATTTTTAATTTATTTATATTTATTTAATTTAAAATATATTATAAACTTTAAAAAGTTTTTAGTTTAAAATATGTTTATAGTTAAATTCTGACAATTTAAAACACCATTATTAATTAAAGTTCTGGTACGAATTGATGCAACCGTGTGTAATGCTAACATGTCAACACTAAATTAATACCCTTTTGACATTTCGTTTTAGCTCTATTCTTCTTTTTTCCTTTTTCTCACAGAGCAATGGCATCTTCTGCTGAATAATCAATAAACTCTGTCATTAACATTTCATTACAAAATGAAGTAAACTTGTTTAAAATTACTCAATATTTTAACATCCCATTCGGGAACCTAACTCCCAGCAAAAGGAAGATAATTCTAGAGATAATAACCCTCGAACTGTTAGTAGGATCTACCATACCTCAGCTGTTTTTTAACATCGCCTAAGCAATTTGTTTTGGAATAGATTATTTCCACATAAGTGATACCACTGCGCAATATGTATTTAGTACGGGCACGAATCATTTAAGTTTGTCAGATGTCAAAATACAGCATGTACTTTCCAATTAAATTCAGTTACAATACTTGTTGGAATACTAGGGTAAGAAAGAACTTGCTTTGGATATTAGTCTTGTTTTTTACTTTGATTATTCTCGAGTTTCTTATTACTTATTGATGATTAGGATCATAAGGACTGTAGCAAATATTATACCACGCATAGTCGCAGTTGCAAGCTCTGCAACTGTCCAAATTGAGACTAAGCTAAGTCGTCGAAGTTTGGGGGGAAAACATTTTGTAACCTGAGAATGTTATAAATAATAATAGTCTAGGTAAAAAGAAGGGCTTATTTACAAACAGGAAAAAATGGTATTCAATTAACTCATTAGGTCAATTTTCTAACTTCGGCCAGCTAACCTTACTGTTGGTTGCTTGAGGAAAACGTTCTCAAATTAGTTTATACAATTTTTTTCGTGAAACGGTGAGTTCTATATCGAAAAAAAAGCAGTATATTCTGATTGCCGCAAAAGAGAAACACAGACTTAGTAAAATACTTAATACTTTCAAAAACAAACCACATAAAAAGTTACATAAAAAATAACTAAAATTGAATAAACACTTATATATATTTAAGATGGTCCAATGAATTTGCTCTTCCCACCTGTGACTTTACTTTTTAACCTGACAATATTATATATATATATCTATATATATATATATATATATATATATTGCGCTTTGTAACCGCTGAAGCGGTTTTCGGCCGAGTTCCTCCTCCAATTTGTGGGTTTGCGTCTTTTTTACCAACAAATGGAGGGACCTACAGTATATTCTAAGCCGCCTCCGAACGGCTGATGGATTTTTATGAGGAGCTTTATATCATGCCAGAAATACACTCGGAGGGCTTGACATTCCCTGCCGAGGGGCGACCGCAATTAGAAAAATTTATTTTCTATAATTTTGGATGTTGCTCGAACCTGGGCTCGAACCCAGGCCTTCCGAATGTTAGTACGCAATGCTAACCACTCGGCTATCGCGGCCAATGCGAACAATATTAGCATTTAAAAATATTTGATATATAATTTATGCTGCTATCTCGATCAAACTATTCACTGTGCGGCTATTATAAAGCGACAGTTATATATATATCCCACTAATACACCAAATTGTAGAGAAGAACTGCAGGCCACATGAAGACCACCGTCATTCTAACGGTTTCCACCAAACCTAAGAATCGTCAGGATCCCAAAACGGAGGGTTACAGAAGAAAAGGACCTGTCGCAAGGGTTCTTAAGAATTTATATTTTCTCTCTTTACAACGAGCACAACAATATTTTGTCTTTTTTTACTTATGTTTTTTTTTGGTTACAAATAAAACAAATGTGCCTGTTCACCTATTTGTTGTATTTAATCGATGATAAGAGTTATGCTCTAATTTTAATTACAAAATTGTACAAAAAGAAAATTTTGTTAAAAATTAAATATCAATTCTCTTTTTTGTGTGGTTAGGATCAACGTCCTACTCATCATAGCTAGTTGCATTGCATTGTATCCGCACTGGTTGATGATAGAGCATGCCGAAGGCAATATGCCATTAATAGCAGAGGTATGTACTCGTATAAATAAATAATACTTTCATAAATATTGTTATTATCAGTAAGTACTGTCATTTGAACAAAGTGAACATATTCTTGATAACAGCAACATAAGTTATCATCGTTATTACAGTTAAACTGTTATATAATTATACATATATTAAATTTCAGAATATTTAAAGTTTTTATTTGGTGTATTCCAATTGAAAAATAAATTTTATGTTAAATCAACAATTTTTATATAATTTCAACAAGTAAAAAATTATTAAATATCTTTCCATAATCGTCCTTAAAATTGGGATTCTCAGAATACGGTTGCACTTCTATTTAAAAACCTTTTTTTTTCAGGACAATTTAGATTTAAGCAGGTAACAGTCGGCTTGACTTTGTTCATGGCATTTCGTTTTGCATGAAATTTTTGTATTATATTTACTTATACCATTTGCTTTCTATACTAGTATTTATCATTTTTGCTTGTTTGGTAAAGCAAAGAAGTACGAATACCGCCATTATTTAAAAATTTAGTTTATTTTTTATTTACATACATATGTATTCGTATTTAGCTAGATTTCCATGAATTGTGAACAAAACTGCTAGTTCTTAATTAAGTGTGTTGCTGTGCATGTTTTCGATAAAAAATGTAGGTTTGCTTGCAGAGTATACATATTATAAGTTTACGAAGTTTATCAAAAAAAAAAAAAAAAGTGAAAACTAAATTTTATTGATCGTAAATAGAAATTTTATATTCAATTCGGGTTCATACTATACCATGAGAATTATAAATATTAATTTTTATCAATGGCTTTTAAGATTCTATAAGTTTTGAGAGAGAAGTGGTGCTACGCTTTTCATTTTTTTTAAATTTAATGCGATCGTCCTAACAAATATAAATTAAATTCCATATTTAGATACTGAATTATATCAAATATCGTCTCTCAAAATTATCATTATATGATAGGTGGGCATGAGCTTTATCCTCCGTACTTGGAACTTAGGAATGTGCCAAACGAGCTGCATCAAAATATATCAATACTTACCTGAGTTATTACTTATACGAGCAGCCGGAGGGACTGACTGAAATTGTTAACTAAATCATTAAGGTTTGATATCTAAACTGTGTAAAAAAATTTTCAACAAATAGATCTCGGGCAGCACTTTACGGATTGGGATCTAACTTTTTTAGAATAAAACTTACATTTAATGCTTGCTACGGTGCATGGATTACTTGCAATGACACAACAACAAAACTCATGTAGAAAAAATTCTAGGGTTGGAAAAATATCCTCTACCAAAACCTATCAATATTTATTTCCTTCATAGTGGAAGAATAGAAAGCAACACTGTATCGAGTTGTTTGGGACCAGTTGAAAATACAAAATGAAACCAGGTCGGTCTCCACCTGAGCCTTGCAATGGAAAAGAGGTCTCCTTCTTCCTATCCAATAGATAAGAGTTTTGGTTCGCCAAGAATTGCCTACTCAGTCCAAATAGCATCTGTCTACAAAAATGATTCTGTGTTTAATTTCAAGGCTGACATTGTTAGCGTGGCTAATCTGGTTTCTATATATATGAAATTATATACGACTTCGAAGTTATGACTGTTAACAGTGACGTGGGATTACAATTAATTTAACAATGAAGATCTTTGTGCTATACATATGTATACCCTATTGGTTAGTGTTTGCACGAGGGTCTTTCTTAAGCCTTGTGTAATGCGCTATGTTCTTTATAAATATGCATATATACATATGTATATTCTAATATTTCATTTAAGCTAATTTTCTGTTATATGCACATGTTCGTATACCAAAGCTTTTATTTAATTTAATTTTGTATATATTTAAAGGTTTACGATTTTAATTAATTATTATTATTTTTATATATGGGTGTGTATGAATTCAGAGGGCGCATAACTCAGAGGTTTCAACTAGGATGAAGCCCAGTTAAAAACACGCTTAAGCAATCAGATTAAACTATATCAAAGCTCTTATTTTTCACACACATAAACTCACTTTTTTACGCACTCATATTTAACCAAGTGCTGTACGCAGGACATAAATTGCAATAAGAATAGAATGAAATGAGAAAGCAAATTTTTTGATACGACCGCGGGTTGCCTTATCAACTACTCGTATTTAGCTAGATGTCCATGACTTTTAATCAAAACCGTCAATTTAATTGAATGCTAAATATGTTTCCGGTAAAAACAATCATTGGTCCATCCACTTAAGGGACCGAACATTCCAGATGCATCCTCTCAAATCGTGGACCCTAAAAGATCTGTCGTCATCAAAATTGGGATCTCTCATCCGAAGTTTTTGGTCCTAACTTTTATTGGAGTATGAGTTTATATGATGGGTCCATAACCCCAAGGGTTCGCCTTCGACATATGGGTGCTGGTTAGTTACTCACAGCATACTTGGTCTAAGGCTGCAAGTCGTGATTTGCTTGAACCATATGTAAAAAGTCGTTTCTGACTACTCCTATTTGAATGGCAGTCAGCAATTTTTCCAACTTGCTTAAACTTCTAAACACAAGGCCATTGTTAAAACATCAAACATATTTTACAACATGCATTGCGGCTTTGAATAAAATAAAGTGCATTTGTTAGAAAGCCATCACGATGAACAACACAAATGGAGAAAAAAATCGGCCGATAATCGCTTCAGTAGTTATAAGCTCCATTTATTGTTATATAATTTAGTGATACAAAAGATTTAATATTGTTGTGGACATTTACATAAATATCTATTATTTTTTTCACTCAGATTATCTCAGCTAAAAGCCAATATAACATAAATTATTAAAATTTAATCCAGATTCCTTACATTTCATTAATACTTTTAACTTGGGTATTAATAAATTGCAATTTAAATCGTTATTCTAAACCAAATTAATCTAAACTATTTTTACTAACGATTAATATTGAACAAATGAATTGTATTTAGTTTTTGGTTATAAGTAAATGAGCTGTATTCAAAGGCCTATTTTGTTAGAAAAATTATTTTTTTAATTGAATATTTTGTTACACAACAAAGAAAAATTGGTAGAAGTGACAGCTGTTTCGGAGATTACAGGCTTCTTTTGCCAGAAATCGAACCGACAGTTTCTGGCATCACAGGCGAGTGTTCTAACAACTGAGCCAACGTCTGTCATGTAATCTTTTGTTGTATGTATAAGTAGGATTGCTTGTCGGGCTCGTCTTATATATTATGGATTGTTTAATGCGGCCTGTAATTGTTTTTGGTTATAAGTAAATGAGCTGTATTTATATTTAAAGGGAAGGGGGGGGGGGGGGGGTAGTTAAAGAATATTAAATATTGTTTAGATCTTCATCTACATAAAGTTTTTGATGGATCCATATCTTCTCCTTCTGATATCTTCATACAACAAATGAAGTTGTAATGCAATGATCTTGAAAGTCATATTTATTTATTTATTTGCATGAAATAAAATTATTAATAATTAGAGAACATATAAAAGGCAAGTAGCAGAGGAGGCTAACGGCGTGACTTATTCCTAATACTTTTTATAAAATATATAAAGTACCCTTAGATATAGTTTATACAATACTTATACGTGATATAAAACTTACATTGATATTTTGCATTTAACATATGTATATTATTTACAGTTAAATTTTTTAGGTTCCTTATTTTTGAAAATATTAATTCTTGCACTTCTATATTTCAACCAATAATCGATAATGTGTTTTATGGACAGTGGGCTATTACATGTTATGTTCAGCAGATATGTTTGCCAAATAGTTTCCGTGATCTCTCTTATATGTTGTTGTTGTTGTTGTAGCGGCAAGCCCAGTCCCGTTTAGGGTCAGGCAAGTTCAGCTTTAGTCATCGAGGTCATCTAACGGGAGGCCCAGGAAACGTGCTGTTTCGACGGGGTCGGACCAAAGGGAGAGGGGTGTTAGTTGAGTCGGATTAAGTGGGCATGCAAAGAGGTGGTTAGTGTCGTGCGGGGATTCTTTGCATGCGGGACATGTGTTAGATATGTCAGGGTCAAGTCTGGATAGGTAGGAGTTAAGCCTACTACAGTATCCAGATCTTAATTGTGCCAAGGTTACGCGGGTCTCACGAGGCAACTCGAGCTCTTGTTCTGCAATGGGTGGTGGTTTGACTCCGAGAACACCATTCACTGGAAGAGAGTTCAAGAAGGTGTTAACGGACTCTCGGTGAATGGTGTTGATGGCCTGTCTGTACGCCGTCCTGTCCAGCGGGTCTTGTCTGTATTGCTGTATGTCGTCGCGGTAGTCAAGTACTCCCTTTCTGATGTGCCTAGGTGGTGGTTCAGCTTCCAGCTTCAGTGCCTGTTGGGATGATCCATGCGGTAGCATCCCAGCAGGCACTGCTTACACAGCATAACATTGTGCTCCTTAACTGGGAGCATAGATGCTTCACTGTGTAGGTGGTGCTCCGGCGCCATCAGGAGGTTTCCCGTCGCGGTCCGAAGGGCGGTGTTCTGGCAGGTCTGTAGCTTCTTCGGCTGCGTCGTGCTAGTCCCCGGCGTCCAAATCGGCGCAGCATAGTTTACGACCGGCCGGCCCATTGCCTTGTACGTCGCCAGCAATGTTTCTTTGTCTTTCCCCCAGGTGCTACCGGCTAGCGATTTGAGGATTTTGTTGCGGCTTTGTACTTTGGTGGCAATTGCAGTCGTATGCGGAGTGAAAGGGTGCAGGCTATCGAATGTTACTCCCAGTAACTTTGGGTTATTTGTGGTCGGAATTTTTACACCATCAACCTTCACATCGAGTTCTAGCCGGTACTCCTTCGTCCAGCTGGTGAAAAGGGTGGCAGAGGATTTCGCAGGTGGAGATGTAGATGTCGTGCAGCGAAGAAGTTGGAAAGGTCGGCGAGGTAGTTGTTTACTGAAGAACATAGGCTATCAATATCCTGGCCAGACGCCAAAATCGAACAGTCATCGGCGTATGAGATCAGCGAGACGCTCTCAGGTGGTGGAGGAAGCCTCGAGATGTAAAAATTAAACAGCATTGGGGAGAGGACACCACCCTGCGGGACCCCTTGTTTAATTTTCCGTAGCTTAGATGTTTGACCTCGAAATCTCTCTTATATAATCTTCTGTTGTTGATTTCATGTAAGTATTAGGGTAGGCACATGGCGTTTTGTAGGCTTTTTTGGCTGCAGCGTCAACGATTTCGGTGCTCTGAGGAATTTGAGGTGCGTTTACACATGAATTGCTATCGGCAGAAACTACGTATCTTCCTTTGTTTTGTGTGGCGTGAATTAGGACCGAATTAATGGCAATGCATTCAGCGGCAAATACGGAGTACTAGAAGAATAAAAAGAAATAAAGTCATTTTTATTTTCTACGAAGTTTGGTTCTCCAGCAAATTTTTCTGGTAGTTGAAAGGATTTGTGTTTTGTTCCGGAAATTCTAAAAGCTTATTTATAAAAATAGAGGGGGATAAAATCCAAGATGGTTTTATTTTTCAGTTTTAGAAAGTATTGGGTTAAGCGAAATGTTGATCTTTCGGTGAGGTAGGAAAGGCTCGAAGGCTTCGCCGAACAACAGCGTAATAGGGTGCAGTGCTATGATGCTCTTAGCTCATTGTCCATAAATAGGAAGTCTATAATCGATCACCAACAAAGTTAAGATTTTTGTTATATTTGTGATAGTTTCTGGGTGTACTTTGTTATGTTTATATGTTAGATATTTTACAATATTAAGCCTAGTGATAAGCTTTTTCTTAAATATTTGCCATGCTCTTTATATTTAATTATTTGTCAAAAATAATACCAAGAACTTTTAGCTAGTAACTTTCTCTATTAAATGATTTCTGTATACCAAATTATAGTTTTGACAATTTTGTTTTCTACATAAATGCAATAGGCAGAAGAAAGAAATATTTGCTCCTGAATTTTTAGACTAATTCGAAATTTCATTAAGGATGTTAGAAAAAATTGTTGGTGCGGTATTAAAGCTATTGTTTTTTGAGAAAACTACCACATCTTGTGCGAAGATAGAGTGTTGGACTTCATATTGTTTATTATTCGACTGGGTTAATCTATCGGAGTATTCACTTTAGTTCTGAAAGAAGCAAATTATATTAATATTATCTGCAATTTCCTGGCAAAATGTTGAAGAAAGTATTTCTCACTTTACAAGTGTTTTACACTCAATCTTTAGACAGTGTGTGCCTAGAGAAAACAAGCTAGCTTTAGATTATTCGGGCTCTACAAAATCCAGTAAAGTTTCTGACTATTGGGCTTATTCTATAATTATACAGAAGTATAATATTTTAAATAACTCGTGCTACAAAAAGTATATGACAAAAATTCGTAATAACATTACCGCAAACCCGAGGTCATTACTTTTGTTAATTCGAAACGAAAGACTTATGGATTTCCATCATTAATGAAAATGAATGATGAAATTTCTAGTCGTCGAGTACAATTCCAACCACACAATCTTTTACCTACCCTTACAAATTACTCTTCTTCGATTGCGTAAGAGTGCCTCGTATTATAGCTGATATTGTTAACTACCACCTTAAGACCCTAAAAAGCTCATTTGAATGTAATCCAGATATTATTATATCTAGTGTACTTAGGTTCTGTGCCGATTTTCTATATCTACCATTAACGAATATATTCATTCCTCCAATCAAGCAAAATATATTTCCCTCGTCATGGAAAAAGTCATATATTTTACCTCTACATAAATCTGGTAGTAGCTCACTCAGTGTCATCAATTATTGAGAATTTACAACAATGGTTTTGTAAAAGTAAGGCCACCTCTTCGAGCCTACTGGAATTCAATAACCATGTCAGTAATGGTTTTAAAAATTATTATCAAACCGGTGTTATTTATACTGATTTCAGCAAAGCATATGACAAGATTTCACACTAAATACTTCATTATAAATTCGATATGTTTAGGTTTCCACTATCCTTATATAATGGTTGGGTAGAGAGAAAAAGTAATTTTTAACTTCTAGCACGCGAACGATTTTTTGCTCTTTAAACCAGTTCGTTTTATATAAGAAAGAGTACTCTTGCAACTAAATAATTTGGTAAGGTGGTGTGATGTGAACTGTATGTCATTAAATTTAAACAAGTGTAAATATACATTCTACTCTATAAAATCTCTGCAATCCTTTGCCTATATGATTCAAAATCACAATCTTGAACTTACTGACTTCATTTTCTTGGGTGTCACAATGGACCCTAAGCTAGATTTTAATATGCCTATGCTAATAAGGGTAAAGTCCTAGCTTTTATTAAGTGGTGGGCAAAGGAGTTTAATGATCCTTATAAAGGGTGTTTTTTATAGAGGTATAGAACTTTAAGTTGGCATTACTTTTCAAGATGGCGACCGATTTCACAGCTGTAAAGTGATTTATTCTCAGTTTGGTTTGGCAATTCATCATGAATAGACTCACGCTTGAACAACGCTTGCAAATAGTGTAATTTTATTTCGAAAATAATGGTTCTGTGCGGAAAACGTATCGCGCACTACGTCCAATGATAGGAACCAATGATTCCACTCATCTCTTTATTCTCAACGTTTTGTAATCGCAAAATTGGAAATTTTTGTGCGTCCCGATTCTGTCGAATGACTTCTCGAAATCTTAGCCAAGTTTTGTTGAATGGTTTCGGTTTGAGAGTGCAGTCGACAGATAGAGTTCAAGGTGTAGTAAAGCGTCCAACGTACCTTGTCCTGCTGAAAAGGCTAATTGATTAGGGCTGATATGTTTATCTCTTAAGGAAAACCACATAATTTGTTTGGTTGCTAATTTGGTCTTGTGGTTAATTGGGGTTTTAGATAGGCACGATATAAGCGTTTTTCTAATATTGCGGGTATATACCATTGTCAAAAATTCGGTTATAAAGACGCAGTAGTCACTTTTGATGGTGAAAGGTAAATTTTTGATTATAGGATACGAAATTCGATCATGATATCCCGGGGTTTTCCCCTAGACAGATTTCAACACTTCGTCAAATTCAGCCATTTTAATTTTCTGTTCAATTGTTTTGTATGTTGCTGAAACTGGGGTGTATTCTTATAGATTTAAAATGTCTGTTTTTTCTGAAACATAATTTGTCGAAAAGTTATCAGCTTTAGAATAGGTTGACCTTGTTTGTAAATAACATTTCGCTATCTCATTTGCATTTTGTTTGTCGCTCTTCGTGGTTGTTTAACGTGTTTGAAGAATTGTGTTATAGTAAGTCACCTCCCATTATTATTCCATATAATTGTAAATTATCTCGACTGGAGACATCCAACTAATTTTACATCTGATTCGCTCTTCCAAAGAACGCAACATGTTGTCTTAATTTACCATTGCTAAGTTTTGCGCCAAATGATCTCACAGACCTTGAGCCGCTACCTTCAGATCTTTTCCTGACAGGTGAAATCTTCTAGATCCGCCGGAACTAGATATTAATGAAAACCCAGGCAGCATTGTTAACCGGAAACTAAATTCATTCCACCAATAATTCTGAAAAAGGTGGAAAAAGGTAGAAGAATACGCTCGAATCCAGAAATAGAAATGGGAAAGCCTGTAGTCATTAAAGTAGACAACTAGTCCCAAATGAATGGAGATTAGGTAGAGTGGTGAAAGTTCATCCTGCTTTCTTTTGGAAATAAAACAAAAATAGGTATTTTGACAAGGACCCTTTACAAAGTCGTGCTACTCCCATTCGACGAAGATAATCAGAAAGCACCATGCACACTCTGAAGGGGAAAAACGTACAGCATGTATGTATCTGTTCGATATCTCATACAATAATTAAATAGTTTTCTCCCACTTCCGTATATATTCCCTAATGTATGCACCCACATCCATTTAAAAATATATGTGTGTAAGCAAAACCATACAATGATACGGAAAATGCCGTCTAATCCGAAACAAACGTGGGAAATATACGATAGCAAAACATTCGAATTCAGTTGGTTGCTCTGTAATTGCACTCTGATTTTGTTCTTCTTTCTCATTAAATATGGATTAGATTGAAACCGTTACCAGTCAAACAGTGTTGCAATACCCAAAGGAATAGACCATAGAATATCATATTCCAAATTTTAGCTAGTCATTACATACTCACATATTTATTACTTCAGAACCTCGAAAAACATGAAATGTGTGTTTGCGTACCACCCACTTATATCTTATATGGTGAATAGTAGCCACTGAAACTTTGTCTTGAGTTAAAACACAGCATTGGAATTCCACAGCGACAATGTGCATTTTTTTCAATTTCAAGCGCTCCAACACGTAAAACAAATCCGCGTTTAAATGCAAAATTTGATTCCCAAGTTTTGTCCAATACCACGTAAGATTATTCCAAAAAGAAATGAATGGAGAGTATGACACTTTTCGCACTATAATGAAAGAAGAATTATTCTCATCGATTGGCATTGGATGAAACAAGCAGAACAAAATTTGTATGCGTATAGGGCGTTTGAATGTGTTTAATTTTGCGCTTAGTTGACATATTAGTGAAAAAAAGGAATGCTTGAGGATGCAAAGAAATGGATAGCCCCTATACGCTATACTTTCTTTATAGCAATGTCATAGGAAATTTATGCATCACTTCAAGAAGCATTGCTTACATTACTTTTTGCATTACTTTTGATAAGTAAAAAAAAATTAATAAATATTGTATAATAAAATTGTAAAAATAAATAACGTTATGAATACAATCGTACACACATACACATGTAATTAGTTAGTTAACATAATAATAAATAATACATAAACCGGAGAAAAATTAAATAATTATTTTTTTAATTAACTTAATTAAAAATACACTCATCCTTGCACTTAAAACTTTCACTCCGCTGGTTCTTAAACATTCAATACGTGATCGAAGCGAATGTTGCATTGTAGAAAAAATCATAAACGCCCACCACAAACTTTTTCGTCTAACCACCACAGACGTTACTAAATTGAATAAACAAACAAACAAACAACACAATAATATTATTTTGAATATACTTTTGGATTTACTAAGCTTACCAACAAACATATTGTTGCGATTTGTTCACCAGAATACCATTAGCACGAATACCAAAAGTTATAATTGAAGAAATTTATGTTTTCAATCGACAATTTTAAAACACACTCGCGATAATACGAATCAAGCTCATTACAATTACACTGTGAAACAAAATGAGGGTTCATCTCTCCGTAATTGATGAAACCAAATGGAGAAGAAACCTTATCCCTCCCATATCAAAACCTCATACTGGGTTTTTGGCCTATAGATCTGGTTTCATTTTTATTTTTATTTAAAGTTGACAACACTGTGTATGAGAAAAGTTGATTAAAACTTGATCAAATGAAGCAATTTTAGATGGTTTTTTTTGTATATCGCTTTTTTTTCATGCAAAAATAGTATTAATATATGTAGTTTTTTTTTACCAATCACAATTTCTGTGAGTTTCGTGTCAGCTCTCTTGCAATACCACAGCAAAATAAATTCTGAAGATTTTGGTAGCGTAAAGCGTCTTATAAAATAAATTTAAAATGAATAAATGTTTGCGAAAGTTAGCGCTTTATTGCTATGTTTGCGGTAAATTCAGCATAGCAACCAATCTGATTGGTATAAGTGTTAGTGCGAAAGAGTGGTATGAACATTATTTTGGGATGCCGGTTGTTCAAGACGTAAATTGGGCTCCCAAAGATATATGTAGAACCTGCTACAACGACTTACGTCTCTGGATTAAAGGAATAAAAAAATCGCTGAGGTTTGGTGTTCCGATGATTTGGACTGATCCAGGTAAGTTTATTTTATTTAATGTGTTGAATCTATGTACTCATTCAGAATGGTTGTGCATTCAGGTGAGCATAGTGAAGCGAGTTGTTATGTGTGTTTGAATGATGTAAATGGAAAAACTAAAAGATCGCGAAGATCAATGAAAGATATTGGAAGAGATTATGTAAGCCTGCCATTATCGCATTCAGATGCTATTCCTGTACCACGGCCACCAAGCCCTACTACGATATCTATATGGACTGCGAACTTGCACAACCAGTTGCAGGATCCTGATTATGAAATATCTGAAGCTTCCAAAAATATGATACCAATATCTCAAAATTGGATGGATGACGTGGTAAAACATATCAATTTATCAAAACGTGATGCAGACTATATAGCACATAAGTTAAAACAAAAAAATTTACTGACACCTGATGTTAAAGTTACTGGTTGCCGTCATCGCCAAGCAAAATTTCAGCCATTCAGCCATTTTTCTCTGCCAATGAAGAAAACACCTTCGTTTACTGTAACGATATTGAAAAACTTGTTGCGGAAATGGGTATGACTTATATTCCCCACGAATGGAGGTTATTTATTGATTCATCCAAAACTAGTATGAAAGCAGTTTTGCTGTACTACAACAACAAGAAACCTAGCGTTCCGATAGCATACTATTTGAACACTAAAGAAACGTACGAATCTGTGAGGCATCTACTAGAAGCAATAAACTATGAAAACCATAAATGGCGAATATGTTGCGATTTGAAAATGGTAGCTCCGCTTTGTGGATTACAAGGTGGATATACGAAGAATATATGTTTTATATGTTTGTGGAATACACGTTATAAAGGGAACCAATACCAAAGACATGACTGGGAGAACAGAGAAGATTTAGTTGTTGGATCAGATAATGTAATACACATGTCCCTTGTTCCAATTGAAAAAGTGTTGCTACCTCCACTACATATCAAATTGGGTATTTTTAAAAATTTTGTAAAAGCACTTCCTGCAGATGGACCAGCTTATATTAGACTAAGGTCAATATTTCCACGACTTAGTGCAAGCAAAGTAAAAGAAGGTATTTTATATTTACATATAAAATAAGATTTTTTAAGATTTATGTAATTGCTATATCGTTCTACAGGTATGTTTAATGGTCCAGACATAAGAACATTGATAAAAATAGTATGTTTGATAACTCTTTAAATGAAAATGAGCTAAATGCCTGGAATGCCATAAATGACGTAATAGCCAATGTTCTCGGTAAACATCGTGCCACGAACATCAGAGAAAAATTAGATCATCTCATGAATATGTTCGAGAAGCTCGGTGTACATATGAGTTTGAAGGTACATTTTCTCCATCACCATATAGATTGGTTTGAATACCAAATCGCAGCGGAATCGGATGAACAAGGCGAACGTTTTCACCAGGTCGCTTTAACAATGAAGACACGGTATAGTGGGAAAAACTACTACCAATGTTAGCAGATCTATGCTGGTGGCTAACGAGAAATGAAGAAGACAATACCGACGAGGAAGAGGAGGAAGTAAACTTACCGCCTTCAAAAAGATTCAAGTTTTAGTTTTTAAGCACCGTTATTTTTGTAAGCTTTTTATGGCATATTTTGTCAAAATGTCAGAAAATATTTTAATTCTTAACAGAAATATTACTTCGTACGTATACTTAATTTTTTATTTCAAACTTTTCACGCATACATATGTGTATATGTATACTATTCATCATCTTTTTTGTGTGCCAAATATAGTGTAATGTTCCTTTCTATATGTATCATATACGATCATTTCTACAATAAAACTAAAAATATTATTTTTCATGAAAAATAAGACAAATTTTATGACAGCGCCACCTATCGTAAGATTTAGGTAAAAGTTAATGTCAGAAATGAGTTCCTTGACCCAAAAAAAGCGATATACAAAAAAACCCATCTAAAATTGCTTCATTTGATCAAGTTTTAATCAAATTTTCTCAAACCCAGTATGAGGTTTTGATATGGGAGGGAGTTTTATCTCCAATTGGTTTCATCAATTACGTAGAATCTTGTTGCACAGTGTTATCAAACCAATGTTTAGTAAAAATGCCTGATTAGCTTTAAATATAATTTATAATTAAATTTATACTTAATATTTCGAAAAGCTATTTTAAAGAATTACATTGAATAATTTGAATCGGGATGCAGTAGCATTGCATATCATTTTGGTGAGTTTTATTTGATTTCTTAATTCTTGGTAATATGCACATGTGTTTGCTAAAAGCAAAAAAAATTAAATGAGAGTTAAAGGTACAGTACATCAGCATGTTGCTTTATACATATGTTCTAATGTTAGTACAACCATATTTTGTTTCAATTTCAGATTTTCAAAAAAAGAGAGATTTTTAAAAATTAAATATTTGTTTTGACATTTAAAAATATTTATAATTTACATGCGCCTGCGCCGGCGTATGCCAAGAATTTGAAAATCACAGCTACATATTTATATATGCACCCTCTCTAACAAATTATCTATGTTGTTACCCAGTTTTTTTATCCAGTTTTGGACAAACGTTTGCTCAAATTATCCAGTGTTTTCACCAGTTTTGGGTGACAGGGTGTGTAAATATTTTGTTGACACAATTGAGTATTTTTTATCCTGCATACGTATGTACATACATACAAATGATCATATGTAACATGTTTGCTTTATCACTCCATATCCAAATTCGAACTGAATTTTCGGAATCTGACTTGCAACATAATTTATAGCTTTATAAGTTAATAAAATTATCATTTAAGATTCAAATTTAAATGTTGTAATATTCATGAATAATAACTCTTCTTGTAAAGTAAAATTTTATTTTTCCTTTTCAAAAAATTTATTCAAATTAAAAAAAAAATTTTTACTCATTTTTTAATTCGTTATTTTAAGTTAACATACAACAATGTTTTTTTGAGATGGATGATTATATTTCTGAGCATATTTAAGTATAATAACTACGCACAGTAATGTAAAAGCCAATTCATTAATTTCTGTGTCTGTGGTGTAACACGCTATTCGTTGCAAGGGGGAGTTGACAGATTCCACGCTGGTCTGCAGTTGGACCCTCTCATTGTTTCAAGTTCTCTGTTAGACTGAGTTTACACACGAATATTTTTGTCGAAGCGACTCTTAGTTTGAATCGGAGAGGGCGATGACGAAGAGAGCAGCGTACCGACACTGTTGTGCTCGGTTGACACGCTTTGTTATCTTATTCGTCGCTGTAAAATTTGTCATTCCTTTTCACATTTATATTTACATTCTCTGAATGGTTGCTGTTATGATAAGTTTGAAATGAATGTTAGAGAATTTATGGAATTTAAAATTTAAATTTCTATATGTAAATGTAAATATATCAGTCTATATATATACAGTTGAATACATATTGTTAGGATCTTGCTGAATCAACCTCGATGATTTCCCAAATCCTTCGAGTACGGTCCCTGGATTGTTAAATAAAAATCGCCAACTTAATTTGCAGTTTCTTTATTTATAAAGAAATTATTTAATGTCCTTTTATTACTCAGTAATTCACAATTCAATTACAATTCACTTTACTATTTACAATCACTTGTATACAACTTTCACAATGTACCGCTGTTCCAAACGCAGCAAGCCTCTCTAGGTGGACCACTTTCATCTTCCTGGTCTCCCAACATTCTGCTTCATTTAGCCGTTTGATTACCTTATATGGACCTTCCCAAAGCCTTGAAGTTTTGGGGACAAATCTCTCTTCCGTTGGGGACTGCACAGCAACACCAAATCTCCACTTTGGAAGCCTTCAGAGTTCATCGCTTTGTCATACCCGACCTTCAATTTGTAAGGGCTTCGTGATTTTGACCCTTTAGTTTCACTGCACTCCTTGCAGTTAGCAATCCACTCAGCGATCGATTGACGACAACCAACACAATAGAACGGCTGTTTGATTTTCTCCAGCATTTTCTTAATGCATAGATGGTCTCCACTAGGACCATTGTGAAATTCCTTAAGAGTATCCGGAAATCTTAAGCTCGGAACTACTATTAGCCTTCTAGAGCATTGGCCATCTTCACTTTCTCATACTCTATACAAACAGCCAGATATCAATTCTAAACTGCTCCATTGGGCCCAGTATGCCTTAGCGATTGGACTTTCCGCCACCATTTGTTCTTTACTTGGTCTGTTCATCTCCAATCCGTGCATTACCAGTTCCAAGTCTGGGTCTTTTTGCTGTCATATTTTTAAGTGGCTTGCCTTCCACTTTTCTGCTCGTGTAATTGTTATTCGCCTGACGTCTATTATGCCCTCAGCGTTTGAGCATCATTTCTGTCGTCTTTCCTGGTTGTTGGTGCCCGACTTACATTCGCGTGCGAAGTGACCTGCTTTTCCACATTTAAAACATTTGCCAGATTGATACTTGACACCAGAACGATTCATTCCTTCTATGGACTTCAGAGTTTTCAATATTTCACTCCTCACATCTGGTGCTTCTACCTCCAAACGCTTCACTTTGTAAGCTGGCACTGCTATGTACCGCTGTTTCACGTGTCTGAGCATACGCAACAGTTTCAGCGAATGTTAACTTTGGATTCGCATAAGTCTCTCGCTTGGTGTACACGTCTCTAATTCCGCTAATGAACCTCTGGATTTTTAATCTTTCGAGATATTCAGCCGATGCGTCCCCATTGGCTAAATGAGCCAATCTCTCGATTTCAAAAGCATATTCCTGCAGAGATTCATTGTATTTTTGGTCACGCTGTTCCAGCTCCATCTGGTAAATTTGCCTCCTATGCTTGCAACCATATCGTCTTTCCAGGGCTCGCATTACTGCGCCATAGTTATCTCTCTCATATTCAGAAATAGTGAGCAAAATCTTCGCTGCAGGTCCCTTCAACGCAACAAATAGCGCAGCGGAACTTTCCTCGATGATTCAATTATTTAACTCAGCCGCCTTCTCGAACTGGAGCTTGAAAATCTGGAAAGGAGCTGTCAAAGGATGGAAACGACCTTCCAATGCGTTGACTTTGGCTTCAATTAGCTCCTCTATCTTATCTTGCCGTTCTTCTATTCTATCCTGCCTTTCTTTAAGCTCTGCGTTTTTTTTTAAGGATGATACCTGCTTACTTCGTTCAATCATTTGTGCATCCAACTTTTGTGACAGCTTGGCATTGATTTGTCCATAACGGTAGATGAGCCAGGAGCATTTTCTTGAATCTTACTTGCTGGCGGCTCCAATTCCTTCGCAGACTCAACAGCCTCTTCCTTGTCTATGTCCTTCAAGGATATCTCTTCGTCCTCGCGATGGAATTCGTATTCGTTCAAGTCGAAGCCTTCGACTTCCATTGCTTCTCGCAGTCGCGATTGCAGCTCCGCCTTATTTCCTGTTGTAGATAATCCACGCTTTGCCAATTCCCTCTTGAGAGAAGGTATCGTCAAATCCTGTATCTTAAGTTAAGATTCTTAACCATTTCTCAATTATTATTCTTTGGAATTTATTTAACAATCCCACTTCTGACACCAATTGTTACGATCTTGCTGATTAAACCTCGATGATTTCCCAAATCCTTCGGGTGCAATCTCTGGATTATTAAAAAAAAATCGCCAACTTTCACAATGTACTGTTTTTATTATTTTACTGTAATGTAATTACCAATTGCTTCTGCAGTCGTGTGTCGCCCTTATATATTTGTCTGCTGATTGAAAACGAAACCCTGGAATAATCGAGTCTTTACGATAACATTTCGTTTTACGCCCTAGAACATGCCAGTTGTCGGCTCCTCTCTTAAATCTGACATTTGCTTCGCATTTTCACTACAATATGATAATGATTTATATTGAAAAATGTGTAAATACTTGTATAAGGGTGGAGTGCGTAGCAAATTGCGAAAATGAAATGAAATGGAATGGCAGAAAATTGCCATGAACAAAGTTTCCCCGTGTAAACGTGAAGGGCAATACCAAAAGCAAAACTGCCGATAAAAAGCGACAGGAGTATTCGTGTGTAAACCAGTCTTAATTGAGTTACAAAAGAAAATATGAAACATGTGTAAGAGAACTTACTTAGATGAACGAGAAGGACTGATTGCGTACCAGCGTGTAAACTTTCAACAACGAAGCCGACTGATAAAAACATACCCTGCAAAACGGGTAACTTTTACCTAACGTGTTATATTTCTGTTACTCGTCATTTATGCATATTCTATTTGTTACTTTTGTTGTAGCCGTGGGAAAAAGACACCGATTTTCAAGACTTTTTCTTTTGAAAGAAATGGATTTGAATATTTAGTTAAATACAATATTAAAAATTTACGTATATTAGTTTTTTCCAATAATTACAATGGAATTCGGTCATGAACATTAATTTTACATATAAACACATTAAAGCCTAGGGCTTTATATAAACGTATACGATAAAATATTATTTATATTTTCTTTTTTGTTATTTACCATATAATGGCTCTAGAATTTAACATTCAATAAAAGTAATAAACCATAAATAAATCCTTATATAAGTGATATAACTAGGTTTGAATATTAGGACATTTTTATTTTTAACTTAATCCCAAAAATAAGAACAAAAGTATTACCAGTTGTTATATACATATATTATAAATAATATTGAATATTTTGTCAGCAAAATGTTATCATTGCTCAAATTGAATATGGGTTGTCTCAGCATGTTTTCTGTTAAAATACCTCTCTTTTAATTGAAAAAATTATAGTTCATAACAAAACATACAGATTAATTTTTACATGAAAACAATAACTAAACAAAATAAAATAAAACGGTAAGAAAGTAAATAAATTATTTTTTTTTCTACATTTACATTACTAACATTTATTTTCAAAAATTGAATGAATATTATAACATCAGACAAAAGAAGTCTGATTAGGAGATGTGGTGATCTCCGAAACAGCTGTCACTTCTTCCTTTTTTCTTTCTTCTATAACAAAATATTCAAATCAAAAATTCTAACAAAAGGCCGCAATAAACAATTGAAAATATGATTTGCTAAATCTTTCTAAAAATCTATTTTCATATTATTATTATTAAAATGTTATTAATTATTAAGGTCCTAATAATATATAAAAAATAAACTATTACGGATATCTATTGCGTATAGCCTACAGTCATGCTATTGCAAGGGCTTTAAGGATAACATTCAACCCCTCCCTGTGGGTTAGGGATTTACGAATTTACCCATAGCAAGGCATGCCTGTCGTAAGAGGCGACTAAAATCCAATAGTTTCTATCGCAATTGGGTCTTTATTCCGGAGCTGCACGGATTTTTTTCCGACAAAGGACTTTCATTCGCGCAATATTCCCCGAGAACTAATTGGGGTAATATTTTTCCCGTTTGTACAATAACAACACCATTACATTGAACTTCCACCGCCACACATCATCTTGATCTTCACAGCTATTTGTGTAGTTTCAGTAGTTAATTTTATTTTTAACTTAAAAAAGTAAGAAAATCGTCTATTGCATGACATTACTATTAAAACATTTTCTATTTCACACTCCATGGTGACATAATGCTGCGGCTTTGGCTCCATTAATAAAGCTAATAATAAATTCTCAATTTTCCGCCTGTTGATAATGGAAACATTGATTTGCTTTGAAATAAATTGTGACGAAACTTGAACTCACATGCCAAAGGGATTGTAACGACACCCAAGTTGAAATCTGTAAAAAAAATTACCAATATTTCTTAATAAAAATTCAAACAAAGATATTTAATGATAGATTGTCAGTTTATTGGCAAATGCAAAAGGTCGTAAGAAAAATATGAAATTTTCTCAAAAATTTTCAATTTTTTTCAAATAAATTTCTATTAACTTAAGATGCATTTAATTTGTAAAGGTTAAACAATGAATAAAAAAAATCACAAGCAACATTGTCATTCGCCTTTTATGCATATCAAAAATAATTAAACAAAATTTCTTAACGAAAATATTTTAACTCTTTAAGTTTACAAAATTTATAAAAAATAAAAACTTTGGAATTCGTATTGTTAAAATATGCATAACAAAAACCATTTTTTGGAAAAAAATTTATATGAACTAGAAAAAAATGGAACAAACTTTCGTTTAAGATTTATTTAGTTATTTAAAGTTAAATAATTAATAAAAATAATGAACACTTCGAAAACAATATTGTCATTCTGCACATATGAAATTCGTGTTGTTAAAATATACATAACAAAAGCACAATATTTTCACAGAAAATATCCATTTTTTGGAAATAAATTTATATGAACTAAAAAAAATTTATTTAGTAATTGAAAGTTTTTTTAGATCATGTTTTTATGTTTTAAAGTTAAACAGCTAATCGAAATAGTGCATTACGCACCATTCCATTTGGTTAATATGCATATATGTATGTATGTATGTATGGCTTAAATTTGCCAGATGAAATTTAACATACAAACATATATATTTACATGCAAATGTATGTAAACTCAAATGAGCACGTACACTTTTGAAACTATGGCCAAATGGTTTTATATTATTGCAATTTGAAACATTGTCCATAGTCTTAATAATTTTTATATTCACTTACATTTTATATGCATTTCCTGGTTGGAATTTTCCTGTTTACTGTTCATCTTCTGATGCTGCTAGTTCTGCTGAATACACAAATATATTAGAACATTGATATATACATATATAATTGGTAGCACAATATAATACGTACCTCTGTAACCTTAGCTGTGTCTCTGTTTCGTTAATTAGTAAGAATTTTGATAAAATTTGGCAACACATTTCACTTAGAAAGTATTGACATCCGTCACGTATTTTCGGTTATATTTTTCTGTGTATTCTGTATTTTTTCTGTATATTTGAAAAGGTTGAAGATGGAAGGATGTCTCTTTTAATTTAGAAAACATGAAAAATTTCAAAAAGTATGTATAAATACTATTTTTCACTTCCTTTATTCCCTTTACTTTTGTATATTTTTATGCGCAATTTTCTTCATTTAACATATTGTGGCGAAAATGCGAAGCGTATGACAGATGAAAGAGAGGAGCCGACAACTGGCATTTTCTAGAGCGTAAACGAGGCGATTATCGTAAACGATAATTATCGTAAGGCGATTATCGTAAACGACGCGATTATTCCATGGGTTTCGTTTTCGAAGCAGCAAACAAGTATATAAGGACGACATACGACTGCATGAGTAATCAGTCGTGAATTAAACTCGTGGAGGTTACATTACATTGAAGTAATAAAAACAGTACATTGTGAAAGTTATATACAAGTGATTGTAAATAGTAAAGTAAATTGTAATTGAATTGTGAATTACTGAGTAATCAAAAGGACATTAATTAAATTCTTTATAAATAAAGAAACTGCAAATTAAGTTGGCGATTTTATTTAACAATCCAGAGGTCGTACCCGAAGGATTTGGGAAATCATGGAGGTTAATCAGCAAGATCGTAACAATTGGTGTCAGAAGTGGGATTGTTAAATAAATTCCAGAGGATAATATATAAAAAAATGGTGAAGATTCAGGATTTGACGATACCTCCTCTCAAGAAGGAGTTGGCAAAGCGAGGATTGTCTACAACTGTAAATAAGGCAGAGCTGCAATCAAGACTGCGAGAAGTCGAAGGCATCGACTTGAACCAATACGAATTCCGCCGCGAGGATGAAGATGTTTCCTTGAAGGACATTGACAAAGAAGAAGTTATTGATTCTGCGAAGGGGTTGGAGCAGCCTTCAGGTAAGATTCAAGAAAATGACCCTGGCTCATCTACCGGTATGGACATGAACATGTTGTTGAATGCAATTTCACAAATCTATGCCAGCATATCACAAAAGATGGATGCACAGGATGCCAAGATATCACAAAAGATGGATGCACAGGATGCCAAGATATCACAAAATATGGATGCACAGGATGCCCGTAATTCTGCAATGAATGTCAAGATATCAGAAAAGATGGATGCAAAGTTTGATGGATTAGAAGGAACAATCGCGCAAATACAGCAAAATCTGGAGAAAGACAATGCAGAACTTAAGGAAAGACAGGATTTAATTGAGAGCAAGGTCAACGAATTGAACGGTCGGCAAGAAAAAATAGAAGATTTAATTGAAGCCAAAGTCAACACATTGGAAGGTCGTTTCCGGGATTTGCAGTTAAATCGTCCAACCACTTCAGTGAACGCTCCCAAGGTAAAAATACCATCGTTTAACGGAAAAATTCCCTTCCAAGTCTTCAAGCTCCAGTTTGAGAAGACGGCTGAAACCAATAAATGGAGCATGGATGAAAATCTGCTGCACTATTCGTTGCGTTGGAATGACCTGCGGCAGAACTTCTGCAAACTGTACCTGATTATAAGAGAAATGATTACGACGGATTGATGCGAGTCCTGGAAAGACGCTATGGTAGCGAACACAGAAGACAAATTTACCAGATGGAGTTAAAAAAGCGCGACCAAAAACCCAACAAATCTCTACAGGAATATGCTTCGGAAATTGAGAGATTGGCTCATTTAGCCATCGGAGACGCATCGGGTGAGCATCTCGAAAGGGTGAAAATACAAAAATTCATCAGCGGCATAAAAGACGTTTACACCAAGCGAGATACATATGCGAATCCAAAGTTAACATTCGCTGAAACAGTGGCGTATGCTCAAACACGTGAAACGGCGGCGCTCATAAGCAGACCAGCATACAAAGTCAATAAAGTGGAGGTTGAAATACCACATGTGATGACCGAAATATTGAGAACTCTGAAGTCGATAGAAGGAATGAATCGTTCTGGTGTCAAGAATGAAGCTGGAAAATGCTTTAAATGTGGAAAGCCTGGTCACTTCGCACGCGAATGCAAAACGGGTGCCAGCATACAGGAAGGACAGCGAAAACGGAAGGCTGAGGAGGATGAACCATCAACTTCTCAGTCGTTAAACTAAAACGAGCCAGTCTAAAAAGGCGTATGCTGGCTCCTGCAATTGAATGCCCCATAATCTCTGTCTCGCAAATTGGCAGAAAAACGAGCAACATTACTATTGGTGGATATGTGGATGGGCGAGAGCGAATATTAACAGTGAATACTGGCGCATCACACTCCATCATTCGAACTGACCTGACCGCTAAAGAAGTGAGACCATTGCCTGGAGCAATATTGAAAACGGCGACTGGTGAGGATACCCAAGTAGTGGGAGAAGTAACATGTGAGGTAACAATCGGGAATGTGACAGTGTTACACAGTTTTATAGTCGCGCAGATTGTAGATGAGGTAATCATAGGAGTGGACTTCTTGATGAATCACGGTATCAAGATCGACTTGAATAACAAGATTATGGAGTATAAGGACATGGAGGTACCACTAAACATTGGCTATGATTTCACATACAGCAGCAAACAAATGGTTTTAGAAGGCAGTGAACTGAATCCACCGAAGTCAGAAACAGTTGTTTGGGCGAAAATTAATGGAGATTGTGGGACAAACAAATTATGGGTTGTCGAACCAGCACAAAATTCTACACTGGACTTACTTATTGGAAAAACCCTGGCTAAGACACGAAAGATTGGACGCATCCCAGTGAGAGTATTAAATGACTTCAGATCATCAGTAAAAATTCCTAGTGGAACTGTATTAGGACAATGTCAAGAGGTAGAAGCCATTATTAACAGCAATAATTCATCTGGAATCGACTCTATTTGCAGCAAGGAGATAGAGGAAGATATCAATGCATGGACGCAAGGGTTGAAAGACAAGTACAAACACTAGGCCAGCCAGATGATCCGTAAATACTCCAACATATTCAACAAGGATGGCAACAAACCAGGCAGGACCAACGTAGTGAAGCATAGCATCGATACTGGTGACGCAAGACCAATTCGTCAAGCTCCTCGAAGCGTTCCATTAGCCAAACGTGACGCTGTTGGCCAAATAATTAGGGAAATGAGCGAAAGCGATGTTATCGAACCATCGGCAAGTCCATGGAGCTCTCCGGTGGTACTCGTGAAGAAGAAAGATGGCCAGTTGCGGTTCTGCGTGGACTATCGGAGATTAAATGATGTTACAAAGAAAGACAGCTATCCTTTGCCCAGGATCGATGATACACTAGACTCGTTAACTAGCGCAGAATGGTTCTCAACACTTGACCTTAAGAGCGGTTATTGGCAAGTAGAAGTGAGTGAATAAGATAAAGAAAAAACAGCGTTTAGTGCTGGCAACGGTCTATGGCAATTTACGGTAATGCCATTTGGTTTATGCAACGCTCCTGCCACTTTTGAAAGATTAATGGACCATGTGCTCAAAGGACTACACTGGAAGACCTGTTTGGTGTATCTGGATGACATAATCGTATTGGGAAAGAGCTTCGACGAACATCTGAGTAATTTGGAAGAAGTTTTCCAGAGAATAGCTGGCGCTGGTCTTAAACTAAGTCCTAAGAAGTGCTCTTTATTCAAGAAGGAGGTGAATTACTTAGGTCATCAAGTTAACACGAAGGGCGCGTGTACTGCGAAGGAAAAAATAGAAGCAGTGAAGGATTGGCCGAGACCCAGAAATTTGCATGAATTAAGAAGTTTCCTTGGGCTGTGTACTTACTATCGCCGCTTTGTTCCGAATTTCGCCAGTGTAGCTCACAGTCTCCATGAACTCACAAGGAAAAATAGATCTTTCGAGTGGAAAACTGAACAAGTGGAGGGTTTCCAAGCTTTAAAAGAACGACTATGCACTGCACCTATGCTAGCATACCCGGTTCCAGGTGCAACATTTATTCTGGACACAGATGCTAGTGGTTATGGCATAGGAGGTGTACTTTCACAAGTGATTGATGGGCAGGAGAAGATAGTTGCCTACTATAGCCAGTCTATTGGGAAACCAGAGCGGAACTACTGCGTAACGCGGAGAGAACTATTAGCGTTGGTGGATTGCATTAAACACTTCCACAAATATCTGTATGGTCAACATTTCCGCGTTAGAACGGATCATGCAGCGCTGAAGTGGCTACTACAGTTCAAGAATCCCGAAGGGCAGCTTGCACGGTGGATTGAGAGGCTGCAAAGTTATGACTTCACCATCGAGCACCGCAAGGGTAATACGCACGGAAATGCTGACGCTATGTCCCGTCGACCATGTAGTTTGGAATGTAAGCACTGCTCAAAAGCCGAGGGTAAGGAAGACATAATAGACGTCCGGCTAATGACAGTTACATCAGCAGAAGAGTGGGAGGTAAGTCACTTAAGGAAATGTCAGCAATAAGATCCGGACTTGGAATTGGTAATGCACGGATTGGAGGTGAACAGACGGCCAAGTAAAGAACAAATGGCAGCGGAAAGTCCCATCGCGAAAGCATACTGGGCACAATGGAACAGTTTAGAATTGATATCTGGCTGTTTGCATAGAGTATGGGAAAGTGAAGATGGCCAGTGCTCTCGGAAGCTTATAGTAGTTCCGAGGTTAAGAATTCCGGATGTTCTTAAGGAATTCCATAATGGTCCTAGTGGAGGGCACCTAGGCATTACAAAAACGCTGGAGAAGATCAAGCAGCGGTTCTATTGGGTTGGCTGTCGTCAATCGGTCGCTGAGTGGATTGCTAATTGCACGGAGTGCATTGCAGCTAAAGGGCCAAAGTCACGAAGTCATGGGCAGATGAAGCAGTATAACTCAGGTGCACCATTTGAGCGAGTTGCCATGGATGTAGCCGGTCCATTCCCTATGAGCAGACAAGGAAACAAATACGTTCTTGTGGTTATGGACTACTTTAGTAAATGGCCTGAGGTCTACCCAATTCCAAACCAGGAAGCGAAAACAGTTGCGGATGCATTCACTCACAATTGGGTTACCAGATACGGTGCGCCTATAGAATTGCACTCAGACCAAGGAAGAAACTTTGAAGCGGCGGTGTTCCAAGAGATGTGCCAGATATTTGGTATTCGGAAAACACGAACGACAGCCCTGCATCCTCAATCAGATGGCATGGTAGAGCGATTCAACCGGACCCTGGAAGAGCACTTGCGGAAAGTAGTGGACAAGAATCAAGTTGATTGGGATGCCCTATCATATGCCAGCGTGTTCTTCCTTCCCATTAAACAAAGAAAATACAATGATTTCGTATTTTGACAATGCGAAAGCAATTTCACAGAAACAAAATACACTGGGCAATTTGAGCGAATTCATCTTTTGAGATTTCGAAAATAATTTTACACAAATAAATTGTATAAGTATAGGATTTTTGTTTTGATTCTTGCTACTACCGTGTGTGAATTTGCCTTGGTTGCTAGGTATAGAAATTTTTGTTGAAAATTATAAATAAATTTTATAATTCACAATAGAGTGCGGCTTTACAAGTATGGAAACCGCCATTTTGTTTGTTTACATTCGAAAACAGCTGAGATAACCAGATTTCTAAAATTTCTAAAAGCGACATTCTGTCATTTGTTAATTCTTTCATTGTCTCTGTATTTATTGCGCAAATTTTCATTCCACACAGGCAAAACCTGAGACTGACAAGCCAATGCGAGTTTGAAAGTTTCTTGCAAAATACACAAGATTCCATACTTGTAAACCTCTACGATGATTAACACTTTTGAAGCCTATAATAAACTAATTAGGCATGAATCTTTTTCAAAACATCGGTAATACAAAATTATTTTAATTTTTTTGTAGGAAATGGAATATCTAATGGATTTTTGTGAACAATATTTAAGATTGACAGCATATAAAATTACACAGACATAATTTAAATACTTTGGTAACCCACAAATATGAACTAACTTCTTCATCAAACATATGATTTTCATTGTGTCCTAACCATCTACTCTACAAATCTTGGTATGTACATCTAAATATAAATGTATGAACATAAATTTAAAATATAGTCCATTTATAAATTATATAAACATTATATAATGATGTGATCTTTCTGGTGCGTCACTGAAAATGGGAAACAATTCCTTTACGGTTCCAAACTAGGGGAAAAACTAATGATAGGGGGGGGGTAGGGGTCTCTCCCCCCATTCTAAAACTGAAAACCAAACCGCTTAGAAATCCTTAGTTTTCGAGATATTTGAATTTAAAGTTGCAAAATATATGAATTTTTTCCATAGTTTTTGCTTGTCAAAGCAACCACCATCAATTTTGGTGATGCCACCTGTAAAAAAAAAAGTTCCTAAAAAACAATAAAAACACAAATTTAAACTTTGTAAACATATTTTATTGCTTCCAATAATTTTTGGAAGGGATCTTCCCTGTTCCATAATATGGACTTTCTCCACAAATACTCGTATATGCAATCAGCAAAGTTACATGGAACGCTTTGAACAGTATTCTTAAGTGAAACACCTTTATAAGTTGGCGGCCTTCGGCCGCGCTTGAAAAATAACCCTCCACCGAACCAACACCGGCTTCGCTTTGAACAGTATTCTTAAGTGAAACACCTTTATAAGTTGGTGCCTTCGGCCGCGCTTTGGAAAATAACCACCTCCACAGGAACAACACCGGCTTCGCTTTGAACAGTATTCTTAAGTGAAACACCTTTATAAGTTGGCGGCCTTCGGCCGCGCTTGGAAATATAACCCTCCATCGGACCAACACTGGCTTCGCCTTGAACAGTATTCTTAAGTGAAACACCTTTATAAGTTGGTGTCTTCGGCCGCGCTTGGAAAATAACCCTCCACCGGACCAACACCGGCTTCGCTTTGAACAGTATTCTTAAGTGAAACACCTTTATAAGTTGGCGGCCTTCGGCCGCGCTTGGAAAAATAACCCTCCACCGGACCAACACCGGCTTCGCTTTGAACAGTATTCTTAAGTGAAACACCTTTATAAGTTGGCGGCCTTCGGCCGCGCTTGGAAAAATAACCCTCCATCGGACCAACACTGGCTTCGCCTTGAACAGTATTCTTAAGTGAAACACCTTTATAAGTTATGGCGGCCTTCGGCCGCGCTTGGAAAAAATAACCCTCCACCGGACCAACACCGGCTTCGCTTTGAACAGTATTCTTAAGTGAAACACCTTTATAAGTTGGCGGCCTTCGGCCGCGCTTGGAAAAATAACCCTCCATCGGACCAACACTGGCTTCGCCTTGAACAGTATTCTTAAGTGAAACACCTTTATAAGTTGGCGGCCTTCGGCCGCGCTTGGAAAAATAACCCTCCATCGGACCAACACCGGCTTCGCCTTGAACATTATTTCCAATAAAATGAAGTTAATAACAAAAATCCTCCAAATGTTTTCCATAAATTTTTATTATTTTTTTTCTGTGGTCATGCAACTCTGCATCGTACAATATTTCTATATTAATGACGTATGGCAATACCCATTTAGTGTCAATGTGAAACATTACAATTACAATTCGTCAAAGAAAAATAATACATAAGTAAAATTGGTTTTATTAAATAAATTAAATAATATAGAAATGTAATAATCTGTGAAATAGTGAATGAAAACATCAAAGAAACCTTCTTACACCATATATAAAACATTTGTTCGCGTGTTATATGAAAAATTTGCAATATAATAGGAAATTTTTTAACAACAAATTAAATAAAAATATTATGAAAACTAAAATCAATTTACATAAATAACATCTGTAGTAACCACATTTGAAAGTTTCATAAGTAAAAGTAAAGTATTTTGGCTAATATAAGCATTGGAACCGAGTAGCAAACCTCAGCCCTGAAAATCTGAAATAAAAACAAAATCTGAAAATGAGGTCGCGTTGGAGCATTAAACAAATATATGTACTTTTGTATACAGTCTGCTACTGATGTTCTATTATGCAATATTACTGCACTTGCACTTCTTTTCCTTTCGTGCCTTTTATTTTAATGAATTAAACTTTGCAAGCAATGTGGCTGCGGATTTTGTAATAATAATAATATTAATAACTATACATAAAACATACATATTTAATTTTGCGCATTTCTTCTATTTGCGCCATGATTTGAAATGGTGATGAAGTCGGAAATAATACCATTTTATTTAATTATTAAGTATATGGTAAATGTAAAAAGTATTACTTACATGTAAATTTCATTTATATTTGGAGAGTTTAGTAACTTTTTATACATTTAATAATTAATTGTAATATTGAATAGTACCTTACAAATGCAACCATGCGTAGTTATTGGGTTATTGTATTTCCTTTTATTTACATTTCAATATGCAGATATATTGTTTGGCTGACGAAAGTAAATATAGTTTTCGTAAATAAAAACACTTATTTACTAATATACCTTTTGATTTATAGATAAAGGAACTGTTGAACTACGTCACGGTCACGGTGCTATCCGCAAGCAATTGGAGCGTAGTCGCAAGGATAAGGACGGCAAGTTCCAGTTGATTTTTGTTAAATCTAGAATCCGTCGCTACAAAAAGACCAAGAATATTCTGCCACTTAACAAAAAATATAAATCCCAGAATATCTTCTGCTTTATTACATTGGGATGTTAATATGCCTGCATGTCTCACAATTTAGTATATTAAAGTGTAGTTGTGATTGTGATTCTTGTGCCGGAAGAAAAACACGAGAAAGTATTCGAAACTTTGATTTGTGAACGGTTTGCTAAAATGTTGATAGTGAACTTAATGTCTTAAATATAAAATAAATACAATACATTTCTACAAAATTCATGTTTGAAATCTGATGTTAGCTATGCCTAAACTACGGTGTTTTTGTGTGCTATATATAGTTTTCAGTGAGTTGCGTCAAATAAAACCAAGTTGTTTTATGTATAAGTATATTCCCATATAGCCAATTCTTCATTTTGGGTTTTATGAGGTATAGGTATGTATGTACCTGAAGTGCGGAACTCTAACTCAAGAAAAAAATTAAACTAGCTTTTCATTAAATTTGTTTTATTATTGTAACATTACTGTCATATAATTTAATAAAAGTGTTAAATACATATGTAAATGAAACCAAGAAAATATATATTGTTGAATATTGTAGTTTTAGTAAATAAAAACATTTTAATGAGCTATAACATGCTATACATATCTATACAGTAGAGTGCACTTAATTACAACTACGGCTTATAGCAATGTATATGTGTTCAGTTAAGTACATTATACATTATTCACTTTAACAGAATTTATTTTTTCATTGCATGTCTCGAAAATAACATTGGTTTTCGGCGCCGCCCCTGCATGATATCTAAGTAAACTCAAGAAACCAACATTACACAAACCCGAATTAATCATTTCAAAGTTAATTTTTCCCTATGTGTTTTCAACTTGAATTTTTCAAATTTTCATTTCACAAAACACTAATCCAAATCTTGTACAAATATGTATTTTCATAATTTTAAACATACATATTTCAGTTAATTTTATCTTTAGACAAATAACTTCATACATAAATAGCATATAAAAGATATTCCATAATAAAAAATTCTGTACTATATTTCAGTTTATTCAACAAGTAACATTATTTCTGTGGAAATCTCATTCTATACAGTGTACATACTGTAACCTTCCGTAGCTACCCTCGATGATTTCCCAAATCCTTCGAGTGCAATAACTAGGTGCTAAATAATAGTCCAAGATATTTTTAATTGGCCTCTTAATCGTCAGAGATTTACTCAACGTTTATTTTGTCTACAATAAATTACAATTTTCATCACTGTACAAAATGGTTTACTTTACAAATCTTTCTCACTCAATTCTTTACTCTGCACCAGTGTTATTACAACTGAATCTTCAACTCGATTGGTTGCAGTAGCTGCCGCCGCTCCTTTTATACCTATCAAATTTATACCAAAGATTCTGTTCACGCGCTCAAAAATAGGCTGTTATTCGTTTGCCTGTGATGGTTGCTGCCGCTCCGCTAATAATTCATTTTCACAAAATTTCTGTATATGAGGATAAAACAGATTGGGCTGTTGTAACTTCGTGTAGTGTTAGCAATGGTCGTTCCGCACTAAGCTAGTAATGAATCATAAAAGAACACAATTAAATAAAGAATATAATATTCGCCACGTTTAAGCAATTTCTTTCGGCGCTTGACATAGCCTTTGGGCGATCACATCAACAACGATAATTTGTTTGACGTGCTTCTCTTGTATTTTAAGGAATATTCTTTTTGAAAAACATTAGATCCGAAGAGTTCAGCGGAATTATTGAGTTTATGTACGAGGTGTGTATGCATAAATTAAAAATAACTTTATCTTTGCTAATCGACTTCATTGATATTTTCGTTATTTATTCCTGTGGGCCTCTGAACTACTTGCCGTAGGAAATACCAACAGTGGCTATTTTACAGCACACCTATCGTCAGCAACAGTAACACCGCCATACAGCACCACCATGTACGAATTTGAGTCCAGTAAATTCAGGAGCAATATTAACCACAAACACATGTAACAATTCAGGTACAATAACACCAACTCATCAATTACAACACCAACAGCAACAAATACAACTCATTTGATTACTCCCCCTAATCATAGTAGATTATGATTAAACTTACATATTTATTAATTTATTAATATTTAAATCGTATATTACACAGCTTTCTTGTGAAAATAATGAATATACATATGTATGTATATACATACATACATATTTTGAAAAAATAAAAATGAAGATTTTATTTCAATATACATATGTATGTACGTATGCGTTAGGACAGCCCGCAAAGCAGGCAAAGTGCGAGCGAGAGCTACATAGATAAGGGGAATATCATTTTACGGCATTCCTTTCGTAAAATGATAATGAAAAAATCAATTACATTTCAATAAACTTGAAAGCAAAGATGACTAGATACGAAACTCTTTATTCTGTGAGAGCTCTCAAAAAGCAGCATTTTTATAACATTTTCGAAAACTGTCACTGTGATAGAAAAATAAATTTATGGGGTTTTTAGAGGAATTGTGGGTATTTTATTACGAACGAGAAGTACAATAATCACTTTGAATTGCAATTTCATTCCAATATTTTCTTCAAAAACAAACGAATATTCGATTGTCTTAAGTTCCAGTATAGTTTCCGTAATATTTTTTGCTGAAGCATATTTCTCTAGAATACTTTATTTACATGGTGGTGAAGGTGCCTTTTGCACCTCATCTGCCGAATGTTCCTTGATCTCAAACTGCAGTCAACATTAGAATGTAAGATGGGGGAACGCTTTCAGCTGCATTATTAGCGAATTTGAGTAAGTTTCTTTGGCAGAAAACTACCTAAATTATTCACTACTACATATCATGATTGACAATTTGTCCAGTTAATATATCGGGTGTGTTCTCACTTGTAGCTCAAAAAGTTCTCAGTAATATTCTGAATAATATTAAAAGCAAAGACATGAGGCAAAAGTTTTTATGATTTGTTAACTTTAATGGAAACAACACAATTAAATAAGGAATAGCTATAATATACGCCACGTTTAAACAATTGATTTCGGCGCTTGATACCGCTGCACCGGCGGTAAAAGCATACGTTTCATTAGACTGAGTTTACACATGAATACTTCTGTCGAAGCGAAAGCGACGACGAAGAGAGCAGCGTACCGACACTGTTGTGCACGCTTTGTTATCTTATTCGTTTGTGTAGATTTTGACATTCCCTTTCATTTTTATTTCACAGTCATTGTAGCTGTTTCAAATTTTAAATGAATGAATGTGGTAAGTATGGAAATTAAAATTTTTTTTTAAGAATGAAGAAAATGAGATGCCAAAAAAATGCTCAGATGAGTCTCTCCGTGCAAAACAAAAGAGAAATTGACGATAAAAAGCGACAAACATATTCGTGTGTAATCTCAGTCTTAGCAAGGTTGAAAGTTTTAGCTAGAATTTCATAAAAATAATTATGTTATTAACATTTATTTTCAACATTTTCAAAATTTTTAAAAATTTGAACGCAATTATTTGTTCTAAAAAAACTGTATCTACATAGGTGCATTTTAACTTAAATCAAACTATACATCTGTACATATTTACGTCTCACGGCAAAAATGTTTTTGCTATACTGCTTGGTGCCGCGCCATGTCTGTTTGAGTGCCTTCGCGAATATTGTTAAATTTACTTTTTATAAGGAAAGAAAATAATTTCGTGTATTAAATTTTTTTCTTAAAAGATTATATCTATGTAGATTCTATCATTTCTAATAAAATATTTTAAAGGATGAATTGAAAGGATATTGAGAAATTTATTACTCAACACCCGCTTTTAGTATACTTGATTTATAGTTATTATAAGCCAACTTAATATTATTATGCAATTTTATGATTTTTATATGCAGTGCATCCTCTCATATATTTGCGCACTCTCATTTCTTATCTTGCAGTTAGTTGCCATTCCCTCCCTCTTCATGCCATCACTTCCCTCTTCATGTTTGTCCGTGATGCCCCTCTCACCTGGCCTGCAAAATGGACTATCGGACGGGCAAATCATCTTGGGATATATGTATATGAGGAAAAAAAAGAAAGCTAGGCACACATATATTAAAGTGTCCGTGAAAATTTGCGTTCGGCCTATACAAACTTACGGAAGGTATTTTAATTTAAAGTTTTTGTAGCACTACGAATGGTATCCTCGTACTCGTATATGGCAAAGTGTGCTTGCTGTGTATGTTTATACGAACACATACGAGAGTAGCCTTATACATATATTTCAGGATTAGAGAACCAAAACTTTCATTATCATTATTATTAATCCCAACGGTTTCCCCACCTCCCGCCAATCCGCAGAAGAGGCGCTGTCCGTATGACGTACGAGGAGAGGTTTGCTTAGTGTCGAGAACTAAAAGAGTTCAGCTACAGAGCAAAATTCATCAGCAGATCTTTAAGAATTATTAAAAATATAAAATGTAATGTAACATTAGTTGAGAGTCTACAAAATAGTTTTCTTAATATGAAAAAGCGAGTCAGATATCTCAAATGTGTTCGAATGAGATTTGAAATCAAGCCACAAACAATGCAAAGGCTCGTAAAATTCAAAGTTCGTTTTACAAGTTTTCAGAAAGTAGGGAAAAGTGTCTGGACATTCTGAACGGAACATTAAATTTGATTTCAGAGAGAATAAGTGAGCTGGAAATTGAGCATGTTATTATTTTAACCATGCAAATTACACCAAGCATTTCCCGACGACTGGCGAGAGAAGGGAGATTGATAAGTTTCAGACGACTAGTATAAGAAGGAAAATTTTACTGAGAGTCCCAAAGCAAATTTCTTAAGGCAAATAGGAGGAGTTGTTTTTGAATAGACTCTAACTTGTCCGAGTAGGTTTGATACCTCGGGTTCCAAATCACCGATCCGTATTCAAGAATAGGTCTTACTAAAGTAATATACAGAGCTTTAGTAACATAAGGATTATTAAACTCCTTTGACCAACGTTTTACAAAAGCCAAGATGCCTTTGGCTTTGTTGACTATCACACCAATGTCATGCGTGAAGTTCAATTTAGGGTCCATAGTGATCCCCAGGTCAATAAAACTGTGAACCTGCTCCAAACTGTAATTATCTATAGCGTAAGTAATTGTCTGTGTGGATCTTCGGGAGAAACACATAACTTTACATTTTTTAAGATTAAGGGGCATTCATCCATGCTGTTTATGTCTGTTTGCAGTAAGATACCTTCATTTGCCTATAATTATTTTGTACTTTTTAATTAAGTCTTTTTGTATTTATTGATTTCAGCCATATTCTAATATTTTGTTTATTTTTCTCATTTCCAACAACACAATATTCCTTGTACCCGTTCATTCCGACCGACAAACCCAAGAGAATTGTGCGAGTATATATTTAAAAAAAGTTTAAAACTTAAAAAAAAATTCAAAAAATTCATTTCGTGTAGAGTTAAAATTTATTCAAATGAAGAATGAACAATTTCTGCGAATAAAATAATTTTGAAAATAATTTCCAAATTTAATATTTTATATAAAAAATATGGATTTATAAATTATGTGTAGTACGAAACATAGATATGTTTGTTTAAGAGTTCAAATATGCATATATAAGAATGTAGGTTTTTCTTTTAAATGTGTTTCGATTTTGGGGTAATCGATTTAGGGGATCAATTCCGTATGATTACCAAGGCACTTGGTGTTATCACTTGTGTATATTCGAACAAGCGTCATTTTCCTTCCTGTAACTCCGATTTCAAAACAATTTATAGTAGATTTACAGTTTTAGGAGGATTCGTCAATTGTCGTCCAGTTGTTAGATATTGATATGCTAATATCGCGTATGTTGTACTTTGCTTCTTCTGGGCTTACCATTAACTCTCCGACGAAAGGGTTTTTAGTGCAGATGCTACTGCAGATGTCGTTTGTGCGTTAGCCATCACTGTTTTTTGCTGGTGTTGGAATCATATTTCCTCTTCCGTCAAACCTTTTACCTGTACGAGTTTATATACATCGTTCACCGTAGACTAGGTTAATATAATCAAATTTTTTTGGTCGTATTATATTTGTTATATCCTTTGCTTCGGACATTTAAATTTTTTTTGTTGAAATTGTTTACTTAACTATTATTATTGCTTTTGCCTTGAGTGCTTTGTTGATATCTTGTATAGTTCGACTATCCGTATTTCATATTTAGATGTGGGCCGCTTTACCTTGGTACTAATTTGTCAGCAAAGTTGAAAGATGGTGGCCTTTTGCCAACACTAAATCACCAAAAGCCGGTTTCCATCATGGTCCGCGCAGGTTGTAGTGTCGTGCAAGCTCTACTACTGCGCATTACTGATTATGTCGAAGTACTTCGTACACTTCAGCTACTATGGATGCTTTTCCCCCTGCTTTCCTTTCCTTCTGTGCAGTCCTGAATGTATTAGCCTTCAAGGTTGCCTTGGAAAGGTAGTCCGTCGCGAATATCACTTCATTTACCAGAACAGCTAGAAGAAGTTTCTATATATCTATTATAGTGGAACGGAAACTTTGTGCATTTTCGCAAGCCAATAAATTTTAAATGATTTTTACAATTCTTACGATTAAAGAAAATACATGGTAATTGTTATTTTTGTTCTCCTCCCACCACATGAACTGACGTCGCATCCTACCGTCCCGACTATTTTTTATGTACATTGAGGCAACAGCTTAGAATTGCATATTAGTGTATTCGATCCCTATATACTTATAGATACATATATACATGTTAAATATTAAAACATAGAATACATAGGTATACGACTGGAATACATAATATTCAGCCGTGAACCAAAGGATAAATGCTATCTGTTTACATAAGTATGTATGCATTAAATATTTAATTTTTTTGCAGACATCTACTACAGCTCTGCAGACAACAACGGCTTTAGTTAAAATGGCTTTTATTCTGTTCAAACAGCATCAACTACATGATTTACTTTATAAAGCTGAGCATCACGAGCTACTGCAAGGAATACGAATTTTTAAGACAGGTTTAATCAATATATACATAAGTCTTTATTTATATTGCACATATGTATATAACTTAAATTGTTTCATTATGAATATATTTGTAGATATGCCAATCAGAATCAGTCTGAAGAAAGAAGCTACAACAATTATGAATACCACATGGCAAGAAGCACGGAGTCAACTATTGTTTAGCTTAATATCTTGCACCTGCATTCAAGCCAACTATTTTTTCTACGCACTTTTTAAAAATTTATATCACCATTTGCAAGGAACCCCCAGCTATGTGTACATTTTACGTATGTATTGTATTAATAAAAATGTGCATATACACATGACAAAAAAAACTTATATTGACCACTCAACTTACTACCATCTAGCTTTCACCGGTTATCCTATGTTTCAGCACAAGGGAATGTCTTCTTTCTATTATATATTGGATATGTTTTTTGGCGCTTGTTCACTCCTCTGCGCAGGAATGTGTGAGTCATCAAATTATGCATATAATACTATATATCAAATGTATTTACAATCAATATATTTAATGGTTTGCATTTGCTTGAATCTAAGCAAAAATATACATTTGTATGAAAATTCAAGCAAGTCAAATTACAACCCTATAATTAATAGACGGAGAATGTATGTGCTTTATTAATTGTGTTTCATAATTTTGTTACCTTCGAAAGAAGTCATAACGGAATAGCTCTGGATGGGGTTTACTTATATATCTTAGTTGGACATGACCCTTACTATAACACCTCAGGTCTCTTTTCCCTACCTTCTCATATTACTAAAAATGCCAATTTCATTCTTTCGAGAAATCGAAAGAAGACAATGATTAATTAAATTTAAATACTGTATGTAGTTGAACACTAATTTAGAATCACTCATCGCTTATCTGGCTTGCATTATTCTCAACCCTACATATGCTGCATCGACTGCCTCATTTCTTCTAAGCTTCAGCTATACAGCAATTAACTGATTACAAATTGCATGTCAAATTGAAAAGTTAAAAAATTTTATTTTAAGAGCAGTAACACGTAACATACAAAAATTTTACACAAATTGGATCTGAGCGGTGATTTCGTTAAATAAAATTATTGTCTTGTCACAATGTGCAATTTTAGAGAGAGTGAAAATGAACAAATAAATGAAAATTGTTACCAAATTTTTTTATTTTAATAGCAATTTTCCAACAGCAGCAGAAAATTTGAAAAACATGCGAATCGACCTTTCAGAGAAAATCCTACATGTATCATGGATGTGAGAAGATAGTACCGATTATACAAAAAACAAGAAAGAACAGCTGTCTTCGGCCACGCCGCAATCTATATATCTTTCACATGGACATGTCAAATTTATTCTAAATTGCCAAGTTCGATTATGATAATTTCCAGTGTCAGTATCTACTTGAATCTATGTCTTTAGAATACCAACTTTCACGTTCCGCAATGCTTTTTTGGCGGATTTTTGACCCCAATCCTCATATCTGAACAAATCGGTTGTATGGGTGCTATATGATTTTTTCAATGCTATCATTTTCACTATTATTTTCTAGATGCGTTTTTAACGGATTTTTTACCCAAACCCTCAGATCTGAACAAATCGGTTGTATGGTATGTAGGTATGGTTGTATGATTTTCAGTACCAATATGCAGTTTGTAATAATTGTGGATAATACCAAATTTCATGCTCCTAAATGCTTTTTTGATTCGTCCGATTTCTGTTCGATTTTCAGAACCAATATACAATTAGTTATGCATGGGTAGGATACTAAATTTCAAATCTGAAAAATCGGACTTATGTATGCTATAGTGATCCGATCTGGCCGGTACCGACAAATGATTGTTTAAACGTATAGATGCATCTTTGGTTGAAATATCTTAAAAATTGAGGGGCTTGCTTACGTTCAAACAGACAGACGGACAGACGGTCATAGCTAAATCAATTCAGCTCGTGATTCTGATACGATCGGTATAAATTTGGGTGGGTCTAACACTTCTCCTTCTGGTCTTTACATACTTCGGACCCAAATTAATATACCATTTCATGTACATGAAAGGTATAAAAACACAATGCCTTAGGCCATAGATGGGAGAGAAGGAATATCACTAATGTAGAAGCTCCCTGAACCTGTTCTCCATAATCTGTCCTTCTGAATGACTCGAAAATACGTTTGATGAGCAGAAAAAAAATCAAATTTATTAACAAATCCAGAAAATGTTGAATTTATAATGTATTTTAATGCTCCATTACAAGATGTCATCGGAAAATTAACGTCTCATTTTCGGCTGTTCCGATATTAATTTTTAAAGTAAAAAAGGGTGTAAACAATGACAGTGAAACTTCCCTTAGGGGGACAATCATCGTCTTTGGACTTTTATTCGCCAAAGAGAGGTGTCTGGTTAAGGAGTTAGGAAGCAAGTTTAAAATTAAAAAAAATTTAAATTAATTTAATTATCACTAATTAAATAAAAAATTTTAAGTTATATTCCACATATTTTTGTACATACCCTGCAAAAAATGCGACTAGTCCAGGATACATCCGCAGAGGTAAATCGCAGTGCATCATGCAAGTACAACAATTTTTCGTCTCTTTGAAAGAAATTGATCATCTTCGTTGGAGCATGTCCTTTGGAGATACTAATTTTACCTGCTTATACCAAAACATGTAAAAGGTAGATTAGTCGAAACGGAAAGAAAATAAAATGCATCGTTTTTAATTTTTGGATGGAAAATATAGTATCAGTTATTAACCAGGTTGATTTCATTTCTTGGCAGCGTCACTAATTTTTATGTTTAGGCATAAAAAATCTCTTAAGACCAAATTAAGTTTTTCATATTCATATTAAACTCTGCCTTTACGACGAAGCATTTTCCACTCAAATTAAAATAACCTGTTCACTTTTTACATTTATATTTTTATCTCGTGAAAAAGAGAACACATAACTATGATAAGTATATATGTATATATATATTATATATATTTAGATAAATTTTCTCATTCAAGTTATTCAAGGTTATAATCAACATTCGAGCGTTAGAAGTTTATACTGCATAGCCTAACAAACAACAACTTGAATGTATTATAAATTCTGAAAGATTGAATTTATCAAACAATTTATTAAGACAATTTGAAAGGTGTTTAATTTTCTATAAGAATATATAAGTACATGTGTATATGTACTTCTTCTAGCTAAAAGTATATTTATCCACCAGAAAAACATGTAGATAAATGTAAAATGTGAAAAAATCGCATGTAATTTGTATGAGAGAAATTTCGTTAAATCGGCAAGACTTTATAGTATACTCTTATTATAAGCTAATTTCGTACTGAAATCTTCTTTGAGCCTACAAACTTAAAAATTAGGGGACGTTATTAGAAAAAAAATTAACTTCGTAAAAATGGACACCCTAATTTACAAAGTGAGATAATTCCAATGCAATAATATCTTCAGCATCGTTGGTATATTCTAATGGTACTAGTCGGGCCGTTGCCCTGTAAACATTTGTGGACCGTATGGTCCATTGGAGTACCTATAAATATGCTCCTCTGTGTGAACTATTGGACCAACTCATGTGTCTATACCAGCTTAGTTCGGTACGACCATTCTTGTGTTTTACCGATCGCAATCACTACACGAATTCACAATTGCGTAGTAAGTTTTACACTCGCAAGCAGAAAGTGTGTGGAAATGAAACTGAGTCAGTTTCGTTTCGCTGGTTAGCTCTGCTAGTACACAAAAGAGAGAAATTATTATTATTTCAAAGAAAATAATGGAACAAATTCGCAATTCAGTATGGATAGAGTGATGATTTACTGTTGTGGCACTTAACATTAAAATTAATTCGTGTACATTACTTTTACATAAGTAATTATTCATTGATTTCTAGTTTCGAGAGTGCCTTTTACAATTGTCGAGTAAAGACACCAAATTCTTCGAATCCTAATTTTTTACAACTATAGCAATCAATACAATAAAGTAATCCAAAACCAACCACAGTCCATAAAAAAATATTGCTCAATTAATATTGTGATTTCCTAAGGTTGGATCATATACCTCTGCATAACATCCGAGTAATCCATGGAGTACCTACAAAAAATTAAGCATGAAACTACCCCATAAAATTACTCCTTGGAGTACTTACAGGGGATTACATTCGAATACAATCTGCTTTGGTGAAAAGTTAGTAAAACATAATATATGTCATATAAATTTATAATGATAGCAATAACTATGCATAAAACTTTCATATTTCATTTTGAGCATTTTTTCTTTTTGCATTGGAAAATATTAATTCAAACATTCCACGCCTTCAGTATACCAATCAAACGAAACTGACTAATATTTCATTTTCACACATTTTCTGTACACCCAGAGGAACATATTTCTAGGTACCCCATGAGTCATTGGTCCACAAATTTTTGCATGTGCATATGTTCTTATTGTTTTTATTGCGCTTATTTGTAGGTACGCTCATATGTTTATATCACTTGATGAATTTTTTTATTTCATAATTATTTTGATATTAAGATATAATTTACTATTATCAAACAAATAGTAGTAAAAAATGAGATATAGGTAGGTATATGATTTACTAAATTTCAAAAATATTTGAAGAAATTAACACAATGCACGGACTTACACTTATCTACTACTGGTTGTATCAGTTTTACCTTTACTTTGCATAAATTTTCTCACTTTTAACAGAGTTATACTAATTCTGCTATATTGAGCACGATTTCTGCAAATTCAATGTTAAATAGTGTGAATAGGATTCATCGATGAATGGAGTGAATTGCACTCATCGTGTTCTAGGCTAATGCTGCAACTAGCTAAAACCTCGGTTGTTACGACAACTAGCTAAAACCTCGGTTGTTATTATAGGAGAGCGCCATGTAAATGAAAAGATTTTCCCGCTAGACGACGCCGTTACTGACTTTTTTACCATAGTAACCAGCGGCGATTTGGTCTTTCCGTAAAACTGACTCAGCTGATTGCTCGCTGTTATACATGGTTACCAGTATTGATTTTATGGAAACTTTCTTTTCAAAACTAACAATAATTAAAAAAAAAAAATCTTAAGCTAATTCTTATACATAATATAGGTTAATTGTAATTTAGCGTTAACATAACAAAATTAGTAATTAGTATGTCATGGCAAAAACAGTAAATTATAATAAATATCTTCAGAGATTAAACGGAAATATCGCCCATGTAGTACAATTGAATGCGGTAAAGCCTTAGTCACAGAGCAAATTCAAGTCCTTTCTCTTTGATCACTTGAGGTAGCTCTGCTGTAATAAACTTTTAGCTAGAAAGTTTGCGTTTTACGTAGTTTTTGTATCTCTTCTGTTACGGTGTCAATTCCGAGATCATTGGGAATCGCAGAGTATTCTACATACCAAGGAGCCTTGTATATTGTTCTTAAGGTTTTAGACTACAGCCCCTGAATTCTGTCTAGACTCGATTTGGATGTTGAGCTGCAAAGTCGGATCCTGTATGTCCAAAATGTCTTTTAAGCGTATTAATAAGTATTACTTTGTTTTTTTGATTTTGTTTGGACTTAGGACGTGCATATAATCCAATATTTAGTTGCAATTTTCAATTTTTTTGGGTAACCGTTTTATCCCTGTGGTTTTTAAAGGTGAGTCTTCGCTTATGTAAATTAAATATTAGATGGACCCTAAAATAATTTCTTGTGGAGAGCCAGCTAATATTTCACAGGACTCAGAAGTATAATTTGTTGCCTAGCCTTTTAGTATGGCATAAATATTTGCGGGAAGCTTACCTCTCAGCCATCTAGCCAAATTTTATCAAACTCCTGAGCAGCACCGAGGAACATTTCAGTACAATATTGTTTTCATTCAAAGGCTGATCTTATGTTTGCAGCGATTCTATGCACCTGCTCTATAGTGCTATGACTTTCTCTAAAGCCGAATTGGTATGGTCCCTTTCTATTCTAAAATCGATTGTATCTTTTCTAATAAAAAATTTTCGAAGATTTTGGAGAGTATCGTTATTTAGGTAGCAGACCTATATGAGCCTACAAAAGTAGTATGTTTGCCTGGCTTGGGAATTGTAATAACTCCGGGAGCTTCCAAGATTTAGGAAAATAGTGCAATTAATATGCTATTAAAGATATAACGATATTTTTCGCAATTGATATTGAGCTCATGTTTTAAAACGGGGAAACAAAACATTTGCCAATCTCTCTTAAGTTGTTTCTTCTTGGTTACCAAACTTGTAATGTCTCTACCCTGGAGATCAGTGGAACTTTGTCTTAACTGCATTGCCGACATCAGTATTGATTTAAGGAGATTTTTCGATTTTAAATGCGAACTTATGAATTTTTTTTGTATTTATTAGTTCAAACTGGTCGTAATTCATTGAAATATGGAAAATAAGCAAGGCGAACGATCAGACGATAAGTTGAAAAGTGGTTTTACGTTTAACCTGTGCTCTATTGATACCACAAGTTACTCCAATGTCAATCAGATCTCGAGTTTTACTCATATCGGCGGTCAGTATGTTGGCTGTCCGGTAGATGTAACGTCAAATTCGTTATTTTGAATGGCTTTTTATAAATTTCTACACTTTGGAGATTTTAGCCTAGATACCCAAAAAGAATGATTTGCATTGTAATCACCCGCTGCTGGGAACTTTTTACTTAGTTTAGAAAAGAAATTAGTGAATTGAGTTTCAGATATCTAAGAGCGTGGAGAGCGATAAATGGCAGAAATGTTTGATTTTTTCCTGACAAGTATTCCTGTTCCGCCGTAGGCTTTTCTATAAGGATGTTTGGTAAATTTGGTAAAATGAGTTTCAGGTATTACCATTAGATTAGATTTGAAGCTCGTTTTTATTTTAGAGCAAGCCGTTAGCGTTCCAAAAACATAGTTTGATGCTTAGATAAAATCGCTTGAAGCAAAAGATTTTGATTTCTAATTAAATCTTGCATCATAGATATAAAGTTATTTAACTTATTTTCATTTGAGTTTGCGGAAGGGACGGATGTTTATTGCATTGGTGGCCTTTAAGGCTTGGGCGTAGGATACAAAATTGATATGAGAATAAATGTTTTATGTTAAAGACAAATTTATCCGAGATTGTGGGCAAGAATATTGCTAGAAGTCTTTTTATTCCCCTCATATATTGGGCAACCTCTATAATTAGCAGAGTGATTCTCATCGCAATAGACCAGTAGTCGTTTTTGGTTTCATACAATCTTTTGAGCTGCGTAAATCTCCATAAATCAGATATACACATTCTCTATGTTTGAAGGACTTACAGTGTGCTCTATGCCTTTAAGTACAACGGCTAAGCTTCTAATGCTTTTGAGTTGGAAGGTATAGATTGTTTTCTATTTCTTCTCGAAACTACTTGCCAACTTCTCTGTATGTTTGAACTTTTACATCCTGAATTTTACTGTTTTTAATTAGAACTACATGGATATTTACCAATTAGATCTACTAATTTTCTATGATATATATAAGGTCTTCTTTTCGACAATAGTTATTGCTATTTTTTTGCGATTTTAATCACCATTTTTCTTAGGTGAACGTTTCCTCTTTACAAGGGTATAACGATCGATTCCCGTTTGAAATGTTAGTTTTATTACAGAGTTAGTTGTATGATTGACTTGCATTTCAGAGAGTTCTTTGCTAAGCTTCGATGTTGCAGAACAAGCGATAGAAGTGGCTGGGGGAATTGAGCCCACAGCTGTAAAGGTGCAGAAATGTTCATTTTTACAACTTTTTATTATCAAAAAATGCCCAAAAAATTTTCAGAAATCCAAAAGTGAAACTTTTTCATCGCAGTGGCACGGTTTGAGAATGTTATAAAATCTGTGGATTTTCAGAGCGCTCTCACGAAATAAAGAGTTTCGTATCTAGTCATCTTTGGTAACTCTCTACTCTATAAACCTTGGATTTTTCAGATGAGGGAAGTATGAACTGCTTAAATTAAAAAAAAAGGTTATTTGAAAAACCTGAAAACTTTGATTTATACCCGACACCCGAACTTATTCTATTGCTCAAATTCTTGTGATTTTGACTAAAATTCAATCATCGTCTATCGAATTGAAATTGAAGTAACTCGCTATTGTGCTGCTAAATTTGCTGTTCGCAAATTAGCTCATATTGCTCAGCAAGTAAATTGTAAATTCCTCGCCCTCCCTCATGCCCTGGCCACAAAGCTCAATTGTGACGAGATGATAAGATTCTAAAATTCAAAAATTTAACAATATTTAATTTTTGTGTCATTTTGGTCTACAAATTTATGTACGCTGAACGTTTTGTACCACGGACATTTCCTTCACAAATCAGTTTGCCATACATCTCTAGTAAACTAAAATTTATATAAATAATTCTGAAAAGATTTAAAATTTGCATTTAAAATATTGACTTATCATAATTTAAAAAACAAGAAAGAACGGCTGTCTTCGGTCATGACGAAGTCTTTATAACTTTCATGACATATGTACATATCACATTTATTTCAAATTGTATAGAGTTTTTTTTACAAGTTCCCGTGTCAATATCAATTTGAAATTACGTCTGTAGAATACAAAATTTCGATGATTTTCAGTACCAATATGCAGTTCGTAATATTTGTGGATAATACCAAATTTCATGTTCCTCAATGCGTTTTTGACTGAGTTTTGACCAAAACCTCACATCTGAATATATCAGTGTATGTGAACTTTAAGTTATATTCGTCCGATTTCGACGATTTTCAGAATTGTATGTAATTCATTCTGTGTGTATAGTATACCAAGTTTCACGGTCTTAGGTATTTTTTTGACGGATTTATGGCCTAAAATTTCAAAACTGAAAGATTCGTCGTATATATGCTACAGTGGTCCGTTCTGGCCGGTTTCGACAAATGATCGTTTAAGCGTATAGAACATCCTCCTACCAAGTTTGATTGAAATATCTCAAAAATGAGGGTATGACTAAATCAATTCAGATCGTTATTTTGATACGATCCGTATATTTTCGGTGGGTTTATCTCTTCTCCTTCGAACCAAAGTTAATTTACCATTTCATGTACATGAAAGGTATAATTATTAAATTATATTCCTAGAGCTTTTGTAAGAACGATGATTTGCCGTTGTCGCAGAAGAATTCAGTTAACAGTGAATGGTGCATACCACGAATATTCACATCACATTTTAACTATGCAGTGTGCATCCAGCTACGTACATTACTTATACATAAGTAATTGCTTTTTCATTTCAAGTTTCATATTCTCGAAGTATAAAAAACAAATTTAATCAAAAAATGTATATTTAAAACTTGTCAGGTGGTTTTTCTAAATATTCGGTTTACAGACTCAAAATTCTACAACTTCTAATTTTTGACACTTTGGTTTGTAGGAGATTCGCACAAGGTGAAATGTGTGCGTTCGCCATGAGAAGCATCGAAGAGATTTACAGGTACGGAATACGATATTTGGCGAAATCTGTCAAACTCGCATTTCCCTGTCAATTTCAGTATTTGACTTTCAAATACAAAATCATAATTGCTGCATGAAAGTTGGCAGGTAAATTAGACGTTGCGGAAATCGTTGGAATGAAAGATTTGCGGAATAAATGAAATAATCAACGAATAACGGAATGTCGAACCAAAAAGAAGAAGAAAGAATCTGACGGAAAAAAGGGAAACAAATGGGGTTGTTGTACTGTGACATTCAATATATAGAATTTAAAATATACATTTCTTTTATATCTTTTTTGAACTTTTAAGTATCCGAAAACGGAAAGTTTGTTAATAATAAGGTCCGTAATCATAATTATTTCATAGTTTTTTTTTAATTGTGTTTAGTTCGAGTTTTACTTCAACATTTAATCAAAAATAATTCAAAAATGAAGATTTCGATAAGAGATATTGTAGCGATGAGCTAATAAAAATTATATCAGATCTAAAAAAATGAACTGGCGAAGTCGTTGTGTGCAGTTTTTCTAAGTGGAAGATTTTTTAATAAACAATATTATTATACAGTACAAATTATGGATACCTCGAAGAGCGTCCATAAACAATGTATCTTGACCAGAGGATAAGTTTTACTGCTCGCTGGGTTTTGTAATGGGGAAAGTGAAAGCAAAGCTTTGTAGTTTTCCCCGGTTGAAAATTTTTTTTAAATAGATTTAGTTTACTTGCGGGAATGATAATAAATTAAATTACATAAGAGTGACAAACAAACGACATCACCTTTCATTGAGCTGTGGGAAGGGGTCGTAGGAAAGGCTATATGAAAGGTGTGAGCGGTCTCAGAAGGATTTTAATATGGGCACGATTGTTAGTTTGTGGAAATTCGAATTTTTATCTTGACAGCGAAATTCCTTCCTCCGAATCTCTTTATTGATATTGGATTTCTTAATTGTTTAATACGGCCTGTAATTGTATGTGATTATAAGTGAATGAGCTTGCTGAATGAGAATGAACAAAGAAAAATTGGTAGAAGTGACAGCTGTTTCGGAGATCACCACATCTCCTCATTATACTTCTTTTGCCAGGAATCGAACTAACGGATTCTGATATCACAGACGAGTGCTCTACCACTGAGCCAACGTCTGCCATGTAATCTGTAATATTCAATCTATTATTAACCAACAACTATTAAATGTACTACTATTTAACCGCTTTTTTAACTTAATATTGGGCTAGTGAGTTTTTGCAATCCTGCATACATTCAGGTATTAATTGTCTGAGAAATTTATATATAAGTAGGATTGATTGTCGGGCTCGATTTATATAAATTGTGAATTGTTTAATGCGGCCTAATTGTCTGTGGTTATAAGTAAATTAGCTTTATTCAAAAGGCCTATTTTGTTAGAATTTTTTTTTCCGAATTGAATATTTTGTTATTCAACAAACAAAAATTGGTAGAAGTCAATCAATCCTACTTATATATACATTTCTCAGACAATTAATACCCGAATGTATGCAGGATTGCAAAAAAACGCTAATCCAACATTAAGTAAAAATAGCGGCTAAATAATAGTGCACTTAATAGTTGTTGGTTAGTAAAAAAATTGAATAATACAACAACAGATTACATGGCAGGCGTTGGCTCAGTTGGTAGAGCACTCGCCTGTGATGCCAGAATCCTTCAGCAATCCTACTTATATACATTTCTCAGACTATTAATGCCTGAATGAATGTAGGATTGCAAAATACTCGCTAACCCAACATTAAGTAAAAATAGCGGCTAAATATTAGCGCACTTAATAGTTGTTGGTTAGTAAAAAATTGAATAATACAACAAGTAATAAATGGAAGAAATTATGATTCTTTCCTAATTTATCGAATTTAAATTAGATGAACTCTTTTTCCGATTGACGATTTCTAATTTGATGATGAAAATAAATAAAGAAGGAGAGAGTTTTATGGAGTTTAAGTATAGACTTTGGCATTAATAAACGTGTGTAACTTTACAATTAAATACATTCTAATAATATTTTTTTTTTTGAATTATGTACAATGAAATTTTATTATTTTTGAAAGCAGTTCTGAGTAAGTAATAAAAGAACTTTTGGAAATATGGTGATCTCAACTCTCAAACACAACAGCGCTTTCCATACTTGTAAACCTGTACAACGCATATGACCATATGTATGTATGAACATATAAATTCATTTGCGTATACCATGTATTGAAAAGGTAGGTAGGTATGCAAAAGTTTTGGTTTAATACAAGTTTAATACTAAAAATGTCGAAATCATACTGTTCGTTATTTGTAAATCAGTACCAGTAGTAATAATAATTTTCACCACCAAGCCATGTATGTTGTTGTTATTTTTAGTACGCCTCGACTGAATTTCATTACCTATTGAGCTCTGTTGAAGTGCGAAGTACATATGTATGTCGTTGCTGTTTTAGAAGTACTGTTACGCATGAGGTTCACTATTCCAATCTCACTTCAGGCAAACTTATTATATTGTTACGATCTTGCTGAATTAACCTCGATGATTTCCCAAATCCTTCGGGTACGATCTCTGGATTGTTAAATAAAAAATCGCCAACTTAATTTGCAGTCTCTTCATTTATAAGGACTTTATTTAATGTCCTTGTATTATTCAGTAATTCACAATTCAATTACAATTCACTTTACTATTTACAATTATTTGTATACAACTTTCACAATGTACTGTTTATTTACTTTACTCCAGCGAGTTTACTCCACGACTGATTACTTTTGCAGTCATGGGTCGCCCTTATATACTTGTTTGCTGCTTGAAAACGAAACCCCTAGAATAATCGCGACGTTTACGATAATCGTGTCGTTAACGATAATCGTCTCGTTTACGCTCTAGAACATGCCAGTTGTCGGCTCCCCTCTTTCATTTGTCATTCGCTTCGCATTTTCGCCGCAATATTTTCAATTTTATTTTTGGTGAACTAGAAATTCAACACATACTTACTTGTACATATGAAAGTTCATAAGTAATCGCAGTGTTAAACAACTTTGTACAAAAAGGAAAACTAACTGGATTCTAGATAACAAACTAGTATTTAGTTTCCATGGTTATGCACGCGACATTTGTACACGTTTAATTGCGTTTGAATGTTGTAAAAATACAAATATAATGAGAAGGTCACATCTTTTAGGATCGCTGCATTGCATGTGAATTTTTTTCCAAAAAGTATAAGTATTGGAAAATTGAGCACTGGGTACCCAAGTTCCAGTCAATCAAAGTTGACTTACGCACGTGACAAAAATGGAAGTTGCTTTTAGAACTGAGAGAAAAAATGCGAAAGTAAGCGAATTGTAGGAGATTTTTATTCCGGTAAATTTTTTTTATAAAGGTTAATAATGGAGCTTCATAATCATGTTTGCTTCGAAACAACTGATCATGGGTTGGCTACAAAAAAAAAAAAATATTTATTACTCACGTGACATTACGCACGTGACACTTTTTACCTTCATACATATTTTAATAATTTTACATATATTTTCAGAAGTTTTTGACAAAAAAATTAAACTTTTATTCAAAAATGGAAAATAAAAAATAAAAATTAAGGTACTACAAAATTAATCCAACTTAATTTTTTCCTTAAGTGAGTATCCTGTTCGAGCAACATTTATATATTCGTTATCTTGGTAGGAAAAGCAATGCATTTTTTGTATTCCTGGAATGGAGCGGATATTTTCCCATTTTTCATTTAATAGTGGAGAAAATTCTTCAATCTCTTTTGATGAGATATATAACAGACGAACTCCTTCATAAAATGCAAAGGCATCCGGTAAAATAATATTATTTGTCTCAACCGCTTGCCAAACTTTTCGCTTCACCACCGCGCATATTCCATCGACTACGCCTTTGCCATGCGAAATCTTGCAAAAATTTTCAAAATGAGATGGAAACTGAGGAATAGCTTTATGACATCCCTCTAGCAAAAATGCGAAGTTCTCATGGTATTTACATACACACATATTGTGCGGATGTCCATTAATTGAACGTGTTTGGGTCTGTGGTGAAAAAATTGGGATTTACAAAGATATTCTGAAGTGACCTCGCTTCTGTACAGTTGATAAACTTCTGATATAGATACAATCATAAAGCGCTTTGCAACTACTTGCTTATGCACATTAAAGTATCCTTCCGGCCGGGAGCTTGAACACTTATGTCATCTCGGATATAAAATTCGTGGACTGCTTTAATGTTTTCCAACATATTATCGTTTGAACATACTGGTGTCTCAGCTTCATTATTCGAAAGTTTGGGATACTTTTTATACAAAGCTTGTAGAACTTCATCTCTCTTTATTGCGTGCTTTGGTAACGCCCTCTCTACCTTCTTTATAGCTTTGCATAGTGTTTGTTTACACTTGTAACCACTTTTGAATTGGATATTTGAATTTTTCTTGGTTGCTCTACACTTTTTTTTGGCGAACGCAATCTCTATTCCTTTTTTCTTTCAATATATTTGAATTATTTTTGGCCACATGCCTTTCTTTTGCGATATTCACGCATTCTTTCAGCTTGTTTTTTTCTATGTTCTTTAAGCTTATTTTCATCTTGCTTAAGCCTCTCCCTCCACCGATTTTGATTTTTAACATTATTTGACTCTAATATTTATTGTAAAAGTAGAATAATATTAGATTTATATCGGAACGAATTTCCGTCATCCCTTGTCAATTTTGGTTTAGTAACACACCGGTTTCGGCAAACCGCCGTTTCGTTCGAGAACGAAACCAAACACTGAAGATGGCGGTTTGCCGAAACCGGTGTGTTACTAAACCAAAATTGACAAGGGATGACGGAAATTCGTTCCGATATAAATCTAGTATCCACCCTGTCGGAAAAACACAAAACCAAATCAACTAGAATAATATTTATCAAATGGACTTTAATTAAGAGCATTAAATTTTTCGTACTTACCATTACGCACGTGACAAAGTTCAAAAGTAAAAAAAAAATTAGTTTTTGCAGATGGCTATTTATATCAATATATTATTTTAGTAAACAATAAATTTGCTTAACAAACAAAATAATAAGACACTTAAACTGATATTGCGCTAATTATGGCACTATGTAGTTCTTTTGCATTACGCACGTGACATACGAATGTTGCCAAAATAGAAATGAAAAAATACCGTTATTGATGCACAGTTTGATCTCTTCTCTCATTTTTATATTCTTTTGTAGTTGTATCAATTACTTATATACCAAACTGCGATATTACATATATATTTATTTCGTCAGCAGCAATTAAAAGTAATACTTGGTAGGGACATAAATACTGTTACAAGACTAAACACACACATTTCAATAGAAGAATTGAGCATACCACATAATTCCCATATGATTTATAATATATAACCTGTAAAGCGTTAGTCTGTATCAAGAATTCTAAATTGTGTGAGTTTTCAACATGGAATGGTCAGATAATGAAAACCGTATCGCTGTTATAGCTCTTTTTAAGTGTGAAATGAAAAAAGGTGATATTTTCAAAACACTTCGTTCGCTCGGCATTAGTCGCATGTTCGTCTACCGGCGCATAAAACTGTTTGAAGAGACTGGGGATATTAAAGACCACCACCGGTCGGGCCGTCCACGCACAGTTCGAACGCCGCAAGTCATCAAAGCTGTCAAGTCAAGAATTCTGCGAAATCCGCTCCGAAAACAGAAAATCATGGCCCGGGAGATGAATGTTTCGCAAAAGTCCATGAGTCGAATTATTAAAAAAGACTTGGGACTTGGGGCTTTCAAACGCCGTACCGGACATTTGTTGACTGCAGCTTTGAAAAAAAATGCAAACGTCTTTTGTTGAAGCACGCTGATAACTTGCACAGAAAAATCTTGTTTACCGATGAATAATTTTTTACCCTGCAGGAAAAATTTAATAAACAAAATGATAGGGTGTATGCACAGTCATCTAAGAAAGCATCTGAACTGTTTCCACGGGTCAAAAAAGGTCATCACCCAGTTTCAGTCATGGTTTGGTGGGATGTCTGATGGGGTAACTGACTTGCATTTTTGCGAACAAGGGGTCAAAACATAGGCCAAAGTTTACCAAGAAACCGTTTTGGAAGCTATTGTAAGACCACTTAACCATTCCATGTTCCAAAACCAACCATATTCGCTCTCGTCCATCCACATATCCACCAATAGTAATGTTGCTCGTTTTTCTGCCAATTTGCGAGACGGAGATTATGGGGCATTCAATTGCAGGAGCCAGCATACGCCCCTTTAGACTGGCTCGTTTTAGTTTAACGACTGAGAAGTTGATGGTTCATCCTCCTCAGCCTTCCGTTTTCGCTGTCCTTCCTGTATGCTGGCACCCGTTTTGCATTCGCGTGCGAAGTGACCAGGCTTTCCACATTTAAAGCATTTTCCAGGTTGATTCTTGACACCAGAACGATTCATTCCTTCTATCGACTTCAGAGTTCTCAATATTTCGGTCATCACATGTGGTGTTTCAACCTCCACTTTATTGACTTTGTACGCTGGTCTGCTTATGAGTGTCGCCGTTTCACATGTTTGAGCAAACGTAACTGTTTCAGCGAATGTTAACTTTGGATTCGCATATGTCTCTCGTTTGGTGTAAATGTCTTTTATTCCGCAGATTATTCTTTGTATTTTCGGCCTTTCGACATGCTCACCCGATGCATCTCCAATGGCTAAATGAGCCAATCTCTCAATTTCCGAAGCATATTCCTGTAGAGATTCGTTGGGTTTTTGGTCTCGCTATTCTAACTCCATCTGGTAAATTTGGATTCTGCATCAATCCGTCGTAATCATTCCTCTCATATTCGGGTATAATTTGCAAAAGTTCTGCCGCAGGTCCTTCCAACGGAACGAATAGTGCAGCAGATTTTTCCTCTATGTCCCAGTTATTTGTTTCAGCCGTCTTCTCATACTGGAGCTTAAAGACTTGGAAAGGAATTTAACCGTCAAAGGATAGTGTTATTACCGTGGAAGCGTTCACTGAAGTGGTCGAACTATTCAGCTGCAAATCGCGGAAACGACCTTCCAATGCGTTGACTTTGGCTTCAATTAGCTCCTCCATCTTATCTTGCCGTTCTTCGATTCTGTCCTGCCTTTCCTTAAGTTCAGCATTGTCTTTCACCAAATTTTGCTGTATTTGTGCGATTGTCCCGATTTGAACATCCATTTTTTGTGAAATCTCTGAAATTTCAGCCAACTCTTGGGAATTACGGGCATCCTGTGCATCCATCTTTTGTGTAATGGTGGTATTCATTGCAGACATTTTGGCATCCAGCTTTTGTGAGATGCTAGCATCCTGGGCATTAAGGTTTTGTGATATGTTGGCATTGATTTGTGAAATTACAGCCAATAACATGTTCATATCCATACCCGTAAATGAGACAGGAGCCTTTTCTTCAATCGTACTTGAGGGCTGCTCCAACTCCTTCGCAGAATCACTAGTCTCTTCCTTGTCAATATCCTTCAAGGATACATCTTCATCCTCGCGGCGGAATTCGTATTGGCTCAAGTCGATGCTTTCGACTTCCATTGCTCTCGCAATCACGATTGCAGCTCTGCCTTATTTCCAGTTGTAGACAATCTTCGCATTGCCAATTCCCTCTTGAGAGGAGGTATCGTCAAATCTTGAATCTTTACCATTTCTCAATTATTATTCTTTGGGATTTATTTAACAATCCCACTTTTGACACCAATTGTTACGATTTTACTGATTCAACCTCGATGATTTCCCAAATCTTTCGGGTAATATCTCTGGATTGTTAAATAATAATCACCAACTTAAGTTGCAGTTTCTTTATTTATAAAGAAATTATTTAATGTCCTTTTATTACTCAGTAATTCACAATTCGATTACAATTCACTTCACTACTTACAATCACTTGTATTTCAACTTGCACAATCTTCTATTTTTATTACTTCACTGTAGTGTAATCACCAATGCGTTTACTTTACGACTGATAGCTTTTGCAGTCGTGTGTCGCCCTTATGTACTTGTCGGCTGCTTGAAAACGAAAGCCTGGAATAATCGAATCATTCTCGCCAACGAATTTTCTCGTTTCTCTCTCTTTCATCTGACATTCGCTTCGCAGTTTCGCCACAATATTTTGATTTTATATTTATATACTTGTATATATATATATTTGCATATATTTTACATACATTATTTTAATCATTATTCAGAACGTTTTATGTCTTGTAATGTGCTGAACTGACCGGATGAATTCTATACGCGATTAATGACAGCAAGGTAGTTCGTTGGTCCTGCTTGAGTTGTCGATCAACTGAGATTGATCTCTTGAAGCTATTTCGCCTCATTCATGTTCATAAATTTCAAATGTTTGGACTTTATACAATGTATGGAAGATATTCTTTTGCGCATTTGGGACGAAGAGTAACCTGAAAAGATGCAAGAGCTGCCATTTCATCCAGAAAAAACAACGGTTTCGTGTGGTTTGTGGGACGGTGGAATCAGCCGTCCATATTTCTTCAAAAATGATGCCGGTGAGAATGTAACCGTCAATGGCGACCGTTATCGCACCATGATAACCGACTATTTGATGCCTCATGGAAGGAGGAGCAGCTTAAAATAATACCAAAACCACAAAAGCAGAATGCTAATGATCTGTCTTCTTATCGTCCAATTGGGCTACTTCTGGTATTTGGAAAACTGCTATGGAAATTGTTTATTAAACGCATTGCCTTTCATGCTAATAAATAATGTCTTTGGTCTCCAAAGCTGTTGTTCAAAGAACAAATTTCGACAATCGGCGCTCTGCATAGTGCAATTAAACATATTGAAGCAGAAAAGGAAAAAAGGGCCCAGGAAAATGTGACGCCTCAAATAACAAAATATTCAACGTAATATTTATAAACTTATAATAAGGTACTTGAATAACTTGTGCAGTTGCAACTGCTTCGGAATTAATGGCAAAGTGCTGTGTTCAAGGCTCTATATGTGGACCAACATTTTGAAACATCATTGTTGATGATTTGCTAGCCATGACGTTGCCGGAAGACTGTGACAGGCCTTTGCTGAAGATGTCCTCTTAATAGTTTGCACGAAAACCACTAAAGAAATTGAAGATATTACCAATACCGCACTATTCCTAATTTTCCATTCGGGTGTAGATTATAATTTAGTATTTAGTGAGGAAAAAACACAGACTAGTAATAGAGGAGTACCTAAAATTTACGAACCACGTTCGCTACGTCATCTCCAAAAAATAGCGCATCTTCAGCAACTTATGTAAGTGAGGCTAACAAAACAATACATATATATGTCATCGTTTATCGGTAAGTAGTGGAGCCCACATCACCTACGCTGATGCTACATGGGGCAGAGCCATACATTTTTATTATATACAAAAGCTGCTACGATCGTTTCAGAATGGCAATGAGTTAGCAATGTCAAACAATTTATTCGGCGGCAAGCAGCTTAAGAGTGGCAGCGCGAGTATCTGGAATAGACAACTGGTTCTACAAACAAAAATTAATTTACGTTCTCCCATCGACGCCAAGGTTTACATCCAAATTTTTGGAGTCTCATTCGAAATGACGCAAGTACTGACTGCTTCACAACTGTCTGCGATATGCCAAGGAGGAGTACATGCATATAATCCTTTGCGAAGAATTCAACTTTTCTCCATTCTCTATATGTAAACTAGTTAAAGCTGAAAATCTCATAACCTCTTTTAAAAAGTTAAAATTATAAATACACTCAAAATGTGCACCAGAGATTGTTAACTTAATTTATTAATTTAATGTATCCTACTTACTGATACAATTTTATTCAACTTATACATATGCTTTTATCCATTAAAAGGCAGTGTTATTTCAATATTTATTGTAATGTTATAAAATACAATTAACGCAATGAAATCTCTAATAATCTGTTACTAATTTATAGTCATTAAACTCTGTAATTTTTGATGAAGTCGGAATAATACATTACTCGAACCGTGGTTTGCACCTTTGGTTAGAACCAAAAGGAAAAAAAAGATATTCCTGGGGGCTTCAGGGTCTTTACTGACCTTGGAATTAATGCTGCAGTTGTGGTGAATGAGCCCAATTATTAGTTCATTGTTGTGGAATCGTGTGAGCTGGGAGTGTGTGTGATTTTATAAGGGGAATTCAGTAGGATGTATGTGGCCAGCTTATATCGATCACTTCTTCTACTACCACTTCTAAAAGTGAGACTGGTAACCTACTTAAAAATTGGCGTACTTCCGGTGCGAATTGGGTCCTATATGGACAGAATATTCGGGAAGCGAAATTGGTTTTTCATTCCTTAATGAAACTTCGATTATATGCTCCTTCATTTTTATAGGCTGAAGCTGTGTATGTACTTCTGTTGCATTTGGTAAAAATTCTTCGTATTCATCAGGATTTCGTTGTGGGACAAATGCTACATCTCTACTTCTACGTATCTTCCTGGCTACAGGATCCCATAGGCGATAGCCTTTTGATATATCTGAATATCCTACAAAAATACATTTTATAGATTTTGAACCGAATTTAAACTTACTTGTTTTATCGAGCATATACGCAATGCAACCAAATTTTTGTAAATAACCAACATTAGGAGGTTTACCAGTCCATATTCGGTACGGAAAATCGCCTTTCAAACTCTGCGAGGGACAACGATTACGTAGGTAATTTGCAGTGTTGACATGCATCTTGCCGTTTCCACTATGGTTCTGTTTCTGCATTCGGCTATTCCATTCTGTTGAGGCGTTTACTCTATCGCAAATTCATGTCGTACGGTATATTTGGCTCCATTGTCGCTGCGTAGGCACTTTATTTCCTTATCGACTTGTTTTTCTACTAGGGTCTTGTAAAATTTTATTTATTTTTCTAAAACTTCGTTTTTTTTTTTGTTTTAACAAGAATATTTCGCACCATCGACTTTTGTGGTCAATGAATGTCACAAAGTATCGTGAGCCTGAAAAAGACTGTGTTTTCATTGGCCCGCATACGTAGCTATGAACTAGCTCGAGGCCATCAGCAACCTTACGATGCGACCACGGAAATGGTTTTTGAATCTGCTTTCCCTGAATTCAAGTACTTCGTATTACATTAATTCCAGTCACTTTCTTCTCATTAATTATTTCTTTCAAATCCTTTTCATGTCAATCTTGGAGTGTATTTAACTTCGTATCAGCATATGCTACACTTTACTGTATCTCTTCGACATAGTATAAGTTATCTTTACGCTCTGCAATCATAATTTTTGCTCCAGTTAAGGAATTCTTCACTACGGCTATGTTTCGTAGGTGGAATCGTGATAGTGCTAGACGAGCGGTGAAGTGGTGGACACGCGATCTGAATTATAAGAGAAGGTCTGTCTGTCCGGCGCTTGAGACGTCAGTTCCAACGCGCCCGCCGCGGCAACCTCGAAGGTGTGGGTCAACTGAGAAACCAATTCAGTTGCTGTATGAATGAGTATAAGGAGATGTTGGTGCGAATCAAAGAGCAGAGGGAGTCCGTACAGCCCAATAAAGATGGCCCTCGGGGTTTTGGGCCCCTCAATGCATTTTTGCATGAGAGACAATTGAGAAGGACGGCCAGCTGTGAATGCGGGTTCGTGCGCAGGGATTGCTATTAAGTGAATGATGCTCTATATTGTAGGGAGAATGCACATATAATTGGGTTGTTTGCCCGTGAAGTGTTTAGACGAAGAAGGCAAGTGAGGTTTACTTGATTTACAGAATGCTAATGTGAATAAGGGGGTTCCGAGTCTGGTACGCGGCCACTAGTCCGGAGATCCGACCGGAGACTTAACTTTGATATCACGAAGAACAGCAGCCTTCGGAGCTTGCTCCGACTTGTTCGTGAAGAAAGGCCCTTCGGGAAGTATCATGGTGGCTGTGGTTTATACCCCAGCGAGAAGAGTTCGCCTTTTTGTCAACTCGATGTAGAGTTGCACTGCAACCGGGTGCCGTATCCATAGAATGGCAGAGGTTACCTTACCAAGGTGGTTAGTGAGTCTATTTCACACTGTCAATTGGTACCATAATCTTCATTATGGAGCGCATTGTTTTGGTCCGTAGAGTTTTTGAATACCGTGAGGTTAGGCCGACGATGGCAGGTACTCACGTCAAACATATCGTACCATTGTACGATTGTGTGTAAAACTCCATGTAGATCCCCATTCCAATTTACCCAGTTCAAACACTGGTCAAATGACCTACGCTGACATATTAAAATCAAGTGCACAGTCCCAGTAATTTAGTAGAGATCATGATTCTCTATTTGAGACAATGCACGATACAATTTATGTCAACCATGCAAAGTATGGTCCAAGACATATACATATGTATAGTCAAGCCCGGGTTTGATTCTTGTACGACTAGCAGGAATTCAAGTTCTAATAACCACTCGTAAATCTCGGACATGAGTTTTCTTCTCACCTGCATTACCTTGTAGACGGTGCGGTCGGCTAGGAGCAGAATATTTAAATAATTTCATTGGCTGGGCGTTCTCAAATGATTATAATTGCGCTGGCATTGATCGCGTATTTGAAAGATAATGATCAGAGATCAGCCTTGTCACCGTGGCACCTGAGAGGGGAGTCGCAGCATTTCAACCCTCCTGTTCCTGCCTCAGTTATTGCTGGAACGTTGAAACACTGACTGGCACCTCTACAGCGCATGCTGCTCGATAGGGGTGGCCGACAGGATAAATCAAGTTCGGCTCGGTTTGAGGGAAGCCACTGAGGCGGACCGAGTCTTAGTCTGTCATCCTTATGCCGCCACTTCGATTTACAGTTGCCGACACGATTAGCCCAGCGAGACGGATCGAGTTTCGCTCGGTCCTGTTCATGTGGCGTGCACTGGAAATGTCGCTTGGTGTATTTCGCAGCTTAATTTTTTTGGGGAGACATTTGTGAATTGGCGATCTTCGTATCCGTTATCGTAGTCTTTGAAGACGCCCTTATCGAAGGGGTCGGATACTAATGTAATACTGCGGGATGTTCTGAGAATCTTTTGACTTCTCCATTGAGAGCTACTTCTCCGCCCTGGGCTTCCTGCAACTTTTGGTAACATCTGACGGATCCCCTTTCTTCTGACTGGCAGCATCTTCTATATGAGGAAATTAAGAGAGATTTGTTTTAATTTTTGGTTTTCTTGATTTGATTGATTTTTCTTCGAGAAGCGTCTCGGAAAGTGTGATTTGAACTTTGTTGACTCAGTTGGGTTGAAAAAAATTACCTAGATGGTCCTGGTTGACAGATTTGTCAATTCCTAATGATAACTTTTTGCTCTTAGATGAACTTATTTTGGTATTGCTTGATTTTTCTTCGAGAAGCATCTCGGAAAGTTTGATTTGAACTTTGTTGACTCAGTTGGGTTGAAAAAAATTACCTAGATGGTCCTGGTTGACAGATTTGTCAATTCCTAATGACAACTTTTTGCTCTTAGATGAACTTATTTTGGTATTGCAAGTCATGTTTGCAGTGACTGGCCCCGTAAGGAATTCAGAAACTAAATGTTGTTCTCTAAAAGCAGTTAGCTTATCTTCCACTTTCTCCATATTTGAGGCATTTGGAGCTGCTTTGACAATCACTAGATTTGTGATTGTTCGATAAGCAGATAATACAGCTATCGAGTTTTGTTACTGTCTCAATCCGCGTATTGGGATTAATTCCCGAAAATTTAGGACAGGATTTCAGAATATGTGTGCGCGCTGGACACAATTTATACCTTATATTACTTATTTTGAAAGTTTGTGAATCATAGTTAGTCTGAGCTGATGGATACTTGATTTGTGGTGAAATTATACATTCTGCTGAATCGCGTTGAATTTATAAATCGGTTCATTTCATTGTATATACTATGTCTTACGGAAGATTGATGTGGTGTTGATGATACCTCAAGCCTCCATGAATTTATTTCCCTTGAAATATATTAAATTAATCAAAAATAAATAATACCCGCTTACAATTAAAAAATTATTTAACATGATGCACTTAACTTGTGTGGCTCCAATCAGTGAGCGCAAGTTATATACGTAATATTTAATTAACATAATAAAATTTGTTATCTATTTAAAAAAAAATTCGAATTGAAAGTAATTATTTATTGTGTCATGTATAATGTTAATGGTAACAAATATACCTGCACTTCACTTATTGAAAGTACTGAAAAAATATAAATAAAAATTTGTTTTATACCAATTTTTTTATATTGATTAATTTGATATAGGCCAATCTAATAAATATTAAATATTGTATTAAAAAATTGTAATTAATTTCTATAATTTTTAAATAATAATATTTATTTTAGTTTCTAGTAGCCAAGGCCCACTACTAATTTGGCGTATACTTGCTACTTTGTTATTGGTGTTTTTGCTCTTATTGCAGTTCTGGCGCTAAGCTGCAGTTTGTAGTCAGAATTAGCTTTTACGCTTAGATTGCTAACCGTAGCGAAAGACATTTTTTTTCTTATAAATTCATATATAAAGGAGCTAATGGGGACGCAAAAATTGACTGAGAGGAAATTTTAGAAATAAGTTATACTTTATGTATAAGTGGATATGTATGTATGCTAATTTGAACGGGTAAATTTTCTCTCGTTTTGTTCGCAACTATTAATATTTATGGTTGGATTTTTTTTATCTCTAGGATTTTTTTACTCATAATTTTGTATTTTTATATTTATTAACTGAACACTCTATCCTTAATTGCAAAAATTCAAATTTTTTTAGGAAAAGGCGTGAAAACAGAATTATGTAATATCGACATATGTATGTCTGTTTAATAATAAATATACATATATACATTTCTATATATATATATATATATTAAGTTTTGCTATTTTTGGCCGTGCTCCTCCTCCAATTTGTGGTTTTGCGTCGTGATGTTTTTCCCAACGGAGGGACATACAGTTTTTTCTAAGCCACCTCCGAGCGGCCGATTGATTTTTATGATGAGATTTTATTTCATGCTAGAAATACATTTAGAGGGTTTGGCATTCCCTGCCGAGAGGCGACCGCAATTAGAAAAAGTAATTTTCTGGATGTTGCTCGAACCTGGGCTCGAACCCAGGCATTCCGAATTGTAGTACGCAATGCTAACCACTCGGCTATCGCGGCTGCTGAAGTAGAATCCACCGGCTCCAACTTTGAAGAACAGTATAAAACCGGAAATACTTTTTTAGGCGAGTGAACGGTTTAACTTGCATACAAACTAGATGTGGAATCACAGGTTACAATCTTAATCGACACAGGTTCTACAAATATTTGTATTAGTCTAAGCAGTAATATTGGTAAGCCCGTGCCTATGAAACCTGTAGAAACTGAAACTATTTATGGATATTCATTGTTGAAATCCGAAAAACTAGTAACTTTATATAATCACCATTCACCGTTTTTTGAGATTGATGAGCTGCGAGATTTTGAAATGATATAAGGGGAACAGTGCTTAAAATTTTGAAAGCTGAAATAAGTTTATTCGACTACAGGCTGAAATATCAAAAGAAAATTGTGAAGACTGAGAATGAACACAAAATGAACTACGCAGTAAATAATTTAGAATATGAGGAAGATATCAGAGAGTCAATGAAAAGAAATCGGAAAATTAGCTCAATTACAATACCCGATATTAAAATGACAATTAAAAATATTTTCGACGATAGATTTGGAACCATTATTCCACCAAATTTTAATTAAAGGGAACGACAGAGAGAAGACGGTATTTTCAGTGAATGGAGAAAAATATGAATTTGTTAGGATGTCTTTTGGTTTAAGAAACACGCCGGTAATATTTTAACGATTTGTTGACGATATTTTGCGTGACTATATCGAAAAATTTGCATATGCTTATATTGATGACGTATTAATATATTTTCCTTCCCAGAAGAATCATATTTTTTTCGAAGCTGAGTAGAATACTTAAGACACATAATTAAACAAAATAAAGTAACTGTAGACCACAAGAAAATCGAAACAATAAAATAATATCCCGTTTTAAAGATATTAAAAGAACTTATATTCTTTCTATGACTAGCCAGCTACAAGAAGAAGTTTGTTAAAAAATTTGCAGCAATCACAAAACCTTTGTCTGTACACTTACGTGATGACAACATCATAATTAGCAAAACCAAAAGTGCGAGAATAGAATTTAAATTAGATGAAGCAGCTATAGAAACTATAGAAGAAATCAAGAATGCTCTTCAAGCTCAAGCCCTTTGATCGGACTACAGATACCAGCAATTTTGCTATAGGAACAGTACTGTCATAAAACAGACAACGTATTGCTTTTATATCAAGAACAGTCAACGAAACTGAACAAAATTACAGTACCAATGAAAAAGAATACTAGCGTTACAGAAATGAAGAAATTATTTATATGGAATGGTTAATCTAACAATATATATAGACCATCAATCTTTAATCTACTCTATATCTGAAAAGAACTCAAATATTAAACTCAAAAAAATGGAAGAATTTAATAGACATAAAATAGAAGAAATTGGTATATAAACCAGGACATCAGCATGTAGTCACTGACGACGACGTATTTTTCGCATCACTCAGCAGAAAGCTGACCTGTACAACAATTTAAAAAGGTCAAACAACCTTTAAGCTCTTTCCGCAACCAAATTATACCAATTCACAACGAAAACAGGAACGAAATTTTATCACTGACCATTTCCACAAATAGAACACGACTTCTATATATACATACACATATATTTTTATATTTGGTGCTTTTTAACCGCTGAAGCGATTTTCGACCGAACTCTTCCCCCAATTTGTGGTTTTATGCGTTTTGATGTTTTTGCTAACAAATGGAGGGACCTACAGTTTATTCTAAGCCTCCGGCCGATTGATTTTTGTGAAGAGCTTTCATTTCATGTCATAAATGCGCTCGGGGGGCTTGACATTCTCTGCCGATGGGCGACCGCAATTAGAAAAATTTATTTTTATTTTATAATTTTGGCCGTTGCTCGAACCTGGACTCGAACCCAGGCCTTCCGAATTGTAGTACGCAATGTTTACCACTTGTCTATTGCGGCCGCGGCAATCTAATCCTCTATAAAAACAAAGAGGAATTGATTTTTACTTTAAAAAATAGTCATGCAATCAGGAACAACAAATGCACTAAAATTATATGAAGAAAATTTTATTTCACCTAAGAGACGATATCATCACTATTTTTGCTACATCCGTTATCATTCAAACCCAACTACAAGACATAACTGACCCAAACGAACAAACAGAGATAATCATACAAACTCACAAAGGAGTGCACAGAAATTAAATTTAATAAAAACAGCATTCAAGAAATACTTACTCACTATTTTTGGCCTTCCCCTGCAAACAAGGTGAGTTCTCTATTCACTCGTGAAATATATAATCCACGCGAACAATAGAGTAATCCAAAACCCCATACAAAAAATATGGCCCAATTAACATTGTGATGTCCTAGGGCAGGACCATATAATCCATCTCTGCATAACACCCGAGTACCCCATAGGGTAACTACAGGGGATTATATTCTGGAGTATATGAGAAAAATTACATTCGAACATTCTCTTTAGTTTCGAATACCATCTGCTTTGGTGAAAAGCTATTAAAACATATTATTTATGGTGTAAATTTATATTAATACTAATAATTTACTGTTAATAAATATATATCTATTAGTTTGTGTATTTATTCTACATATTTTCATTGAAATAATAATAAATTCTGCACGCCTTTTCCGTACCAGCAGAGCTCAGTAACGAAACGAAACTGACTCAATTTCATTTCCACACATTTTCTGTATACGAGTATAAAACTTATTGCGCATTTGTAACTTCGTGTGATCATTGCGATCGGTAAAACACGAAGCTAGTGCTGCAATAAATTCGTGTAAAACATGAGTTGGTCTAATAGTTCCCACAGAGGAGTATATTTGTAGGTACTCCAATGGACCATATGGTCCATAAATGTTTGCAGGGTAATAAATAAAATCCCGGAATTTCTATTTTTCGGCATTGTCACTTACTAAATGTCACGAGTTGCCCAGTGCTTTGTGGATTACTTTGAAATTATTGTGCTAATGGGGCACGTGTAGAAGTTCACGCAAGTAATGAAAGTTTCTGACTGCCATTAGTGGCCATAAATCATTATTTTACACATTGCTTATGCAGCTCACGAATTTCGGTCCTAGAATAAGTATTTTCTGGGTACCCAATATCTGGTAAAAAGAGTTTGAGACCCACCTCATGGAAACAATACTCCAATGAAAAATCAAAACAAGACCCCTGCAAGCGTTTAAAGGATCACGATTTGAGGGCATGCACCTGGAGTGACCGGTCCCTTAATTGGAAAGGTGCCGTTGTTCATTGATATCCTTGTAAGACTAAACGTGACATCACAGCCGTTCAAGAAGTTTGGTGGACGAGACAAGGGCGGGTGTACAATCCTATGTTGAAACGGCATCTATTCCTCCCAAAAAAAATTCATAGCTCGTTCTGCCCCCTGTGGTTATTGTACGTGAATTTGAGCATAAGGTTATTAAGAAAAGTTATAAGAATAATGTTCGAATTCCACGACAAAAGGAGGGACCAAAAAACTTATAAGTAATCTTTCACTGCGTATTTATTATCAAAATGTTAGAGGCCTGAATACCAAGTTGACTGATTTTTATTTAAACAGTCTTCATTGCAACTTCAACGTAATTTCATTTACAGGAACGTGACTAAAATCTCACGTTTTTGATAATGAGATTTTATGACCGAGTATCAAATTTAGAGAAGTGGACGCTTGACCAGAATCGGAGGGGGAGTGCTTCTTGCGGTTCATTCGTCTTTACCCTCAGAAGAAGTTTGCTCTTCTCTCATTGGATCCAATGATTTAAATTCATTCATCCGTGTTCGTACTGGTAAGGACCTTATTTATATAATTTTTTCTTACATACGTCCCCAGTTTGACATATCAGTATATCTTCAACTTATTAGATCATTTAAAAGTATTATTTCATTGATGAAAGATTCTGACTCCATTATGATCTTGGGAGATTTCAATTTGCCTTGTATATGATGGAAAAAATCGATTATAATATCACTCCCGTTTGTACTCCCGTTTTTACCGTTTTCTACCAGAGGATACCTATCATCCTGCTTTGGAGATAACTTTTGTAGTCATGGACAGCCTTCGGGTTGATAACGCGGCATCTCTATTTGGTTCTAGTAAATTTGCAAAAGCTAACTTAAAAAAGTTAATCCAAGAAATATCTACATTGATTTGGTCTGTCTATAAATGTAATGTCGAGGAAAGTATTCTTCATTTTAATAATACAATTGTAAAATTGTTTAAATTTTTTTAACCAACCCTTGCTTGTGCTTTAACAAAATGTACTAATTTATGGTTTACAAAGGATTTGAATTTGTTAAAGAACCGAATATATCGAGCTTTTAAACTGTATAAAAAAACTAACTTGCCTATAGGCTATATAAAGTGCTCAAAGCTACGTCGTAATTATTTTGAACTTAACCAAAAATGTTACAACGACTACTTAACTGAGGTTAAAAGGAACATCGTACGTAATCATATGATGTTTTGTGATTTCGTTACTACATACTAATCTACCATATCAAGTGACTTTCCTCATATCTCGAATATGTTTTCACAACTTTTCAGCTCAAATTACTCTATCAATTCACCTGGAAATAATTTTGTCCGTCAAGAGTATTTTTATCCTTAAAGCTCAATTAACACCACAATTGTTTCTCCCGAAGATCTGTTACGCCAGTTTAAGGCTTTAAAAAGCTCTTTCAGTTACGATCCTGACGTGATTCCAACATGCTTTCCTAAATATTGAGCTGAAAATTTGTACCGGCCTTTGACGAACCTTCCTTAAAACAAGGCATTTTCCCTTTAATATGGAAAAGATCATTTATAATTCCGTTTCATAAGAATGGTAGTAGATCTTCAATTGAAAAATATAGAGCGATAGCAAAGATATCTGCTATACTCAAACTTTTTGAAGCCATCATTATGCCAAATTTACTTTTGCCATATTTCCTTTAATTTCCAGTTCCCAGTTTTGCAAAGGCAATTCTACTCATACTAATTTATTGGAATTTGTTACTGACGTTTCAAATGGATTTACGGAAAACAAGAATACTAATGTTATAGATACTGACTTTAGCAAAGCATTCGACAGAGTAAATCATATAATATTAATTGTTTAGGCCATAAGCCTAAATTCGCACTATTCGGTACCGCCCTAATATTTCCAATATGTGTAAGATTTTTTCGTTAACTTTTTAATAACACTGATTACGGTTCCCTGTTTGTACAACGGGTTCGTATCAAATAATTTTTATGGCCACTTAAAATTCATTAGTCAAGGTGACATCACACAAGACGGAAACCTGAGCCACGATCCAGCCATCATCCTCATCAATCAACACCCAATTTTAAATAAGGTAAATTCTATCCAAATCTAGCTATATAATTATATTTATCTAAATTTCTCCAATTTAATAAAAAATATTATTGGATTGAAACTAATATTAATTGTTCTTTCCTTTGTTTTATGGTATACATCGGCGTGCCCTGTTAACAAGACGCGCCCTTGTATTTATTAATAAAAAAATTAGATCTTCTTGGATTTCAACCGGGCCTTTCCAATGGATATCTTCCTATCTATTCCTAATGATACCTTTTCTGAAATAATTGATGTAACATCTGGTGTTCTGCAAAGTAGCCACCTGGGACCGATTCTGTTCTTGTTATTTATTAACGATTTGTCTTAAGATATAAAATATTCAAAGATAATATATTATATGCCGATGATGTAAAGCTTTTCCGATCGTATACCTCAATTAATGAAAGATGTTTTTTACAAACCGATTTGAACAATTTAGTAACTTGGTGTAATAACAATGTAATTACAATACCTCTTAACTGTAAGAAATATAAAACCATGTTATTTACTCGAAAATATATTCAATTACCATCTTACATAATAAAGAACTATAGTCTAGAGCAAGTATGTAATTTTGTTGATTTGGGTCAAGCTTCTAAATGGACCAATTTGCAGTTCATTTCTCATAGGTGAAGCAAATTTTAATGTCCCCATCCGATTATCGCGACAATTTACCCCACTATTCTTAAAATCTTGCAAAACAAATTTTGAACTATATGAGCCGTTTATGTCAGAATTTCAATTGATGTTCCAGCACATTCGAAGTAACAGACTCGCTTTTGTAACAAAAAATGCTATACCAACTTCTCTTAACAAGTAACTCACTAAATTTCTATGGTGGTATAAATAATATTATATTTCGGCTGATGGATTTGTTTTCTGTAGCTGAGCAGTTTTAAATCTCAACGCTTAACAAACTCTTGCTTTCATGACTTGGCAAATTCCGTACGTTATGCGGATGACGACCCTGGTGTTGGTTGAGTGGGAGGAGGGTAACCATTGGGCTTAATTAATTAATTAATTAATTAATAAACTTTGTGCATCATAAAATACCAGAATTTGTTATAATTCATTCGGCACATCTAAATTAAGATAGCATTTGGTATTACAAAAGGTTTAGAAAAGATTATACGCCAGTGATAAGGGGATAATACTTTTTGTTCGGCGATCAAGTAGGGAAATATTAATAACTCTAAATCAGGTAAAACCAAATCAGTGCGAAGAAGTAAAACATAAGTGATCGATTTTGACTTTTACAGTTTGTACGTAGACACGTAGCTGAGGCAATTTGCATTTCAGGACACTATTTTTGCATATTTGTACTTAGTGGCAAAAAGATTTTTAAAGGCATATATGACAAAACTTAGGAGAATAATAATCATCCGATTAGCGATTAACGTTTTGCTTATAACCTTTATACACAAATAATTGCATTGTAGCCGTAGATACTAGTTATACCATCTTCATGATTTTTGTAGTTAAGTAACTTCATGATCTGTAAAAAGAAATAGTGTGATATGTTTTTTTTTTTAATTCGATGAGCTTTCCTGCGGAAATGTTGAAGTATATATGTTCAAATTTGGTCTCAGTTTGAAGTTCATACAGTGGTTAGATTAAAAAAGAAGATTTTACCATCTACCATTTATTGGATCGATTTGCTATGATAAAAAAGAAATGAAAATAAAAAATGAAATTTTATTTTTGTTAAAAAAATTAAGTAAGGAAAATAATTATTATTTTTGAATCCTGGCAGATAAGACGCAAAATGAAACTATTATTTGTGATCAAGAAAATTATTAAACAAGGTTATGACTATTTTTGATCAGAAAAATAAAATATTCAGATATAATCATTGCTTTTTTATTTGAATTAATGGTCGAAATCACTATGTAACGATTAAAAAAAGATTTTTGATAAACCCAATTTTTTTAAACAATTTTTAAGGTTCCTTAGAATTACCCCATTTGGTGTTATTTTTAAAATAGTTTTACTATATTTTCAGGTGCTATTTCTGTACAATGTACCTTTATGGTTCTTTGCAAACACTGTTGTGGATTGGTTCAGATACTGTGCTTAATGCTAGTTAGATCCACATCAATGCAGATACCAAAAGATCGACGTGTCGAGTATTTACGATATTGCGTTATACAACATCAACAGATCCTTAGGTAAGTTTTGAATTTAACAACAAGAGGGCAATATAATGACAAATTTAATTAAATATAATATATAAGTATTGAAAATCGACGGTATCCTCTAGCAAATTTGAGAATGAAGAGGTAAGCAGATCGATACTCATAAAGCGAGAGCAAGTGCAAACTATCCTAGCAAAAAAAAAAAAACAACCTAAAAACCCTTTTGCTCGTATTTGCTGTTGCAGAAAACGCAAAAACTTGTCACAGATATCTTTGCGGGAGAGCTTGGTAGTGCCTTGAATTTTAATCATGTACTTTATGTATTTGGAGCAAGCAAACCCTGTATCTAATTGGTAATATTATTACACTTTTGCATATTTCAAATTTTTTTCCATTAATAAAATTATATTTTTATATGAAAACAAGAAATGGAAACTTCTAAATATGAAACAATGATATGCCAATTTCCTTGTAATAAAATATCGTCGTTGAGCATACAATATCGCGATACGCAAAATGCAATATCGTGTATATAACGTTTGCTAAATTTTATAGCAGAACGAAGCAACTGATTTTCAGCAAAACTACCGCATCTTTATTGACCGAGTTATTAGTTTATTAGAATTATTATTTATAAAATAAAATATAAAATTCGTAACTACACTTACAGGTATATTCAAATCTATTATTAGCTAATTTCAAAACGGGATTTGCTACTTACCTTTGCTTTTTTTTGTATTAATTAATTTAATTTAAAATCATTTTAAATTATACTTTGTTTTGGATTGCAAAGTCTCATAAGTGTTTCAGGGCCCAAATGTTAACAATTTTGTCACCTTTTTTCTGCCCTTGCAACATTTTTACGTTCAATGTAAGTATTATATTCTTGTGAAGAAATTTTTTTTGTTCTGAGGTCAACAGAAATTTCGTTCATCTTTTTTTTTGGTTCAAATAGTAATGCATAATCTTTCAAGAAAATAGCTATATCGGTTGTAGTAATAATTAAATTCAAACTGCATGTCAAAATGATAAATTTCGAATTTTAATTTCTAGAGTGGTCTACGTGTGAAACGAGAAAGTTCATGGTAATTGAATTTCAATTTCCGAAAATTAGTCTGGGTATCCATTTTGCGAAGTTAATTCACTCCGACAATACTCAAATCGTTTCGCAGTACTTTCAGGAAATATAAAAATGGATAGTGCAGCTCGAGAAGAATACACAAATGAAATGGTATTTGGAAATGAGAATTAAGAAGGCGCAAAAAAACATTTTGCCATCTCCACTTTTTGATTAAAAAGTTTATAAAGTGGATGAAATATATGGTTATCCAAGATAAGAAAGTTAAAAAGAATTGAGGTGAAAAATATTTTGGCCATAGTTTGGCCACGTATTAAAAAACTTTCCGAATGTATTAATTTTAATAAAACTCCATTTTATTTCATATGAACTTTCGTGGCAGGAGAGAAAAAGAAGAGGACGAAATATTTGAGGATGATTATGACTGTAATGGCTCAGGGTATAAAATGCAGATACGGTGTATACCATTCATTCAAAATAGAGTACCTAAATGTAAAATATTTTCAAAAATAGTTTTATTGGAATTCGATGTACGCCAAAATGTCATGTCGAGACTTGGAATAATTTCCTGATTACGCGAGATACGTTGACGGAACCGAAATTCCTATTGCGAAAAAACCTTCACAGAGCCAGATGCGTATTTTGCATTAAATCTTATATATTCTGTTAAGGCGATATAGATTGTAAATAAGGCATTTGGTGTTAGGCTATCAAGAAAGCGTTCACGCAAGTATTTGTAATAACAGCGAATTATCGAATGAAGTTCATAAATTTGCAGATGCTAAATGGATCGGAGGTGACGGTGCCTACAAATTATTTCGCTTTCTATTAACTTCATTTAGAGAAAATTCCGGAGAACCAACACAGGCCAAGGGCATTTTTCAACAAAATAAAAAAGTAGTTACAAGAATAGACGTTTGGCAGTTTAAAAATAAATGGATTTCATTTTGATCATTGTTGCACAACCTTATACTATCGTACAGCTTTACAAGTATGGAATCCGCCATTTTTTTTGTTTACATTCGAAAACAACTAGATCACCTGATTTTTAAAACTTTCCTATTCTCTTATTACGCACCCATTTCGCATTTTGAATTTCTCTAGTTCCATCTTGATTCGCATTGTCAGATTCTTTGCTCTGCTTTTGGTGCGACATTCTGTTATTTGTTAATTCTTCCATTGCCTCTTTATTTATTGCGCAAATTTTTCATTCCATCGATGTCCGCATCGTCGAGTTTGCCTGTCAACTTGCGGGCAGCCATTATGATTCTCTATTTGACAGTCAAACCCTGAGATTGGCAGGCAAATGCGAGTTTTACATTTTCCTGTAAAATTCACAAGATTCCATACTTGTAAACCTCTACGATGCTTACACTCCAAGAAGATTACCAGTTCGGTTACCAACTTGGAGAATCGAAAGAAACTTACCAAGTGTCCGAACTAATGAAGGAGAGAAATTGCGACGAACAATTTGTGAAATGTTCAATTATGCGAACAATCAATAAATAAATTACTAAAGACAATTAATTTTTTTATTTTCAAATTTTTGTTTTCAAAATAAATTAAATCTCAATATATGTATATTTAGCAAAAAAAAAAAAATTAATAATGAATTATTGTGAACATGTTTTAGACTCTTATAAGTTACTTCTATATATAAATCTTTCGTGTTCCAATCTAAATTTGTCCATCTCGATTCTTTCTTCCTTCTCCAGTTGTAGTTTCCGTAAATTAAATTTGTTTTCCTCGTTTTTTGTCATATTACAGTTTTTGTGTTTTCAGCTATAGTTTTCTGTTGGGATTTTAAATTAAAAATGAAATGAGTTCGACCTGTAAAGTCTCTTAAATTTTTTTTGGTGTGGTTGTATTTTTTTGTTCGCAAGTTTTTGATGCAAAAGCAAAAGGCGATTGACTTGATTGTCTAAAATTATTGGATTTCTAGATAAACTCGTAGAAGTGTCTCAAAATTAATTTCTTATAACACCTCCGCTTCATCAAACTCTAACCATAATACTGATTCTGTAGATCTATCAATCTGGTTGTCGGTTGGATATTTCCGCCAAATATTACTTGCAGGAAATCATTCAAGCAAGCATGCACCTGTCTGAGATTTCTACTTGAGTACGGTCAAACTTGTCTTAAGGTGCCACATTTTTGTGCGCATAATATCCTATTTGATGCTGAGCAAATTTTGTTCATTTTCTGTAATGCGCTCATAAAATTTTTGCGTACTTTCTTTCTAGAATAAGCTCGTAAAATGTAAAACAAGTAAATAATAAAGTAAGATTATTACTTCAAATTGTACCGGACTAGTGTTCACATGTAATTCTCAAGTTTGTTGTTCTGACCAGCGAAAAGTACCATTAAAACGTGATTGTATTGTTTGGAAGTTTGCATTTGTAACTTATGATTATATTTCGAACATAAAATTTACGTAGCGCATATTATGTACGGTATTTCAGTTGAGTCCTTCTTTAATTTATAGAGGAACGACGGGTAGCTGAGTTAGTGAAAAATAGAATGGGTGTGAAGTGGAAAAGCCATGAGTCCGTTAAAGCTTAATTCAATAATAATAATAATAATAATACACAGGTGCGTAAGTGGGTAATGTGGTATACATAAAGTCGGCAATACCAAATATATTTACCAAAATATATCAAAATAACATCCTTACGGTATTCTTATGTGCTGTTAGACTGTTTTATAGAGTAAAAACGCATAAAGCTGGGAAAATGCGAAAGTGGAATAAGGAGAATATGCAAAGGGCCACAGAAGTTATTCGATAAGGTGGAGTTGGTATTTTGTGTCCGAGGTCTATGATGTTCCACACACAACCTTGCAAAGAATGGCTAGAAGTGAAAAAAATATAAAGCAGTTATTTTCAGTTAAATTGAGCAGCAGAACAGTTTTTCCCGAAGCACTTGAAGCTTTGCTAAGTATATTTTATAAATGGAGTCCAGATACTGAGGATTAAGTAGAAAAGATCTTAGATCTTTCCAACTTGCAAAGAACTCATTTTTAAATATGTTCTCAACAACAAAAGCATGTACTGGAATATATTGGCTTAAAATATTTTGTAACCACATCAAAAGAGTTGAAGCTTTCGATCACCCACCAGAACCTTAATAAACCAAGCTAAAGGTTCTACAAAAGAAAATGTTTAAAAATGAAAGAAAAAATTTTAATTTACTATTTGAAATAAATTCCTAATAATGGAATATGGAATGAAATCGAAACCCCACTTCAGTGCAGACAACTGCAAGTTCTTGGCCAGAAAGGGAAGAAACATATTGATGTAATGACTTATGCTGAACGTGGTTCCTCATGTCACAAATCCAACTTGATTCAAATATCTATATTTTCAGAATGGTTCAGTATTTTTTAATTTTTTCAAAACCTTCAAATGACGAATCATCATTGATATTTGGATTTGGCACTCGAGAATTACGTTATAATTTGTCACAACCACTGTACCCAATTCATCAAAAAAAACTCTGGATAAAACTTTTGTGGGTCCACTAAAGGTAAAGATATTAAATACACAAAATATTTTCAATAATTATATTTTCCCATATTAACTAAAGGTATACTACAACGATGAAATTAGGGGATAGTTTCATAATCAAGGCAAAAAATTTAACCAGTATGATCTGTTGAATTATTTACCAAAGTATATTTAATTGTACAAGCTGTACAAATTGCAATTAATGTCTTCAGAGTCACAGGAATATATCCTTTCCACAAATATATATTTTCAAACGCAGATTTTATTGCAATGGGAATTGAACATATTATTGACATAGAGAGAGAAATCTTCAATGACAATATTGTAAGTATAAGCAAGGATTTGTCTTCTATGCCTCCTATCACCCAAAACCAATATTCTGTTATATATGGGCACAGATAAAACAAAAAATGAAGTTTTCCAAATCGGATGAGTTCTCTAGCAATTCTGAAGCAACCGTAATTTTTCACGAATCGATGCCGAAGAATTTTCTGAGGAAAGACCTCTCTCACACAACACCAGGGACCAGCATACATTGAATATTGCTTTACAATTTGCTGTAAAAAATTTGTCAATCGCTCAGAAACAGGCTCATTTCGAGAAATGTGAAAAAATACGATAGCGGTATCTCGATGGGTGTTTCAAGATTAGCCGAATCAACTAAAGTTGTTCCCGAAGTACTTCCTAGCAAATAGTTGTTCTTTTTTTTTTTTTTTTTTTTTTTTTGACAAACTAAACATGTCCCAACCTTACCACTAGAGCAGCGCAGTTGTCTTTCAAGATATCGGACACTCTTCAATAACTGCATTTTTGAGCACTCAAAACACCTAGTTGTTTTTTTTCTATCCATCGTTTAGTCCTGACTTGTCATCGAATGACTTCTTTCTAGTCCCGTATGTAAAAACTAAAATGTTAATTCAACGTTTTTCGACACCTGATGAGGCAGTTCATCAGAGTGACAAAAGTGTTTCGATAATTGGTTCAAACGCATGCAAAAGACGATAATTCAATATTTGCTTTTGTTCTCTAATACCGAAATATTTATAACAGCCAACTCCTATATATATATATATATATATATACATATACATTAAAAATTAAAAGAAATGAATACATGAATTTGTATATAAACATAACGCATTTCAAATTGTTTCCCTTTCTTCTTTTTCGTATTTGCTTTAAAAAATGAGACATCCATAAGTGATTTTCTGAATTTGTAGCGCTGTTACTGTAAATACGATTCTGCTCCCGATTAATAGACTATTGTGGGTGGGTCTGTCTGCCATGCCATACACAATAGTTTATTTTACAACTCTTTATAATTTCACAGTTATTTTCCGCTTTATTTTGCGCCAGTGTTGTCGCTACTGAGTTTTTAACTCCATTGCCTATGATAGCTGCTGCGGCACATTTATACATTTAGAAATTTACAATAGCGCATAAAATTTTTCACCATGATTGGGAAAGTTATTTTTTATTTTCGCAAAATAGCGATGGCGAACCAGGATGTGTTTTATGCCAACGTAATATTAAGAATATTTGGATATTTTAAAAGACGAAAGAGTTATATTAATTGCGCGTTCAAATCAATAATTTAAAAATTTGAGAAAATTTCGTTATGCAAATATTTAAAATGAAATATATAAATCGTATGCTATGTTTGGGTCAACGTATGATGATGAGTCAGCATTTTCTATTATGAAGTTATTATTAATAATATATCGAAATAGAATTAACTATCAACATATTTAAGATCTTATTCGCATTAAGAATTACGAAAATGAAATTGATATCGATGAACTATTGCGTGCCTCTTAAAATACCAAAATTAATTAAATATTTTGAAGTATTTGTTAAATATTTTTTTTTTTACTTTACCAAATTTTTCATAAACTAATTCTTACAAAAATTTGTGGCAGCAAAGCTTTCTTGTAACGAATGACAACTTTTGCACCATACTGTTTGACGAAGTATTAATAGAACACATTTTACGCATACCCAATACAATCACACAAATTGTATACTTATACATTCTCATTAAGCATTACTGTTATATACGGATGTTTCCAATTGCATTGAAATTTTAGGAAAAAGGCTTTGTGGGTTGTTAGCAACACTATAGCTCATCAATCCTCGCAGCTCACCTTTTTCTCTCTTCTTTTTTATTAAAGTATTTTACTGAATCTTTTTTTCCAGAAACTAACAATAATTTGAAAAAATTTTAAGCTAATCTATATATATAAAAATCAATGCAAATTTTGGTGAACGCCTATAACTTGAGAACCACCAGATCATATTGTATTAAATTTTTAGGAGTAAAAGGGATATTAGGAGAAGGTTAATGTGAAGTTTTCATGAACATACAAAACACATGCAACAAAAAGAAGTACATGTAAAATTTTAAAATACACGTACATATGCACATTTATTGTATGAGTAAAAAAATGAAAAAAATTTAAAAAAATTAAAAAAAAATTTTGTTTGGAAAAAAATTTAAATAATTTTTTTCGTTTCCTTTTCCAAAAGAAAAATTTAAATTCAAATTTCAGTTAAATTTTCATGATTTTATTTATAGGTGTAATAAAGCACTCCGGGGTCCGCTAGTACTTATATATAATACTAGTTAATATTCCCACTGTTTATTCGATTAACAAAGTAAGTATAGAGCAATAAATTAAAAATATATGTAATTTAGATTAAACCAAAATATATTAGAAATTTAACATAAGGGATATCGTAAACGATGGCATATAAAGGGTGTTTTTTATAGAGGTATAGAACTTTAAGTTGGCATTACTTTTCAAGATGGCGACCGATTTAACAGCTGTTAAGTGATTTATTCTCAGTTTGGTTTGGTAATTCATCATGAATAGACTCACGCTTGAACAACGCTTGCAAATAGTGCAATTTTATTTCGAAAATAATGGTTCTGTGCGGAAAACGTATCGCGCACTACGTCCATTTTAGCGATGTTTAGCGATGAAGCGCACTTCTGGTTGAATGGCTACGTCAACAAACAAAACTGCCGCATTTGGAGTGAAGGTAATCTTCAAGTGTATGTTGAAACACCGTTACATCCAGAAAAACTAACTGTTTGGTGCACTTTATGGGCTGGTGGAATCATTGGTCCGTATCATTGGACGTAGTGCGCGATACGTTTTCCGCACAGAACCATTATTTTCGAAATAAAATTGCACTATTTGCAAGCGTTGTTTAGCCGTGAGTCTATTCATGATGAATTGCCAAACCAAACTGAGAATAAATCACTTGGCAGCTGTTAAATCGGTCACCATCTTGAAAAGTAATGCCAACTTAAAGTTCTATACCTCTATAAATAACACCCTATAGTAAATTATAGTAAATATCTTGAAGGATATATACTGAAATATCGCACATGTTGTTAAATTTTTTTTATTAATATATTATTTATTTACTGAATCCGCTTCCGCTGCGGAAGCCTAACAATAAGTAATAAAATCTTATTATTAAACTAAACATAATATCACATTAAGAGGCTGCTGGCTTAATGTTGCTTTTTAGAAGGATGCTCTATCTTTTCTCATCAGACGAGTTTGACTTGTTGCGGAGGCCAAGGAGTTAGCCAAAAGGTGAGTTTGTTTAGGCCTTTGTGAATGTTTTCAATACGCATGTACATGGAGCTGACGTTATAATCTTTAGAGTTTTTTACTGGACTTTTTGTGAAATATTAATATTTGTCGCGATAGCTGAACTTCATACCTAGATTATGATCGCTTTATAGAGGACTTTGTTGTCCAGGCTGAGCACAGATTGCCTGCTTATAATCAAATGGAGACTGGAATATTTATGTTTAAGATAAATTTTTTTAGCCAAGATGTGTCGTCTATAGACTATTAGACTATAAGTTGAATGCGTCTCGTGCACCCTTCGACTCAGTTTCAAATTCTTCATTGTTTGGCGAGACAAATACCTAACGCCATCAGCATCTACAGTAGAGCCCACGGTATTTATCCTTTTTACATAACTATAAGTTGAATGCGTCTCGTGCACCCTTCGACTCAGTTTCAAATTCTTCATTGTTTGGCGAGACAAATACCTAACGCCATCAGCATCTACAGTAGAGCCCACGGTATTTATCCTTTTTACATTACTAATTTTTTTTTTCTGGGCTTGATTTTCTCTTTCGTTTGTGATATTTATGTATCGACTAATACCAGTACGTGCCGTTGACGCTGTTTTCTTTCTGGCTGTCTCACCGTTTTCAGAATTCGTCGCCCGCACTGGAGTTGCTGCTGATGCTACGCCGCATGTTTTTATTTTTATGGCAGCTTGTGTTTCTGCTGGTGATGGTGTGCAAAGAGCTGTTTACTCTTTGTTTTATCTTCTACCGCTGAAGCACTAGACTGCGTTGGTATAAAATCATACGCCCACCGCTTACCTTTGTACTGCTGTTGGATGGAGAGTTGCGGGCAAAGACAGTGAAATAGGTATTTCTCTCCGCTGCTGCGACTAAAAGCCGTCTAAAAGGAGCCGATAAAAAATAAATTCGTTCAGTTGAGAACATTTGAATATAGTACAATTGAATGCGGCAAAGCCTTAATCATTGCTCAAATTTCTGTCCTTTCTCTTTTATCGCTTGGCGTAGGAGGATAACCTTAACGATTACTTTTTACGCAGTTTCTCTATCTCTTCTATTACGGTGTTAATTCCGAGATCGTTGTGATTTTTAGAATTTTTTACATACCAAGGTGCCTAGAATATTAATCTAAAAGTTTTAAACTGTAGCCTTTGAATTTTGTCTAGACTAGATTTAGATGCTGAGCTCCAAAGTTGGATCCCATTTTAATCAATCCTTTCTTGAACTCCATGCGAAACGCAACCTACCGAATCTGTCAGCCCGCGATCACGCCACCAAACAGGTAACATTTGTAATTGCAATTTAACATTATAAAGTTAAAGCATTTATAGTAAATACTAATAACTTCAGTTTCCTTAATTTTTTATTTTAATTCAAATACAAATCTTCGGTGTATCCACCAAACATATATACTTGTGCGGTACGCATGAGATTTTCCAGAGATCATGTTTTAAGGAGGGGGAACGAAACCTCTTCCAATCTCTCCTAAGTTGTCTCTCCTTGGTTACCAAACTCGTAATTACGTTTTTGTGCGTTGTAATTAATTTGGGGAGAACAGTTCGATTGTCTATTTTCGTTTACTTAAATAATTTATTTTTAACAGAAATGTACGTTAAACATGATTTTGAAAGTTGGAAAATGTCTGTTTTTTTATAGTTTTTTATTATTATGCAGTGACCTTGACACTGTTGGCTGACACATTCCTACGTTATAATCTACACCAACACTACAGTGGTAACTACTGCCTTCCGTAAAAAAAACTCCAGCTATTACTCTATTAGGTAAAGAAAATGATGTCAAAGTACTTGATTGAGTTTCTTGTGCAAAAATATCCAGGACATACTTAAAAGCATCTTTATTAAGTCTAATTACCAACTAGAAGCTCAATTTCCCCACATTCCTCCAATCCCCATGAAATATCGCCGAGGCTATTGATTCCATATAATGTTAAAAATACGATTTTATTTACATATATTTGAGTTATGCAAAACAAGTTTGAATTTTTTTGCTTTGTTTTGTTTCAATTTCGCACATTCACATGCAAACAGCAGACTTCGAAAATATATTATTTCTCTTCTTCTTTCGATTCGATCGTAACTCAGAATACGTAACTACGATTGTGGCGGAGCGGAGAGCGAGAATTTAATCGAAATTCAGAATAGCCCTGATTTTATTGAATCTTTCCTTCCAGAAACTGACAATAATTAAAAAAATCTTTGGCTAATTCTTATTCACAATATAGGTATCGATTAACAAGGTAAGCAAAGAGCAATAAATTAAAATTACACATATATAATTTAGCTTTAACGAAACAAAATTAGTAATTTATCAAAAGGGATATCATAAACGATGACATATAGTGAATTATAATAAATATCTTGAAGAATTTAGACGGAAATATCGTCGATATATTACAATTGAATGCGGCAAAACCTTAATCACAGCGCAAACTTAAGTCTTTTCACCCGGGGCTTGCTGTAATAAAGTTTTAACTAGAAAGTTTGGGTGGTTAATCTTAACTAGTAATTTTTAAGCAGTTTTTCTATCTCTTTTGTTACGGTGTTATTTCCGAGATCGTTGTGAATTGCAGAGAGATTTTTTTACTTACCAAAGAGCCTTGCATATTGCTCTTAAGGCTTCAGACTGAATCATATCTGGAGTTGATTTACATACATCAGGAAGGGAGTACTTGACTACCGGGGCGACATACAGCAATACAGAAAAGACCAGCTGGACAGGAAGGCGTACAGACAAGCCATCAACACCATTCACCGAGAGTCCGTTAACACATGGTGTTCTCGGAGTCCAATCACCACCCATTGCAGAACAAGAGCTGGAGATGCCTCGTGAGACCCGCGTAACCCACATTTAAGATCAGCCTCGATTCTGACATACCCAACACATGTTCCGCATGCACGACACTAACCACCTCTTTGCATGCACACTTAACACGACTCATCTAACACCCCTCTCCCTTTGGTCCGAACCCGTTGAAACAGCACGTTTCGTGGGCCTCCCGTTAGATGACCTCGATGACTGAAACTAAACTTGCCTGGCCTTAGATGGGGCTGTTGTATCGCCATTACAACAACAACAACAATGGAACCTAAGTGTACTGTGCCCAATTCAAAAAACAGGAAGTCTGCGCTAATTATCGTGGGATAAGTCTCCTTAATATCGCATATAAGGTCATGTCTAGCGTAATGTGTAAAAGATTAAAGCCTACCGTCAACAAAATGATTGGCCTCTATCAGTGTGGCTTTAGACCTAGCAAATCCACCATTGACCAGATATTCACCATGCGCCAAATCTTGGAGAGGACCCGAGAGAAAAGAATCGATACACACTACTTTTCCATCGAATTTAAAGCCGCTGTCTGAATTTGGTATCCTCACAAACTCATACGGCTATGTAAACTGATCCCGGATATTACCAGAAGTGTTGTAAGAATTAGAAAGGACCTCTCCGAGCCGTTCGATCTTAGACGAGGTTTCAAACAAGGTCACTCTTTATCGTGTGATTTCTTTAATTTGATGCTGGAAAAAATAATAGGAGCTTCAGAGCTAACTAGACCAGCTATGATCTTGTACAAGACTGTACAATCGTTAGCGTATGCCGATGATATTGATTTCATTGGCCATAAAAACCGTACCGTAAGTTCTGCGCTCTCCATGTTAGACAAAGAAGCGAATCGAATGGGTCTGGTAGTGAGCGAGGGTAAGACGACAACTTGGCTCTCACTTCACTGTTGACAGTCTTACGAGTAACTTCGAATTTCGAAGTCGTAGATAATTCCGTTTATCTAGGAATCGGCATGAATCTGTTGACAGTCATAACTTCGAAAACGTAGATAACTTCGTCTACCTAGGAACCTGTTTTAACAACGGTAACAATGTCAACCTCGAAATTTAACGCAGAATGACTCTTGCCAACCAAAATCAAACTCTACAAGTCGCTCATCATTCCGGCCTGATATATGATGCAGAAGATGCACTTAAACGCCGCTTTGTTCCGAATTTCGCCAGCATTGCTAACAGTCTCCATGATCTCACCAGGGAAAATGGAGATGTCTAGTGGAACAAACAACAAGAGGAGGCCTTCCAAGTTCTGATAGAATGGTAATGCACTGCACGAAAGGCTCACTTCCACAGGTAAATGACGGGCAAGAGAGACAGTTGCCTACCATAGCCGGTCTATTGGAAAACCAGAGCAGAACAACTGTGTAACCCGGAGAACTGCTAGTGTTAGTGGATTGTATCAAACATTTCCACAAGTCTCTATATGGGCAACATTTCCGAGTTAGAAAGGATCAAGCAGCGGTGAATTGGCTCCTACAGTTGAAGAAGTCTGAACCTAGATCGGTGGATTGAGGGATTGAAAATTTATCACTTCAGTAGTAAGCAACGCAAAGGGAATACCCATGGAAATGCTGACGCCATGTTCCGTTACACATGTTGCTTAGAATGCAAACACTGCTCAAAAGCGTTAGGTAAAGAAGACGTAATTGATGTCCGGTTAATGATAACTACATCAGCAGAAGAATGGGAGGCAAGCCACCTAAGGAAATGTCAGCAGGAAGGTCCGGTTTTAGAATTTTAAATGGATGAACTGGAGACAAACAGGCGGCCAAGTAGGGAACATATGACAGAAAGTCCCATTTTGAAGGCATACTGGCCACATATAATAGTTTAATGTTGATATCTGGCTGTTTGCATAGAGTATGGGAAAGTGATAATGACCAGTATTCTCGAAAGCTAATAGTAGTTCGGCGGTTAAGAATCCCGAACGTTCTCAAAGAATTTCATAATGATCCTAGCGGAGGGCACATAATCATTACGAAACCCCTGGAGCAGATCAAGCAGCGGCCCTATTGGATTGATTGTTGTCAATCGATTGCTAAATAGATTGACAACTGCGGGAGTATATTACAGCTAAAGGGCTATAGCACGAAGTCATTGGCAGATGAAGCAGTAAAAATCAAGTGTACCTTTTGAGTGTGTTGCCATGGATGCCGCTGGTACAATCCATACAAGCAGACAATGAAACAAATACGTGCTGGCCTACTTTAGTTAATGGGCGGAGGTCTACGTAATTACAAGCGCGGAAGCCAAAACTGTATCACATATATTCACTTACAATTGAGTTACCAGATATGATGCCTGATACTGGGTTTTAAAAAAACCCGGACTTCAGCTCTGCATCCTCAACCAGATGGCATGGTAGAACGTTTCAAGCGAACCCTAGAAGAGCACTTGTTGAAGGACGTGTTCCACGACTCTATTTCTTCAGTGCACGAAACAAGGAGAAAAGCACCTGCAAGGATCCTCTTAAACTTCAATTGCCTAGCGATTTGAAGTTTCAAGTAATTGGTGATGCGAGAGGAAGCGGAACGAAGCGTCTAGTGTCGTAGAGAGAGAACTGAAAAAGATACATGTTCTTTTGAGTCAGCGAACCGAAACTATCAGTAACTAAATGATGAGGGCGAAAAAATCAAACATTATGTCAAGGAAGAGTATTGCAAGAAATACCTTCACTCTACTTCAGATCATATATACAAGATATCCCCGTTGGAAAAAAATTCTGCCATTTATTGCCCTCCACGTTACAACATATTTGAAACTTATTTCACTGATTTCTTTTCTAAACTACATATGTAAAAAGGGTTTTGTAGCAGGTGATTACAATGCAAACCATTCTTTTTGGTGATCTGTGCTAACAACTCCAAAGGGTAGAAATTTATAAAAAGCCATTTAAAATAACGTATTTGACGATATATCTACCGGACAGCTAACATACTGACCGACAGATCTACTTAAAACTCCAGGTCTGTTTAACTTTGGAGTAACTTTTGTTTTCAATAGAGCACAAGTAAACATAAAACTACTTCTCGACTTATCGTCTCATCCCTCGCCTTGTTTATGGTCTATTAACATAATTCCAGTTTTAAAAGAAATGCGAAAGTTTTAACTAATAAATTCACAAATTGACTTAAATATAAAAACAGTCACATTCAACAGTCCAGTTGTAGTAAAAGATTGACAGAGGTTTCGCTCTTCGGCTTTAAAACATGAGCTCGGCCAAATCTTAGGCGAAGATTTTTATTTGAATTAAAAGGAAAAATAAAGAAAACCAAAGTCATTAGTATTTACAATTACAAAGATTAACTGTGGGTGGCGTGGTCGCTGTGTGGTAGATTCGATAGGTTGCGTTTTCGCACAGTGTCCTGGTAGAGAAGAAGTAAAATAAACTCCAAAAGTCTTTACACTCTTTGTCAGTGACTTCCGATACTAACTACTTTGCGGTGTGCAGTTAAAAGTTTCAAAAGACCAGTCACTTGCTGCCCACCGCTAAAAGCTCATAATGGTGAGTGGGCTCGAAGCGACCAGGAAGAGGGTGTATTATTTGCCACATATATTTTCAATGTATATAAACCTAATATTGGAACCACTTCTTTTCCAGAATTTGATGAATTAATTTTTTTTTTTCAAATTAATCTTAAATCATTTAGGGAAATAATTATCAGTGACATCAAGATAAAGAAAGGTCTTGGATACGACAGGATACTGGGTGATATAATAAAAGAGCTTCTACAGGTAGCAATACAACACATACTTTATACCTTTAATGTCATATTAAGATCGCATTATTTTCCTATATCTTGTGAGCTGTCGCAGATTCTTATAATCCCTAAGCCAGGTAAAAATTCAACCCATAAACAGGCCTATAAGCTTAATAACGATATTCTCCAAAATTTCGAAACCCTTTAAAAAAAAAAACCGATGTACGAATCTAAACGGGCCACACCATGCCACCAATTCGGCTTCAGAGAAAACATAGCATAATAGCGCAGGAGCATAGAATTGTTACAAACATAAAATCAGCCTTTGAAAGAAAACAGTTTAGTGCCCATCTTATATTTAATTTATACACTCCGCTACCTCGTGACATCAAATTTTGCGGATGATACAGCAATATCATTCAAGCTCCTACAGTATGTATTCGAGCTCCGTTATGGCCTCTGATAGATTACAACACATTTAAAAATTTAGGGAAAATGGCTAAGACATGGAGAATTAAAGTCAATGAGTCAACTGTATACAATTAATATTTATCCTAAGAAAAGACGCATACCCTTCAATCTCTTTAAATGGTAATATTACACCACATAAACAATTCGTTACTTACTTGGGAGTACCATTGGATCAAAGGCTCACTTGGAAAGACCACATTGATAAAGATATTACCCAAACTAAATTGAAAATTGCGATTTTACATTGGATTATATGGAAATCATAGGTCCAAAATAAGCTTAGAAAACAAAGCATTGTTTTTAATATGCTTACAATATATCTTGGATGCCCGGGATCCAACATTGGCGCTCAGGTGGTGCTTCGACTTCCAATAGATCTCTGTTAGGTTGATCCATACGGTAGCATTCCAGCAGATATTGCTTACACAGCATAACATCATTATGCTCCTGAACTGGGAGCATGGATGTTTCACTGTGTAAGTGGTGCTCCGACCATCAGGAGTTTTCCCGTCACGGTCCGAAGGGCGGTATTCTGGAAAATTCGAAGTTTCTTCCAATAGCAGTTTACTTTAGAAAAAAGGCTATCAATATCCTGCCCAGGCGCCAAAATCGAACAGTCATCGGCGTATGAGATCGAGGATACGCCCTCTGGTGGTGGAGGAAGACTCGAAATGTAGAAATTAAATAGCATCGAGGAGAGGACACCACCCTGCGGAACCCCTTGTTTAATTTTCCGTGGCTTTGAAGTTTGACTTCGAAAATCAACCGATGATCGTCGGCCACTTAGGCAGTTCATGGTCCACCTCTTCAACCTAGACAGTAATGAGGAATTCTCAATGTTCGATAGTAGCACTGAATGATTTACCGTATCAAAAGCATTCGACAGGTCCAGTGCTACTAGAACAGTTCCCGCACAGGGTCGATTTTGGTTAAGGCCAAGAATTATCTGAGTGTTTATGGCGTTAAGTACAGTTGTGGTGCTGTGCACTTTCCGGAAACCATCCTGATGTGTAGCTGGGCTCAGATGGTGTGTGAGAAACGGGAGCAGCAAGGCCTCAATTGTCTTCGCTACTTGGGAAAGAAGAGATGTCGAACGATAAGATTCTCCTTTATTTGCGGGTTGCTCCGGCTTTAGTAGAGGGACCACTCTTCCCAGTTTCCACACGTCGAGTACTATTGAGAACCTTGGTGAGATAGTCTGCTCCCGCTGGGCCGAAATGTTTCAACATTAGCATGCCTATCCCGTCGGGGCCGATGGATTCGGAGGCTCTCGCCTTCATGATAACCCCCTGAACCTCTTCCCTGGAGAAATCAAGCGTCGCGCTGGTGTTTGGCAATTCGCGCAGACGGTGGGTTACTCGTCGTATCGTTTTGTTAACCGAAGTGTGCAGTGTGAATAGCCGGCTAAAATAGCCCGCGCTCTTTGTTATATCAGGCGAGCTATAGCAATTGCCCACAATCCTGGTACGGGCTTCGTCGTTCATTGTGCAGAATGTCGAATCGTCTATCTGTTCCGCCAGCTCCATTCCTCGACGATCATTTGACGGGCAGGAATGCCAAAGATCGTGATGCGTGTTAAAGTCAGCCAAAATCAAACGGTTTTCGCCTCTGAGTAGCGCACCTATATCGGGACGGTATCCAACTGGGCAACTAGTAACGTAAGGAATGTATATATTAAACATTTCGAGCTTGACACCGCCTGACCGGATAGTTATGCCCTGACATTCTAGGGTAGTATCCCTATGGTCGATGAGACGATACTGCACGGTGTTATGTAAAATGAAGGCCAAGCCTCCACCATGATCTCGCTCGCGATCCTTTTTTATTATATTATAGCCAGCCCAGCTCAGAAGATCTGAATGGGCGCTCAGTTTTGATTCCTGGATCGCAGATATTGGAAGGTGCTCCCGGCTCATAAAGTCGACTATCTCGTCGATATTTCCTTGGAGTACGTTGCAGTTAAATTGTAGTTTGAAGTGCCTCGGGGGAATGTTCGTAACACTGGGGGGTGAGGGAGTAGTGCATGGGTCTTGATTGTTGCATCTGTGTAACCTGCTGTGCCGCACATTGGTGGTAGTTGGCGTCTGAGTAGTATCTACAAGCGGGGCTGACTCCTACAGCAAGGGGCAACGAATGCATTACTCCATTCACGAGTAGTGTGCAGACCAGAGCACGACCGAAACTCTTAGTTAGAGTTTGCTCTGGGTAGCCAAAAAAACAAATCATCCGTTTCGATGCGAGCTAAATTGATAATGCGAATCTCTTGCGGTTTTGCGCACGGCTTCAGACTCACCATATACAAATTCACTCAAAAAGTAAAATCAATAATTTCCTCGGCTGAAAGACCCCTGAAAATGTTTTAAAGATCACGATTGGAGGACATGCACCTGGAATGTTCGGTCACTTAATTGGGAAAGTGCCGCTGAGCAGCTGGTTGAAGTCCTCGTAAAACATCATCGCCATCTAGGAAGTGCGATGGAAGAAGAAGTTGGGTCCTTGTGAAATTTACTAGAGCGGCCATTTAAAAGAGCGGTAATTTGGTTTTGGGTTTGTGGTGGGAGAGAAACTCTGTCGTCGAGTGCTGGTATTCACCCCGTTGGATTAACGTCTAGCCATAATCTACATCACCATATCGCAGAAATGGATGATGAAAATGGAGATGTCTAGTGGAACAAACAACAAGAGGAGGCCTTCCAAGTTCTGATAGAATGGTAATGCACTGCACGAAAGGCTCACTTCCACAGGTAAATGACGGGCAAGAGAGACAGTTGCCTACCATAGCCGGTCTATTGGAAAACCAGAGCAGAAAAACTGTGTAACGCGGAGAACTGCTAGTGTTAGTGGATTGTATCAAACATTTCCACAAGTCTCTATATGGGCAACATTTCCGAGTTAGAAAGGATCAAGCAGCGGTGAATTGGCTCCTACAGTTGAAGAAGTCTGAACCTAGATCGGTGGATTGAGGGATTGAAAATTTATCACTTCAGTAGTAAGCAACGCAAAGGGAATACCCATGGAAATGCTGACGCCATGTTCCGTTACACATGTTGCTTAGAATGCAAACACTGCTCAAAAGCGTTAGGTAAAGAAGAAGTAATTGATGTCCGGTTAATGATAACTACATCAGCAGAAGAATGGGAGGCAAGCCACCTAAGGAAATGTCAGCAGGAAGGTCCGGTTTTAGAATTTTAAATGGACGAACTGGAGACAAACAGGCGGCCAAGTAGGGAACATATGACAGAAAGTCCCATTTTGAAGGCATACTGGCCACATATAATAGTTTAATGTTGATATCTGGCTGTTTGCATAGAGTATGGGAAAGTGATAATGACCAGTATTCTCGAAAGCTAATAGTAGTTCGGCGGTTAAGAATCCCGAACGTTCTCAAAGAATTTCATAATGATCCTAGCGGAGGGCATATAATCATTACGAAACCCCTGGAGCAGATCAAGCCGCGGCCCTATTGGATTGATTGTTGTCAATCGATTGCTAAATAGATTGACAACTGCGGGAGTATATTACAGCTAAAGGGCTATAGCACGAAGTCATTGGCAGATGAAGCAATAAAAATCAAGTGTACCTTTTGAGTGTGTTGCCATGGATGCCGCTGGTACAATCCATACAAGCAGACAATGTAACAAATACGTGCTGGCCTACTTTAGTTAATGGGCGGAGGTCTACGTAATTACAAGCGCGGAAGCCAAAACTGTATCACATATATTCACTTACAATTGAGTTACCAGATATGATGCCTGATACTGGGTTTTAAAAAAACCCGGACTTCAGCTCTGCATCCTCAACCAGATGGCATGGTAGAACGTTTCAAGCGAACCCTAGAAGAGCACTTGTTGAAGGACGTGTTCCACGACTCTATTTCTTCAATGCACGAAACAAGGAGAAAAGCACCTGCAAGGATCCTCTTAAACTTCAATTGCCTAGCGATTTGAAGTTTCAAGTAATTGGTGATGCGAGAGGAAGCGGAACGAAGCGTCTAGTGTCGTAGAGAGAGAACTGAAAAAGATACATGTTCTTTTGAGTCAGCGAACCGAAACTATCAGTAACTAAATGATGAGGGCGAAAAAATCGAACATTATGTCAAGGAAGAGTATTGCAAGAAATACCTTCACTCTACTTCAGATCATATATACAAGATATCCCCGTTGGAAAAAAATTCTGCCATTTATTGCCCTCCACGTTACAACATATTTGAAACTTATTTCACTGATTTCTTTTCTAAACTACATATGTAAAAAGGGTTTTGTAGCAGGTGATTACAATGCAAACCATTCTTTTTGGTGATCTGTGCTAACAACTCCAAAGGGTAGAAATTTATAAAAAGCCATTTAAAATAACGTATTTGACGATATATCTACCGGACAGCTAACATACTGACCGACAGATCTACTTAAAACTCCAGGTCTGTTTAACTTTGGAGTAACTTTTGTTTTCAATAGAGCACAAGTAAACATAAAACTACTTCTCGACTTATCGTCTCATCCCTCGCCTTGTTTATGGTCTATTAACATAATTCCAGTTTTAAAAGAAATGCGAAAGTTTTAACTAATAAATTCACAAATTGACTTAAATATAAAAACAGTCACATTCAACAGTCCAGTTGTAGTAAAAGATTGACAGAGGTTTCGCTCTTCGGCTTTAAAACATGAGCTCGGCCAAATCTTAGGCGAAGATTTTTATTTGAATTAAAAGGAAAAATAAAGAAAACCAAAGTCATTAGTATTTACAATTACAAAGATTAACTGTGGGTGGCGTGGTCGCTGTGTGGTAGATTCGATAGGTTGCGTTTTCGCACAGTGTCCTGGTACAGAAGAAGTAAAATAAACTCCAAAAGTCTTTACACTCTTTGTCAGTGACTTCTTATACTAACTACTTTGCGGTGTGCAGTTAAAAGTTTCAAAAGACCAGTCACTTGCTGCCCACCGCTAAAAGCTCATAATGGTGAGTGGGCTCGAAGCGACCAGGAAGAGGGTGTATTATTTGCCACATATATTTTCAATGTATATAAACCTAATATTGGAACCACTTCTTTTCCAGAATTTGATGAATTAACTTTTTTTTTTCAAATTAATCTTAAATCATTTAGGGAAATTATTATCAGTGACATCAAGATAAAGAAAGGTCTTGGATACGACAGGATAATGGGTGATATAATAAAAGAGCTTCTACAGGTAGCAATACAACACATACTTTATACCTTTAATGTCATATTAAGATCGCATTATTTTCCTATATCTTGTAAGCTGTCGCAGATTCTTATAATCCCTAAGCCAGGTAAAAATTCAACCCATAAACAGGCCTATAAGCTTAATAACGATATTCTCCAAAATTTCGAAACCCTTTTAAAAAAAAACCGATGTAAGAATCTAAACGGGCCATACCATGCCACCAATTCGGCTTCAGAGAAAACATAGCATAATAGCGCAGGAGCATAGAATTGTTACAAACATAAAATCAGCCTTTGAAAGAAAACAATATTGTACTGCAGTGTTTCTCGATATTGCTCAGGCAGTTTAGTGCCCATCTTATATTTAATTTATACACTCCGCTACCTCGTGACATCAAATTTTGCGGATGATACAGCAATATCATCCAAGCTCCTACAGTATGTATTCGAGCTCCGTTATGGCCTCTGATAGATTACAACACATTTAAAAATTTAGGGAAAATGGCTAACGACATGGAGAATTAAAGTCAATGAGTCAACTGTATACAACTAATATTTATCCTAAGAAAAGACGCATACCCTTCAATCTCTTTAAATGGTAATATTACACCACATAAACAATTCGTTACTTACTTGGGAGTACCATTGGATCAAAGGCTCACTTGGAAAGACCACATTGATAAAGATATTACCCAAACTAAATTGAAAATTGCGATTTTACATTGGATTATATGTAAATCATAGGTCCAAAATAAGCTTAGAAAACAAAGCATTGTTTTTAATATGCTTACAATATATCTTGGATGCCCGGGATCCAACATTGGGGCTCAGGTGGTGCTTCGACTTCCAATAGATCTCTGTTAGGTTGATCCATACGGTAGCATTCCAGCAGATATTGCTTACACAGCATAACATTATGCTCCTGAACTGGGAGCATGGATGTTTCACTGTGTAAGTGGTGCTCCGACCACCAGGAGTTTTCCCGTCACGGTCCGAAGGGCGGTATTCTGGAAAATTCGAAGTTTCTTCCAATAGCAGTTTACTTTAGAAAAAAGGCTATCAATATCCTGCCCAGGCGCCAAAATCGAACAGTCATCGGCGTATGAAATCGAGGATACGCCCTCTGGTGGTGGAGGAAGACTCGAAATGTAGAAATTAAATAGCATCGAGGAGAGGACACCACCCTGCGGAACCCCTTGTTTAATTTTCCGTGGCTTTGAAGTTTGACTTCGAAAATCAACCGATGATCGTCGGCCACTTAGGCAGTTCATGGTCCACCTCTTCAACCTAGACAGTAATGAGGAATTCTCAATGTTCGATAGTAGCACTGAATGATTTACCGTATCAAAAGCATTCGACAGGTCCAGTGCTACTAGAACAGTTCCCGCACAGGGTCGATTTTGGTTAAGGCCAAGAATTATCTGAGTGTTTATGGCGTTAAGTACAGTTGTGGTGCTGTGCACTTTCCGGAAATCATCCTGATGTGTAGCTGGGCTCAGATGGTGTGTGAGAGACGGGAGCAGCAAGGCCTCAATTGTCTTCGCTACTTGGGAAAGAAGAGATGTCGAACGATAAGATTCTCCTTTATTTGCGGGTTGCTCCGGCTTTAGTAGAGGGACCACTCTTCCCAGTTTCCACACGTCGAGTACTATTGAGAACCTTGGTGAGATAGTCTGCTCCCGCTGGGCCGAAATGTTTCAACATTAGCATGTCTATTCCGTCGGGGCCGATGGATTCGGAGGCTCTCGCCTTCATGATAACCCCCTGAACCTCTTCCCTGGAGAAATCAAGCGTCGCGCTGGTGTTTGGCAATTCGCGCAGACGGTGGGTTACTCGTCGTATCGTTTTGTTAACCGAAGTGTGCAGTGTGAATAGCCGGCTAAAATAGCCCGCGCTCTTTGTTATATCAGGCGAGCTATAGCAATTGCCCACAATCCTGGTACGGGCTTCGTCGTTCATTGTGCAGAATGTCGAATCGTCTATCTGTTCCGCCAGCTCCATTCCTCGACGATCATTTGACGGGCAGGAATGCCAAAGATCGTGATGCGTGTTAAAGTCAGCCAAAATCAAACGGTTTTCGCCTCTGAGTAGCGCACCTATATCGGGACGGTATCCAACTGGGCAACTAGTAACGTAAGGAATGTATATATTAAACATTTCGAGCTTGACACCGCCTGACCGGATAGCTATGCCCTGACATTCTAGGGTAGTATCCCTGTGGTCGATGAGACGATACTGCACGGTGTTATGTAAAATGAAGGCCAAGCCTCCACCATGATCTCGCTCGCGATCCTTTTTTATTATATTATAGCCAGCCCAGCTCAGAAGATCTGAATGGGCGCTCAGTTTTGATTCCTGGATCGCAGATATTGGAAGGTGCTCCCGGCTCATAAAGTCGACTATCTCGTCGATATTTCCTTGGAGTACGTTGCAGTTAAATTGTAGTTTGAAGTGCCTCGGGGGAATGTTCGTAACACTGGGGGTGAGGGAGTAGTGCATGGGTCTTGATTGTTGCAGCTGTGTAACCTGCTGTGGTGGTTGCCGCACATTGGTGGTAGTTGGCGTCTGAGTAGTATCTACAAGCGGGGCTGACTCCTACAGCAAGGGGCAACGAATGCATTACTCCATTCACGAGTAGTGTGCAGACCAGAGCACGACCGAAACTCTTAGGTAGAGTTTGCTCTGGGTAGCCAAAAACAAATCATCCGTTTCGATGCGAGCTAAATTGAGAATGCGAATCTCTTGCGGTTTTGCGCACGGCTTCAGACTCACCATATACAAATTCACTCAAAAAGTAAAATCAATAATTTCCTCGGCTGAAAGACCCCTGAAAATGTTTTAAAGATCACGATTGGAGGACATGCACCTGGAATGTTCGGTCACTTAATTGGGAAAGTGCCGCTGAGCAGCTGGTTGAAGTCCTCGTAAAACATCATCGCCATCTAGGAAGTGCGATGGAAGAAGAAGTTGGGTCCTTGTGAAATTTACTAGAGCGGCCATTTAAAAGAGCGGTAATTTGGTTTTGGGTTTGTGGTGGGAGAGAAACTCTGTCGTCGAGTGCTGGTATTCACCCCGTTGGATTAACGTCTAGCCATAATCTACATCACCATATCGCAGAAATGGATGATGAAAATGGAGATGTCTAGTGGAACAAACAACAAGAGGAGGCCTTCCAAGTTCTGATAGAATGGTAATGCACTGCACGAAAGGCTCACTTCCACAGGTAAATGACGGGCAAGATTGACAGTTGCCTACCATAGCCGGTCTGTTGGAAAACCAGAGCAGAAAAACTGTGTAACGCGGAGAACTGCTAGTGTTAGTGGATTGTATCAAACATTTCCACAAGTCTCTATATGGGCAACATTTCCGAGTTAGAAAGGATCAAGCAGCGGTGAATTGGCTCCTACAGTTGAAGAAGTCTGAACCTAGATCGGTGGATTGAGGGATTGAAAATTTATCACTTCAGTAGTAAGCAACGCAAAGGGAATACCCATGGAAATGCTGACGCCATGTTCCGTTACACATGTTGCTTAGAATGCAAACACTGCTCAAAAGCGTTAGGTAAAGAAGAAGTAATTGATGTCCGGTTAATGATAACTACATCAGCAGAAGAATGGGAGACAAGCCACCTAAGGAAATGTCAGCAGGAAGGTCCGGTTTTAGAATTTTAAATGGATGAACTGGAGACAAACAGGCGGCCAAGTAGGGAACATATGACAGAAAGTCCCATTTTGAAGGCATACTGGCCACATATAATAGTTTAATGTTGATATCTGGCTGTTTGCATAGAGTATGGGAAAGTGATAATGACCAGTATTCTCGAAAGCTAATAGTAGTTCGGCGGTTAAGAATCCCGAACGTTCTCAAAGAATTTCATAATGATCCTAGCGGAGGGCACATAATCATTACGAAACCCCTGGAGCAGATCAAGCAGCGGCCCTATTGGATTGATTGTTGTCAATCGATTGCTAAATAGATTGACAACTGCGGGAGTATATTACAGCTAAAGGGCTATAGCACGAAGTCATTGGCAGATGAAGCAGTAAAAATCAAGTGTACCTTTTGAGTGTGTTGCCATGGATGCCGCTGGTACAATCCATACAAGCAGACAATGAAACAAATACGTGCTGGCCTACTTTAGTTAATGGGCGGAGGTCTACGTAATTACAAGCGCGGAAGCCAAAACTGTATCACATATATTCACTTACAATTGAGTTACCAGATATGATGCCTGATACTGGGTTTTAAAAAACCCGGACTTCAGCTCTGCATCCTCAACCAGATGGCATGGTAGAACGTTTCAAGCGAACCCTAGAAGAGCACTTGTTGAAGGACGTGTTCCACGACTCTATTTCTTCAGTGCACGAAACAAGGAGAAAAGCACCTGCAAGGATCCTCTTAAACTTCAATTGCCTAGCGATTTGAAGTTTCAAGTAATTGGTGATGCGAGAGGAAGCGGAACGAAGCGTCTAGTGTCGTAGAGAGAGAACTGAAAAAGATACATGTTCTTTTGAGTCAGCAAACCGAAACTATCAGTAACTAAATGATGAGGGCGAAAAAATCAAACATTATGTCAAGGAAGAGTATTGCAAGAAATACATTCACTCTACTTCAGATCATATATACAAGATATCCCCGTTGGAAAAAAATTCTGCCATTTATTGCCCTCCACGTTACAACATATTTGAAACTTATTTCACTGATTTCTTTTCTAAACTACATATGTAAAAAGGGTTTTGTAGCAGGTGATTACAATGCAAACCATTCTTTTTGGTGATCTGTGCTAACAACTCCAAAGGGTAGAAATTTATAAAAAGCCATTTAAAATAACGTATTTGACGATATATCTACCGGACAGCTAACATACTGACCGACAGATCTACTTAAAACTCCAGGTCTGTTTAACTTTGGAGTAACTTTTGTTTTCAATAGAGCACAAGTAAACATAAAACTACTTCTCGACTTATCGTCTCATCCCTCGCCTTGTTTATGGTCTATTAACATAATTCCAGTTTTAAAAGAAATGCGAAAGTTTTAACTAATAAATTCACAAATTGACTTAAATATAAAAACAGTCACATTCAACAGTCCAGTTGTAGTAAAAGATTGACAGAGGTTTCGCTCTTCGGCTTTAAAACATGAGCTCGGCCAAATCTTAGGCGAAGATTTTTATTTGAATTAAAAGGAAAAATAAAGAAAACCAAAGTCATTAGTATTTACAATTACAAAGATTAACTGTGGGTGGCGTGGTCGCTGTGTGGTAGATTCGATAGGTTGCGTTTTCGCACAGTGTCCTGGTACAGAAGAAGTAAAATAAACTCCAAAAGTCTTTACACTCTTTGTCAGTGACTTCTTATACTAACTACTTTGCGGTGTGCAGTTAAAAGTTTCAAAAGACCAGTCACTTGCTGCCCACCGCTAAAAGCTCATAATGGTGAGTGGGCTCGAAGCGACCAGGAAGAGGGTGTATTATTTGCCACATATATTTTCAATGTATATAAACCTAATATTGGAACCACTTCTTTTCCAGAATTTGATGAATTAACTTTTTTTTTTCAAATTAATCTTAAATCATTTAGGGAAATTATTATCAGTGACATCAAGATAAAGAAAGGTCTTGGATACGACAGGATAATGGGTGATATAATAAAAGAGCTTCTACAGGTAGCAATACAACACATACTTTATACCTTTAATGTCATATTAAGATCGCATTATTTTCCTATATCTTGTAAGCTGTCGCAGATTCTTATAATCCCTAAGCCAGGTAAAAATTCAACCCATAAACAGGCCTATAAGCTTAATAACGATATTCTCCAAAATTTCGAAACCCTTTTAAAAAAAAAAACCGATGTAAGAATCTAAACGGGCCATACCATGCCACCGATTCGGCTTCAGAGAAAACATAGCATAATAGCGCAGGAGCATAGAATTGTTACAAACATAAAATCAGCCTTTGAAAGAAAACAATATTCTACTGCAGTGTTTCTCGATATTGCTCAGGCAGTTTAGTGCCCATCTTATATTTAATTTATACACTCCGCTACCTCGTGACATCAAATTTTGCGGATGATACAGCAATATCATCCAAGCTCCTACAGTATGTATTCGAGCTCCGTTATGGCCTCTGATAGATTACAACACATTTAAAAATTTAGGGAAAATGGCTAACGACATGGAGAATTAAAGTCAATGAGTCAACTGTATACAACTAATATTTATCCTAAGAAAAGACGCATACCCTTCAATCTCTTTAAATGGTAATATTACACCACATAAACAATTCGTTACTTACTTGGGAGTACCATTGGATCAAAGGCTCACTTGGAAAGACCACATTGATAAAGATATTACCCAAACTAAATTGAAAATTGCGATTTTACATTGGATTATATGTAAATCATAGGTCCAAAATAAGCTTAGAAAACAAAGCATTGTTTTTAATATGCTTACAATATATCTTGGATGCCCGGGATCCAACATTGGGGCTCAGGTGGTGCTTCGACTTCCAATAGATCTCTGTTAGGTTGATCCATACGGTAGCATTCCAGCAGATATTGCTTACACAGCATAACATTATGCTCCTGAACTGGGAGCATGGATGTTTCACTGTGTAAGTGGTGCTCCGACCACCAGGAGTTTTCCCGTCACGGTCCGAAGGGCGGTATTCTGGAAAATTCGAAGTTTCTTCCAATAGCAGTTTACTTTAGAAAAAAGGCTATCAATATCCTGCCCAGGCGCCAAAATCGAACAGTCATCGGCGTATGAAATCGAGGATACGCCCTCTGGTGGTGGAGGAAGACTCGAAATGTAGAAATTAAATAGCATCGAGGAGAGGACACCACCCTGCGGAACCCCTTGTTTAATTTTCCGTGGCTTTGAAGTTTGACTTCGAAAATCAACCGATGATCGTCGGCCACTTAGGCAGTTCATGGTCCACCTCTTCAACCTAGACAGTAATGAGGAATTCTCAATGTTCGATAGTAGCACTGAATGATTTACCGTATCAAAAGCATTCGACAGGTCCAGTGCTACTAGAACAGTTCCCGCACAGGGTCGATTTTGGTTAAGGCCAAGAATTATCTGAGTGTTTATGGCGTTAAGTACAGTTGTGGTGCTGTGCACTTTCCGGAAATCATCCTGATGTGTAGCTGGGCTCAGATGGTGTGTGAGAGACGGGAGCAGCAAGGCCTCAATTGTATTCGCTACTTGGGAAAGAAGAGATGTCGAACGATAAGATTCTCCTTTATTTGCGGGTTGCTCCGGCTTTAGTAGAGGGACCACTCTTCCCAGTTTCCACACGTCGAGTACTATTGAGAACCTTGGTGAGATAGTCTGCTCCCGCTGGGCCGAAATGTTTCAACATTAGCATGTCTATTCCGTCGGGGCCGATGGATTCGGAGGCTCTCGCCTTCATGATAACCCCCTGAACCTCTTCCCTGGAGAAATCAAGCGTCGCGCTGGTGTTTAGCAATTCGCGCAGACGGTGGGTTACTCGTCGTATCGTTTTGTTAACCGAAGTGTGCAGTGTGAATAGCCGGCTAAAATAGCCCGCGCTCTTTGTTATATCAGGCGAGCTATAGCAATTGCCCACAATCCTGGTACGGGCTTCGTCGTTCATTGTGCAGAATGTCGAATCGTCTATCTGTTCCGCCAGCTCCATTCCTCGACGATCATTTGACGGGCAGGAATGCCAAAGATCGTGATGCGTGTTAAAGTCAGCCAAAATCAAACGGTTTTCGCCTCTGAGTAGCGCACCTATATCGGGACGGTATCCAACTGGGCAACTAGTAACGTAAGGAATGTATATATTAAACATTTCGAGCTTGACACCGCCTGACCGGATAGCTATGCCCTGACATTCTAGGGTAGTATCCCTGTGGTCGATGAGACGATACTGCACGGTGTTATGTAAAATGAAGGCCAAGCCTCCACCATGATCTCGCTCGCGATCCTTTTTTATTATATTATAGCCAGCCCAGCTCAGAAGATCTGAATGGGCGCTCAGTTTTGATTCCTGGATCGCAGATATTGGAAGGTGCTCCCGGCTCATAAAGTCGACTATCTCGTCGATATTTCCTTGGAGTACGTTGCAGTTAAATTGTAGTTTGAAGTGCCTCGGGGGAATGTTCGTAACACTGGGGGGTGAGGGAGTAGTGCATGGGTCTTGATTGTTGCAGCTGTGTAACCTGCTGTGGTGGTTGCCGCACATTGGTGGTAGTTGGCGTCTGAGTAGTATCTACAAGCGGGGCTGACTCCTACAGCAAGGGGCAACGAATGCATTACTCCATTCACGAGTAGTGTGCAGACCAGAGCACGACCGAAACTCTTAGGTAGAGTTTGCTCTGGGTAGCCAAAAAAACAAATCATCCGTTTCGATGCGAGCTAAATTGAGAATGCGAATCTCTTGCGGTTTTGCGCACGGCTTCAGACTCACCATATACAAATTCACTCAAAAAGTAAAATCAATAATTTCCTCGGCTGAAAGACCCCTGAAAATGTTTTAAAGATCACGATTGGAGGACATGCACCTGGAATGTTCGGTCACTTAATTGGGAAAGTGCCGCTGAGCAGCTGGTTGAAGTCCTCGTAAAACATCATCGCCATCTAGGAAGTGCGATGGAAGAAGAAGTTGGGTCCTTGTGAAATTTACTAGAGCGGCCATTTAAAAGAGCGGTAATTTGGTTTTGGGTTTGTGGTGGGAGAGAAACTCTGTCGTCGAGTGCTGGTATTCACCCCGTTGGATTAACGTCTAGCCATAATCTACATCACCATATCGCAGAAATGGATGATGAAAATGGAGATGTCTAGTGGAACAAACAACAAGAGGAGGCCTTCCAAGTTCTGATAGAATGGTAATGCACTGCACGAAAGGCTCACTTCCACAGGTAAATGACGGGCAAGATTGACAGTTGCCTACCATAGCCGGTCTGTTGGAAAACCAGAGCAGAAAAACTGTGTAACGCGGAGAACTGCTAGTGTTAGTGGATTGTATCAAACATTTCCACAAGTCTCTATATGGGCAACATTTCCGAGTTAGAAAGGATCAAGCAGCGGTGAATTGGCTCCTACAGTTGAAGAAGTCTGAACCTAGATCGGTGGATTGAGGGATTGAAAATTTATCACTTCAGTAGTAAGCAACGCAAAGGGAATACCCATGGAAATGCTGACGCCATGTTCCGTTACACATGTTGCTTAGAATGCAAACACTGCTCAAAAGCGTTAGGTAAAGAAGAAGTAATTGATGTCCGGTTAATGATAACTACATCAGCAGAAGAATGGGAGACAAGCCACCTAAGGAAATGTCAGCAGGAAGGTCCGGTTTTAGAATTTTAAATGGATGAACTGGAGACAAACAGGCGGCCAAGTAGGGAACATATGACAGAAAGTCCCATTTTGAAGGCATACTGGCCACATATAATAGTTTAATGTTGATATCTGGCTGTTTGCATAGAGTATGGGAAAGTGATAATGACCAGTATTCTCGAAAGCTAATAGTAGTTCGGCGGTTAAGAATCCCGAACGTTCTCAAAGAATTTCATAATGATCCTAGCGGAGGGCACATAATCATTACGAAACCCCTGGAGCAGATCAAGCAGCGGCCCTATTGGATTGATTGTTGTCAATCGATTGCTAAATAGATTGACAACTGCGGGAGTATATTACAGCTAAAGGGCTATAGCACGAAGTCATTGGCAGATGAAGCAGTAAAAATCAAGTGTACCTTTTGAGTGTGTTGCCATGGATGCCGCTGGTACAATCCATACAAGCAGACAATGAAACAAATACGTGCTGGCCTACTTTAGTTAATGGGCGGAGGTCTACGTAATTACAAGCGCGGAAGCCAAAACTGTATCACATATATTCACTTACAATTGAGTTACCAGATATGATGCCTGATACTGGGTTTTAAAAAAACCCGGACTTCAGCTCTGCATCCTCAACCAGATGGCATGGTAGAACGTTTCAAGCGAACCCTAGAAGAGCACTTGTTGAAGGACGTGTTCCACGACTCTATTTCTTCAGTGCACGAAACAAGGAGAAAAGCACCTGCAAGGATCCTCTTAAACTTCAATTGCCTAGCGATTTGAAGTTTCAAGTAATTGGTGATGCGAGAGGAAGCGGAACGAAGCGTCTAGTGTCGTAGAGAGAGAACTGAAAAAGATACATGTTCTTTTGAGTCAGCAAACCGAAACTATCAGTAACTAAATGATGAGGGCGAAAAAATCAAACATTATGTCAAGGAAGAGTATTGCAAGAAATACTCTACTCTACTTCAGATCATATATACAAGATTTCCCCGTTGGAAAAAAATTCTGCCATTTATTGCCCTCCACGTTACAACATATTTGAAACTTATTTCACTGATTTCTTTTCTAAACTACATATGTAAAAAGGGTTTTGTAGCAGGTGATTACAATGCAAACCATTCTTTTTGGTGATCTGTGCTAACAACTCCAAAGGGTAGAAATTTATAAAAAGCCATTTAAAATAACGTATTTGACGATATATCTACCGGACAGCTAACATACTGACCGACAGATCTACTTAAAACTCCAGGTCTGTTTAACTTTGGAGTAACTTTTGTTTTCAATAGAGCACAAGTAAACATAAAACTACTTCTCGACTTATCGTCTCATCCCTCGCCTTGTTTATAGTCTATTAACATAATTCCAGTTTTAAAAGAAATGCGACAGTCACAAATTGACTTAAATATAAAAACAGTCACATTCAACAGTCCAGTTGTAGTAAAAGATTGACAGAGGTTTCGCTCTTCGGCTTTAAAACATGAGCTCGGCCAAATCTTAGGCGAAGATTTTTATTTGAATTAAAAGGAAAAATAAAGAAAACCAAAGTCATTAGTATTTACAATTACAAAGATTAACTGTGGGTGGCGTGGTCGCTGTGTGGTAGATTCGATAGGTTGCGTTTTCGCATAGTGTCCTGGTACAGAAGAAGTAAAATAAACTCCAAAAGTCTTTACACTCTTTGTCAGTGACTTCTTATACTAACTACTTTGCGGTGTGCAGTTAAAAGTTTCAAAAGACCAGTCACTTGCTGCCCACCGCTAAAAGCTCATAATGGTGAGTGGGCTCGAAGCGACCAGGAAGAGGGTGTATTATTTGCCACATATATTTTCAATGTATATAAACCTAATATTGGAACCACTTCTTTTCCAGAATTTGATGAATTAATTTTTTTTTTTCAAATTAATCTTAAATCATTGAGGGAAATTATTATCAGTGACATCAAGATAAAGAAAGGTCTTGGATACGACAGGATAATGGGTGATATAATAAAAGAGCTTCTACAGGTAGCAATACAACACATACTTTATACCTTTAATGTCATATTAAGATCGCATTATTTTCCTATATCTTGTAAGCTGTCGCAGATTCTTATAATCCCTAAGCCAGGTAAAAATTCAACCCATAAACAGGCCTATAAGCTTAATAACGATATTCTCCAAAATTTCGAAACCCTTTTAAAAAAACCGATGTAAGAATCTAAACGGGCCATACCATGCCACCAATTCGGCTTCAGAGAAAACATAGCATAATAGCGCAGGAGCATAGAATTGTTACAAACATAAAATCAGCCTTTGAAAGAAAACAATATTGTACTGCAGTGTTTCTCGATATTGCTCAGGCAGTTTAGTGCCCATCTTATATTTAATTTATACACTCCGCTACCTCGTGACATCAAATTTTGTGGATGATACAGCAATATCATCCAAGCTCCTACAGTATGTATTCGAGCTCCGTTATGGCCTCTGATAGATTACAACACATTTAAAAATTTAGGGAAAATGGCTAACGACATGGAGAATTAAAGTCAATGAGTCAACTGTATACAACTAATATTTATCCTAAGAAAAGACGCATACCCTTCAATCTCTTTAAATGGTAATATTACACCACATAAACAATTCGTTACTTACTTGGGAGTACCATTGGATCAAAGGCTCACTTGGAAAGACCACATTGATAAAGATATTACCCAAACTAAATTGAAAATTGCGATTTTACATTGGATTATATGTAAATCATAGGTCCAAAATAAGCTTAGAAAACAAAGCATTGTTTTTAATATGCTTACAATATATCTTGGATGCCCGGGATCCAACATTGGGGCTCAGGTGGTGCTTCGACTTCCAATAGATCTCTGTTAGGTTGATCCATACGGTAGCATTCCAGCAGATATTGCTTACACAGCATAACATTATGCTCCTGAACTGGGAGCATGGATGTTTCACTGTGTAAGTGGTGCTCCGACCACCAGGAGTTTTCCCGTCACGGTCCGAAGGGCGGTATTCTGGAAAATTCGAAGTTTCTTCCAATAGCAGTTTACTTTAGAAAAAAGGCTATCAATATCCTGCCCAGGCGCCAAAATCGAACAGTCATCGGCGTATGAAATCGAGGATACGCCCTCTGGTGGTGGAGGAAGACTCGAAATGTAGAAATTAAATAGCATCGAGGAGAGGACACCACCCTGCGGAACCCCTTGTTTAATTTTCCGTGGCTTTGAAGTTTGACTTCGAAAATCAACCGATGATCGTCGGCCACTTAGGCAGTTCATGGTCCACCTCTTCAACCTAGACAGTAATGAGGAATTCTCAATGTTCGATAGTAGCACTGAATGATTTACCGTATCAAAAGCATTCGACAGGTCCAGTGCTACTAGAACAGTTCCCGCACAGGGTCGATTTTGGTTAAGGCCAAGAATTATCTGAGTGTTTATGGCGTTAAGTACAGTTGTGGTGCTGTGCACTTTCCGGAAATCATCCTGATGTGTAGCTGGGCTCAGATGGTGTGTGAGAGACGGGAGCAGCAAGGCCTCAATTGTCTTCGCTACTTGGGAAAGAAGAGATGTCGAACGATAAGATTCTCCTTTATTTGCGGGTTGCTCCGGCTTTAGTAGAGGGACCACTCTTCCCAGTTTCCACACGTCGAGTACTATTGAGAACCTTGGTGAGATAGTCTGCTCCCGCTGGGCCGAAATGTTTCAACATTAGCATGTCTATTCCGTCGGGGCCGATGGATTCGGAGGCTCTCGCCTTCATGATAACCCCCTGAACCTCTTCCCTGGAGAAATCAAGCGTCGCGCTGGTGTTTGGCAATTCGCGCAGACGGTGGGTTACTCGTCGTATCGTTTTGTTAACCGAAGTGTGCAGTGTGAATAGCCGGCTAAAATAGCCCGCGCTCTTTGTTATATCAGGCGAGCTATAGCAATTGCCCACAATCCTGGTACGGGCTTCGTCGTTCATTGTGCAGAATGTCGAATCGTCTATCTGTTCCGCCAGCTCCATTCCTCGACGATCATTTGACGGGCAGGAATGCCAAAGATCGTGATGCGTGTTAAAGTCAGCCAAAATCAAACGGTTTTCGCCTCTGAGTAGCGCACCTATATCGGGACGGTATCCAACTGGGCAACTAGTAACGTAAGGAATGTATATATTAAACATTTCGAGCTTGACACCGCCTGACCGGATAGCTATGCCCTGACATTCTAGGGTAGTATCCCTGTGGTCGATGAGACGATACTGCACGGTGTTATGTAAAATGAAGGCCAAGCCTCCACCATGATCTCGCTCGCGATCCTTTTTTATTATATTATAGCCAGCCCAGCTCAGAAGATCTGAATGGGCGCTCAGTTTTGATTCCTGGATCGCAGATATTGGAAGGTGCTCCCGGCTCATAAAGTCGACTATCTCGTCGATATTTCATTTGAGTACAATACAGTTACATTGTATTTTGAATTGCATCCGGGGAATGTTCGTAACACTGGGGGGTGAGGGAGTAGTGCATGGGTCTTGATTGTTGCAGCTGTGTAACCTGCTGTGGTGGTTGCCGCACATTGGTGGTAGTTGGCGTCTGAGTAGTATCTACAAGCGGGGCTGACTCCTACAGCAAGGGGCAACGAATGCATTACTCCATTCACGAGTAGTGTGCAGACCAGAGCACGACCGAAACTCTTAGGTAGAGTTTGCTCTGGGTAGCCAAAAAAACAAATCATCCGTTTCGATGCGAGCTAAATTGAGAATGCGAATCTCTTGCGGTTTTGCGCACGGCTTCAGACTCACCATATACAAATTCACTCAAAAAGTAAAATCAATAATTTCCTCGGCTGAAAGACCCCTGAAAATGTTTTAAAGATCACGATTGGAGGACATGCACCTGGAATGTTCGGTCACTTAATTGGGAAAGTGCCGCTGAGCAGCTGGTTGAAGTCCTCGTAAAACATCATCGCCATCTAGGAAGTGCGATGGAAGAAGAAGTTGGGTCCTTGTGAAATTTACTAGAGCGGCCATTTAAAAGAGCGGTAATTTGGTTTTGGGTTTGTGGTGGGAGAGAAACTCTGTCGTCGAGTGCTGGTATTCACCCCGTTGGATTAACGTCTAGCCATAATCTACATCACCATATCGCAGAAATGGATGATGAAAATGGAGATGTCTAGTGGAACAAACAACAAGAGGAGGCCTTCCAAGTTCTGATAGAATGGTAATGCACTGCACGAAAGGCTCACTTCCACAGGTAAATGACGGGCAAGATTGACAGTTGCCTACCATAGCCGGTCTGTTGGAAAACCAGAGCAGAAAAACTGTGTAACCCGGAGAACTGCTAGTGTTAGTGGATTGTATCAAACATTTCCACAAGTCTCTATATGGGCAACATTTCCGAGTTAGAAAGGATCAAGCAGCGGTGAATTGGCTCCTACAGTTGAAGAAGTCTGAACCTAGATCGGTGGATTGAGGGATTGAAAATTTATCACTTCAGTAGTAAGCAACGCAAAGGGAATACCCATGGAAATGCTGACGCCATGTTCCGTTACACATGTTGCTTAGAATGCAAACACTGCTCAAAAGCGTTAGGTAAAGAAGAAGTAATTGATGTCCGGTTAATGATAACTACATCAGCAGAAGAATGGGAGACAAGCCACCTAAGGAAATGTCAGCAGGAAGGTCCGGTTTTAGAATTTTAAATGGATGAACTGGAGACAAACAGGCGGCCAAGTAGGGAACATATGACAGAAAGTCCCATTTTGAAGGCATACTGGCCACATATAATAGTTTAATGTTGATATCTGGCTGTTTGCATAGAGTATGGGAAAGTGATAATGACCAGTATTCTCGAAAGCTAATAGTAGTTCGGCGGTTAAGAATCCCGAACGTTCTCAAAGAATTTCATAATGATCCTAGCGGAGGGCACATAATCATTACGAAACCCCTGGAGCAGATCAAGCAGCGGCCCTATTGGATTGATTGTTGTCAATCGATTGCTAAATAGATTGACAACTGCGGGAGTATATTACAGCTAAAGGGCTATAGCACGAAGTCATTGGCAGATGAAGCAGTAAAAATCAAGTGTACCTTTTGAGTGTGTTGCCATGGATGCCGCTGGTACAATCCATACAAGCAGACAATGAAACAAATACGTGCTGGCCTACTTTAGTTAATGGGCGGAGGTCTACGTAATTACAAGCGCGGAAGCCAAAACTGTATCACATATATTCACTTACAATTGAGTTACCAGATATGATGCCTGATACTGGGTTTTAAAAAAACCCGGACTTCAGCTCTGCATCCTCAACCAGATGGCATGGTAGAACGTTTCAAGCGAACCCTAGAAGAGCACTTGTTGAAGGACGTGTTCCACGACTCTATTTCTTCAGTGCACGAAACAAGGAGAAAAGCACCTGCAAGGATCCTCTTAAACTTCAATTGCCTAGCGATTTGAAGTTTCGAGTAATTGGCGATGCGAGAGGAAGCGGAACGAAGCGTCTAGTGTCGTAGAGAGAGAACTGAAAAAGATACATGTTCTTTTGAGTCAGCGAACCGAAACTATCAGTAACTAAATGATGAGGGCGAAAAAATCAAACATTATGTCAAGGAAGAGTATTGCAAGAAATACTCTACTCTACTTCAGATCATATATACAAGATTTCCCCGTTGGAAAAAAATTCTGCCATTTATTGCCCTCCACGTTACAACATATTTGAAACTTATTTCACTGATTTCTTTTCTAAACTACATATGTAAAAAGGGTTTTGTAGCAGGTGATTACAATGCAAACCATTCTTTTTGGTGATCTGTGCTAACAACTCCAAATAACGTATTTGACGATATATCTACCGGACAGCTAACATACTGACCGACAGATCTACTTAAAACTCCAGGTCTGTTTAACTTTGGAGTAACTTTTGTTTTCAATAGAGCACAAGTAAACATAAAACTACTTCTCGACTTATCGTCTCATCCCTCGCCTTGTTTATAGTCTATTAACATAATTCCAGTTTTAAAAGAAATACGACAGTCACAAATTGACTTAAATATAAAAACAGTCACCTTCAACAGTCCAGTTGTAGTAAAAGATTGACAGAGGTTTCGCTCTTCGGCTTTAAAACATGAGCTCGGCCAAATCTTAGGCGAAGATTTTTATTTGAATTAAAAGGAAAAATAAAGAAAACCAAAGTCATTAGTATTTACAATTACAAAGATTAACTGTGGGTGGCGTGGTCGCTGTGTGGTAGATTCGATAGGTTGCGTTTTCGCACAGTGTCCTGGTACAGAAGAAGTAAAATAAACTCCAAAAGTCTTTACACTCTTTGTCAGTGACTTCTTATACTAACTACTTTGCGGTGTGCAGTTAAAAGTTTCAAAAGACCAGTCACTTGCTGCCCACCGCTAAAAGCTCATAATGGTGAGTGGGCTCGAAGCGACCAGGAAGAGGGTGTATTATTTGCCACATATATTTTCAATGTATATAAACCTAATATTGGAACCACTTCTTTTCCAGAATTTGATGAATTAATTTTTTTTTTTCAAATTAATCTTAAATCATTTAGGGAAATTATTATCAGTGACATCAAGATAAAGAAAGGTCTTGGATACGACAGGATAATGGGTGATATAATAAAAGAGCTTCTACAGGTAGCAATACAACACATACTTTATACCTTTAATGTCATATTAAGATCGCATTATTTTCCTATATCTTGTAAGCTGTCGCAGATTCTTATAATCCCTAAGCCAGGTAAAAATTCAACCCATAAACAGGCCTATAAGCTTAATAACGATATTCTCCAAAATTTCGAAACCCTTTTAAAAAAAACCGATGTAAGAATCTAAACGGGCCATACCATGCCACCAATTCGGCTTCAGAGAAAACATAGCATAATAGCGCAGGAGCATAGAATTGTTACAAACATAAAATCAGCCTTTGAAAGAAAACAATATTGTACTGCAGTGTTTCTCGATATTGCTCAGGCAGTTTAGTGCCCATCTTATATTTAATTTATACACTCCGCTACCTCGTGACATCAAATTTTGTGGATGATACAGCAATATCATCCAAGCTCCTACAGTATGTATTCGAGCTCCGTTATGGCCTCTGATAGATTACAACACATTTAAAAATTTAGGGAAAATGGCTAACGACATGGAGAATTAAAGTCAATGAGTCAACTGTATACAACTAATATTTATCCTAAGAAAAGACGCATACCCTTCAATCTCTTTAAATGGTAATATTACACCACATAAACAATTCGTTACTTACTTGGGAGTACCATTGGATCAAAGGCTCACTTGGAAAGACCACATTGATAAAGATATTACCCAAACTAAATTGAAAATTGCGATTTTACATTGAATTATATGTAAATCATAGGTCCAAAATAAGCTTAGAAAACAAAGCATTGTTTTTAATATGCTTACAATATATCTTGGATGCCCGGGATCCAACATTGCGGCTCAGGTGGTGCTTCGACTTCCAATAGATCTCTGTTAGGTTGATCCATACGGTAGCATTCCAGCAGATATTGCTTACACAGCATAACATTATGCTCCTGAACTGGGAGCATGGATGTTTCACTGTGTAAGTGGTGCTCCGACCATCAGGAGTTTTCCCGTCACGGTCCGAAGGGCGGTATTCTGGAAAATTCGAAGTTTCTTCCAATAGCAGTTTACTTTAGAAAAAAGGCTATCAATATCCTGCCCAGGCGCCAAAATCGAACAGTCATCGGCGTATGAGATAGAGGATACGCCCTCTGGTGGTGGAGGAAGACTCGAAATGTAGAAATTAAATAGCATCGAGGAGAGGACACCACCCTGCGGAACCCCTTGTTTAATTTTCCGTGGCTTTGAAGTTTGACTTCGAAAATCAACCGATGATCGTCGGCCACTTAGGCAGTTCATGGTCCACCTCTTCAACCTAGACAGTAATGAGGAATTCTCAATGTTCGATAGTAGCACTGAATGATTTACCGTATCAAAAGCATTCGACAGGTCCAGTGCTACTAGAACAGTTCCCGCACAGGGTCGATTTTGGTTAAGGCCAAGAATTATCTGAGTGTTTATGGCGTTAAGTACAGTTGTGGTGCTGTGCACTTTCCGGAAACCATCCTGATGTGTAGCTGGGCTCAGATGGTGTGTGAGAGACGGGAGCAGCAAGGCCTCAATTGTCTTCGCTACTTGGGAAAGAAGAGATGTCGAACGATAAGATTCTCCTTTATTTGCGGGTTGCTCCGGCTTTAGTAGAGGGACCACTCTTCCCAGTTTCCACACGTCGAGTACTATTGAGAACCTTGGTGAGATAGTCTGCTCCCGCTGGGCCGAAATGTTTCAACATTAGCATGCCTATTCCGTCGGGGCCGATGGATTCGGAGGCTCTCGCCTTCATGATAACCCCCTGAACCTCTTCCCTGGAGAAATCAAGCGTCGCGCTGGTGTTTGGCAATTCGCGCAGACGGTGGGTTACTCGTCGTATCGTTTTGTTAACCGAAGTGTGCAGTGTGAATAGCCGGCTAAAATAGCCCGCGCTCTTTGTTATATCAGGCGAGCTATAGCAATTGCCCACAATCCTGGTACGGGCTTCGTCGTTCATTGTGCAGAATGTCGAATCGTCTATCTGTTCCGCCAGCTCCATTCCTCGACGATCATTTGACGGGCAGGAATGCCAAAGATCGTGATGCGTGTTAAAGTCAGCCAAAATCAAACGGTTTTCGCCTCTGAGTAGCGCACCTATATCGGGACGGTATCCAACTGGGCAACTAGTAACGTAAGGAATGTATATATTAAACATTTCGAGCTTGACACCGCCTGACCGGATAGCTATGCCCTGACATTCTAGGGTAGTATCCCTGTGGTCGATGAGACGATACTGCACGGTGTTATGTAAAATGAAGGCCAAGCCTCCACCATGATCTCGCTCGCGATCCTTTTTTATTATATTATAGCCAGCCCAGCTCAGAAGATCTGAATGGGCGCTCAGTTTTGATTCCTGGATCGCAGATATTGGAAGGTGCTCCTTGGAGTACGTTGCAGTTAAATTGTAGTTTGAAGTGCCTCGGGGGAATGTTCGTAACACTGGGGGGTGAGGGAGTAGTGCATGGGTCTTGATTGTTGCAGCTGTGTAACCTGCTGTGGTGGTTGCCGCACATTGGTGGTAGTTGGCGTCTGAGTAGTATCTACAAGCGGGGCTGACTCCTACAGCAAGGGGCAACGAATGCATTACTCCATTCACGAGTAGTGTGCAGACCAGAGCACGACCGAAACTCTTAGGTAGAGTTTGCTCTGGGTAGCCAAAAAACAAATCATCCGTTTCGATGCGAGCTAAATTGAGAATGCGAATCTCTTGCGGTTTTGCGCACGGCTTCAGACTCACCATATACAAATTCACTCAAAAAGTAAAATCAATAATTTCCTCGGCTGAAAGACCCCTGAAAATGTTTTAAAGATCACGATTGGAGGACATGCACCTGGAATGTTCGGTCACTTAATTGGGAAAGTGCCGCTGAGCAGCTGGTTGAAGTCGACGTAAAACATCATCGCCGTCTAGGAAGTGCGATGGAAGAAGAAGTTGGGTCCTTGTGAAATTTACTAGAGCGGCCATTTAAAAGAGCGGTAATTGGGTTTTGGGTTTGTGGTGGGAGAGAAACTCTGTCGTCGAGTGCTGGTATTCACCCCGTTGGATTAACGTCTAGCCATAATCTACATCACCATATCGCAGATTTGCGCCTACGCCCCAATGGAAGAGAAGGACGATGTGACCAAAGATACTTTGCATGATCGCCTAGAACATGCCTATGAGCGCGGCCCCCGCCATGATGTACAAATCGTGCTTGGAGGTTTCAGCGCTGGGTGTTTAGAGAAGGTATCTTTGGCTAAATAGTCGAAATATTCAGCCTCCATGACGAAACATGTCCAAACTGGCTGAAGCTGATCGACTTCACCGGAGCCTGGAATATGGTTGTATGCTGTACCGGATTCCCGCACAAGAAATTATATCAAGAAACATGGTTGTCTCTGGATCGAAAAACGTGCAACCAATTCGTTCATGTTGTGATAAATGGAAGTCATATCTCCAGTGTTCTAGACGTGCTTACATTCCGAGGGAAAAATATCGACTCGGATCATTATTTTGTAACAGCGAAGATACACACCCACCTCTATGGTGTAAAGAACGCCCGTCAAAAACAAAAAACGAAGACTTACCGGAGATGGCGAAACAGAATCCCCATTTGAAGACGATGGAATAAACATTGCTCCGACGACGAACTGACAAGATGCAAGCATCCGCTTCCTTGCAAGATATGGTCGGACGAACGCGTACCCAACGATTCCAACCTCAATGTGCTCTGCCCAATCTATAAAAAGGTAGACCCCATGGCATGCGCCAATTATCGTCGGAAAAGCCTTCTATAAATATACACAAGGTGCTAACGAGCGTATTGTGTGAGATATCAAATCCGACGCTCATTATTCTCAAATGACTGTATGGTGCAGAGGCGTTAACGATGTCGACTTCCAATCAGATGTCACTTGGAGTTTTCGAAAGAAAGTTTTTTTTTTGGGGATTAAAGGACCTTTGAGGAAACGGATAATGCCGTTGGCGATGGGACATTTACAATTTTTACAACGGCATAAAATATATAATTTAAAATTTAAAATTATATGTAGATTCACATTCACGTATGTATGTATATAATTGTGTATATACAACTGACTATCCATGCATGAATGTAAAAAATTTCCTTCCATATGATTTTATTTCCTAATTTATGCTTCAATTAGCCTAAAACATATCGACTCCGTACGACCGTAAAACTGACTCAGCTGTTCCTCTTTTGTACAAGTTCGCCAGTATTGACTTTTATAAATAAATTTTAAAGAAACTAATAAAATTTACTTTTTTTAAATAAATATGTATTACCACATGGATCATGAATATTTGACTAGCATTTATATTCGAACCTAAAAGTTCTGAAATTTGCTAATGAAAATTATAAATGTGTTTTGTGAATGCATACACTCTGACAGCTGGCAAAATCGTCATTGCAAGTGTAAGATATGTGGGTACGTCTAAGGATAAGCTTATTTAGTTGTATGGTAACCTTGTACACTAGTTATACATATAACAACTTTTCAGAAAAGAAAAGAGAAAGAAGGAGAATGGAAGAAATAAGAAAAATGGCGACTTCCTGTGAATTAATAAAACGAGACACACGCTAAAACCTGCTTTTGTTTCTTATCGGAAATTAATGGAGGCATCTCGAACGTTACACAAGCAATTATGACTATTAACAGAATATCCCTCTGTCGGTCCCATGGTATGGTTGGTGGTATATAAAATGATTAGTTTGGCTATTACGCTTAATACCAAAAAGGCATAATACATGCATGCATATACACGTTCTCGTATTTAGTGATAATCTGCAGCCAGTTTCTCTGATATATTTTATGATTGTTAAATCTTTTGATTGGTATTCTTTGGGAATATTTGCAACTGTCGTAACTAAATTTTTATTCATGCTTCTAGTTCATTTATTCAAGCAAAGCTCATTTCGTAACATCGAGGGACATTTGTGTTAGTAGCTCTATTTCTCTGCAAATTTGTCGGAAACTAAACTGACTGATATCCACTGACTGTTTTGCTTGTGCAATATGTTTACATTGGAAATAGAGTATTGTATAAAAATGCATTTGCAATGCAAATTTAATATCATAAATGCACGAGTAAGGTAATTAACTTCTGAGGGTGAGGGCAGCAAAAACTTTCGAAATATAATTGAATATATACATATGTAAGAATCAAAAAAATAATTTACTAACAGCACAATCTCTATTGTGAAAGTTATTACAACTGACGAAACTTATTGAGAAAAAAGGTTATCGAAAATAATAATAAAAATAAAAACTTATATACAAAGAAAAAACAAATAATCGGAGTTATATTTTATAAACTAAAATCAAATAAAAACAAAAAATAATGAAATAAATAACTAATAAATTACTAATATTAAAAAAAAATAATAAAAAAATAAAAAATTTAAAAAAATTCAAAATATAAAAAAAAAACAAATAAAATAAAATAAAAAATACCTAGCAATAAAATAAAATAAAATATCATATAACAAATTGAAATAAATAAAATTAAATTAAAATAATTTAAAACAAACTAAAATATAATGAAATAATATAAAATTATAAAATATAATAAGATAAAATTAAATTAAATTTAAAAAAAAATTCAAAAAATAAAAAAATAAAAAAATTAAAAAATATAAAAATAAACAAATAAAAAATTAAATTAAATGAAATAAATTAAAATAAAGTTAAATAAATTAAATAAAATGAATAAAATTAAAATTAATTTAAGTTAAATAAAATTAAAAAATAAAAAATAAAAAATTATAAAGAAATAAACAATAGAACAGAATAGAACAGAAATAAATGCAGATAAAATAAAATACAATAAAATAATGAAAAAAAAATAAAATAAAATAATACAAAATAAAACGTATAAAAAACACATAAAAAATTAAAATTACAAAAAAAATAAAAAATAAAAAAATAAAAAAATTTTATTATTAAAATGAATAAAGAAATACAAAAATTAAAAATAAAATAAAATAATTAAATAAAATAAAATAAAATAAAATGATATAATATAAATTTAAATAAAATGATATAAAATAAAATGAAGTAATATAAAATAAAATAAAAAATTTTTCAAAAGGAAACTAAGATAAAAGAAAATAACATAAAATTAAATAAAATTAAATAAAAAGAAAAAAATTAAAAAATAGGCTAAAATAAAGAAAAAAATAAAAAATAAGATAAAATAGAAGTAAATAAATTAAAACATATAAAAACATATATAAAATAAGAAATATATAATAAAATAAAAAAATAAATAAAAATAAAATAAAAAAATAAAATAAAATATTAAAATAAAGTAAAATAAAATAAAATAAGATAAATAAAATAAAATAAAATAAAGCTTTCAATTTAAGATCTCGACGTAAAATTCACCAAGTCGTCCCATACGACAGTCCGAGTTGCTGCGAACGGCGCCGAATCGACTCTCCACGGTCTTAGTGTAAACTTTCAGCTACGGCCGCTATATTTTCTTCATTGAGTGCAGGACGTGGTCTATTCGTTCGAATATCTGTCAAAAAAAGGCTATTGAAAAGTGACCCCTACTTGGATCACCCTTTATAAATATTGCAGTTACATACGTATGTGTGTGTAGTTTCGTACATTTGTAAGTATGCATTTCAATTTATATTGCCAGGTGTTCATTGTAACGCTCTTTGGCACGCAAATGCATTAAGTAGAATTGCAAAACCATGTAGCATTTGTATAAACAGTAAACAACAACAACACTCATTATGACCAAATACAGAAATCTGAAATCAGCACTGGAAATACATTTGTGCACTAATGAAGAGCTTAAAATCAATAACAGCGACACAAATGACATTTACAACGTTCACACACACACACACACATATGCTCACTTTGTACTGATTTAACCGAGATCAGTTAAAATACTACAACTAACATTTGCAACTAATGAATTTCATTTGACAATAACAACATTAAAACACTTTATGAACCCAAAACACACTCCTACCGCCAAGCAGCATACCACAGTTTCATACAACTATTGGCGCTTGACCCTTGTCACGCTTCTGAAATTATCGTGCATAATTAAAATTATGTTTTTCGGCATATTTTGCCTTTTTGACTGATGTCACATTTCGCCATACTATGGTCGCACGTAACAGACTGCGCGAGGTACTAAGAGCTGCTGATTAGCCCCTGCACGGGAGGTGGAGCTGGATGGGGGTGGGGGAGGGTTGGGAGTCTTTCTGCGGGGAGCTCCGTTGGGCTGTGGAGGCCTGGGGGAGTTACCAAAAGTGGGTAAATGTGCTGAAGGAACTGCCGTGTGGGCTAGAGACGCCATATTTGAATGGTTCTGCCGATAAGTCATCAGAATCCGCCGGTTTGTTATTTTTTAAGCGGGCAATCGCTATTCGGTCTTATAGTCCTACCCAGTGTGATGATATGGCTTGATACAGCAAACTTGTTTTCCAATATAGATAAAACGGCAGAAGCGTGACAGGGGAACCACCGTGAAATACCAAAGACCATTTCCAGCACTAAAATCTGTCTTCTAACTATTCCCTCAATTACTTCCACTTGGCAATAACCGCTCTTAAGATCGAGTGCTGTGAACCATTCTAACGAGTCTAGAGTATCGTCGATCCTGGGCAAAGGCCATTTTTCTTTTTCACAAATCATTTTCGTCATAATATTTAATTTAAAAAGTCACTGATTTACCAAAATACCGTAATTCATTGAATTTTTTTTTTAAATTGGTACATGGAGTAAAATTTGGTCGAAGTCGGGATCCTACTGGTGGGGTTTGGAGATTACCGCTGCACTATTTGCCGGTTGAATCGGAAAAATATGTGGCACCTCCGCCACTCTACAAAATCAACGGCAACTCTCCCTGGCCTGACTGAAATACAGTACAGCTGATTAACCGCTCAACCTCTCATTGGAAACACAATAGATTTGTTGTAATGCTTTTGTAATCATATTTACTTCAATAAACTGTACTCTGAGTTTTTCTCTTTCGCTACATTGGTGACCTCGACATACATAGGTTTTACACATTTTTCAAGGCGCATCAACAACGAATTCAGGCAAAGCAGTTATTTATATACTTAATTTTTAAGCAATTAAAATCCGAATACATCCGCTTCTTAAAGAATTTTTTTTGTATAAAATTGTACGCATAATGGACGAAGATATCGTTGGTGAAACAGCAACCACTTCACTATTTTCAATACATGTGAAAGATTCTGCGAATATGATTGTGCGCGTTCCTCCATTTTCAACGGAACACTCAGCACTGTGCTTCGCTCAACTCGAATTTTAATTTCGGATTCGAGCCATAATAGAATAGAATAGAAGAAGCCAAGTTCCATCATTCGGTCTTCCTCATCGATACGCAATCCGCAGCCGAAGTTGAAGATATGATTGTGCTACAACCGACATCCACGATCTATTTGACCTTGAAATTCAATCTCATCGAACGAAATCAAAAGACGCCAATCTGTTCCAATTGCTGGATGGTGAACAAATTGAATATCGCACTCCGACAAAGTAAATGAGGTTATGCCAAGTGGAACACATTCCATTGCTGCTATCTCCGAGGCACAATCTTTGCGTGATGAGATTACTGACATGCGCAAATAACTCGAAACACTCAATACACGTAAATCATCTATCTTAAGAACCCTAAAACGCTTTTTCACCGTCTTCAAGTTTATAGAATGGTAGTCTAATAAGGCCAAATCATGCTTCGGTGTATCTGAGGTTAAGTTCCTTGGCCACCAGATAGGATGTAGGGGAATCAAACCACTAGCGGGAAAGGTCGACATCATAAGTGAGCTATCACCATCAACAACGGTACAAAAACTACGTGAACTCCTCGCAACTATAAACTTTTGTCGGAAATCCATCAGAAACATTTAACGAAGTTATTTCTGGTCTCAACATCACCAAATACTTTGGACGAAGTCGGTGCGGTTTGCAGCAAGGAATAAGTGGTTTTTAGGAACCCCTGGCATTCTTCAGCCGAATGCTTCCAGCACTATTAGTAAACTTTACTTCTGATACATGTTTGAGGGTCGACACATAACTATATGCACCGGCCGAGCGCATTTTACCTTGGCAATTCTGAAGGATCCAGTGGATAAGCCATTAACCACATATATTAAACACGTAGGTGGAAAAAGATTACATAGTAGCAGACACGTTATCCCGCGTCGACGCTATTTCAATACAAGAACTAGCTGCTGCGCAGGTGAATGATACAGAATTACAACAACTTCTTGCTATTGCCAACACCTCACTTCATCTAAAGAAACTTGCGTTTCCAGAACACAACATCAACATGTGCTACGATTCGTCACCGCTTCGCTGAGAAAATAGTATTTGATTCACTGCACCCTCTATCTCATCTGGGAATACGATGCTTACAAGAAGCTTGCATCGAGTGCCAACAAAATAAGGTAATAATGACGTTTACTTCGTATGAGTATTATTCACACTGAACGAATATTATTTGAATGAGTATATGGGGTAGAGGAAAGAGCGAGAATTCACATAAATGTTAATATGTGAGCTCTGTATAAATATGTATCTAACTACTTGAGATAAGTTTAGTGCATTTTTTTGATGAGCGTATATACATAAGACAAAGGTTTTCATATACATAAATAGTCTTCATTTATGTGAAATCTGATTTACAGTTACGATAAAGGGAATAACAACATACAGTATGAGAAATCCGCTAAGTTTTTAACAAAGTGAAAGCTGTACTTTCTTTGGCATTACTAAGATTATGACAAGCCCTTAATATACATTGTAGTGAGTGTGGAATGCTCGTAGTTTGTGGATTCTTGAGTTTTTTCGTTTCTCCTGTCCTTGAGCCTGCGTGTTGTTCTTTCTTTTGGATAGATGTACAATGTTGCTGGTGTTGTTATTTGGATGTACATTTGTTGAACGTGTATATGTGTATGTTTTCTGAGATAATAATTTTTTTATAAAATTTTTATTTAATTAAAAAATTTGACAATTTTTTTTTTTGACCCTCTAATTGCATTTGGTTTTATTATTATATATATATTTCTTTCTTTATTATATCAATAATACTTTCTACTTTAATGTTTTATATTTTTAATTATTTTATGTTTAAAATTTTTTTCAAAATTTTTATTTAGTGTGATTAATTTTTTGGTATTTTTAAATTAATTTATTGTATGCACCTTTTTCGACAACCCTAATTTATCACTTGGTTTGTATGTATGTATTTATGTATTCAATTAATATATATTTGTCACTTTTTTGAATAGCGGGTATTTTTCTCTTGACTTTCGGCTCATTTTTAGTTTTTCCATTTTTTTTACATTTGTAGGTGTGTATTTTTCGCTTTTAGCGAGCGATGTTTATTTATTTAAATATAATATATTTTAATTCTTTTATTTCAATTAAATTTAAGATATCAATACCCATCAGATTTTCAGAAATTATTCATGGTTTTATCAAATATTGTTTGGAGTTATTTAGAATTAGAACATACTCCTTGACAATTAATAAGGAAGTAAAAAACTGGATTTTCAAAATCTAAAATTAGCGTATGTTACTAATAAATTGAAATAGTTATCCAATTGTGTGTCCACCAAAGTCTGGTGTTCTACGATTTCTTTTTCGATTCGAATATTTTCATTTATTAGATTTGTAACTAGATATTTTAGATAAGAATTTTATGCCCTTTCAGTTATGTTCCCCATTTTCCCATTTTTTTTGTATGTGCGCTTCATTTTTTTTTTTTTTTGAACTTTCTATAAATTAAAGAGTGAAGTACTTGATGCATTTTCAATATAACCTAATTATACTATTAAAAGCAAATTCTAGTAACATACATTTCGGTGATATTTATAACATCCCTGTGTGAAAAGTGGAGTATTCCGATTAGGTAAACTCAACTTTTTTTTTAACCATATGATGCTTGTTCTATTTTTAAGTCTGTACAACAGTTTAAAGTAACTAGTAAAATCAAAAGAAAATACAAACACAAATGTACGATGAATTGAATAGTTTAAACCAGTGAGCACAAGTAAATCGAGATCATAAAATTGGCTGAAAATTATATTAATGAAAGATTTATTTTGAAATTTTATTTCTTTTAAAACATTTATTTGAAAAATTAAGCAAGTTTTATTCCATAAAATTTAAAAAAAAAATCTGATTTGGACGTCAGGTAAGAATTCGGTTTCAAGCGATTTAGTGAAAATCTTAACCTTTCTTTTATCAGACGAGGCGATATGAATAAAAAGAAACATCTTTGGTTCTTTGCGATAATATTGACAAGCAGGGACCATAAATAATTATTTTGTGTATTTTCATTAATGAAAAAGGGTTTTCACACCATTGATTCCGCTTGCGTACTTTCTTAAAATCTGTAGTGATTTCATATTTAATAATTTTTTTAATCTTGACTTTCCATGTTTTACTTGAAGACTGGGTTCAACCTGGAAACTCTAAATTTGATATATTAAAATGAAATGATATTTGTACTTACCTTTTTCCAATTTACGGTTATACTCACCTCACCCATTACTTCTTTTCCATAGTTACCTGCAAACCTGTCCTTCTCTTTCCCCTCTACGAATGTAAATTGAATTAAGGAAAGTGTAAATATTAACGTGACAACGTGCGCTATCTCGCAAGAAAAAGGGTTGTGTGCTAAATTTACAACCGAAATAATTCTAAATAAACTAATGGGCCCAATTAGTGAACATAAGTCATGGTACGAAAGCCAATCACGGAATTAACGAAAATAAAAAAATTTAATAAAATAAATTTAAATAAAAAACATAAATTGCGTAAAAATAGATATTGAGAGTCGTGGCTTTCGATTTATAGTGCAGTAAAAGAAAAACATACATACGTACATACCAACTATATAATAATAATTATAAACATATAATAACACATTAAAATATAAATGTTGGCATTCGTATTTAAATATGCATTCTCTCTAAGAAAAGCATGTAAAAATTTGGAAAGTGCACTTACATACTAACACTAAATTACATTCCATACCTAGGCTACAACAGAATCCTAAAGAAAACGGAAAACAGTTCTAAAAAATTCTATTAAAAAAATATAATAACAAAAGATAATTAGCAGCACATGAGTAGATGAATTCCAGACGCCCAGGGGGGCATTTACACCAATAACCTGAACACAACAAAGGAGTAATTCTAGCCCATATGCTCCTACACAAATAACTGCAGTTTATATACTGCAGGATCATATGGGCTGGGATATATATATATATATATATATGTATATATATATAAGTTAACGCCACATACTCTGAAATTGGGCTCCAAAACTTCTCACACATAAATATGTAATTTTCCATAGCAAACAAGCTGCGTAAGCATGTGACCTACAATTAGGTCGCTATCTCACGGGCATATGACCCACACGCGCAACCACCAAATTGCTGATCGTGCATTACCATTCATGGGAATGGACAAAGCAAATAACTTAGCAACAACAATTCGCAGCCAATCACCTGCGCTGTCAACGTTACTTTTTAGGATAAATAAATGTAAGAAATATATGTAAAAGTAGTAATTAAGTATATTTATATATTTTTTTGGTTTATAACAAGATAAACCAATAACTGGCGCCCAACGGCCCAGTCGCGTTAAGTTTCCGAAAAGTAAGGCCCTCAAGTAGTGCCTCGCGACCTTTGCGTTAAAAATCAGGTAATTAGTGGCCCTAAAGTAGTGCCCCGACGCATTGGAAAAGTGACTATTCGTGATAACTAGAGGCTCTAAAGCAACTAGACTGCCAATAGTAGCTGGAAATGCAAAAAGGATCAACAGCCTCGTTCGCCGTGGGATTAATGTAAGGCTAGACTTAAGGAATTTATTCAAGTGAAGTTGAATTTTAACTAAGTGAAATTAAGAGAAAAATAATAATTTTCAAATTCAAGATTTTTAATAAAACCCATTTAAAAAAAATAATTAAAATTAATAAATGAAGTAAAGATAGTTGATGCAAATTTAACATTTTAAGTGAAAGTTTTATAATTAATAGGAATTTAACTCATACTCCAAAATTTCTTATTTTAAATTATCTTATCAAATTCTCAAATAAATAATTTTCGAAAGAAATTTAACCCTTTAGTGTAACAATTTTTATTTATTTATCAATCCAATTATTTCTTACTTTAACAACAGGCCCGTACAGCCTATAATATAAAAATAACCTATAGGATAATAAAAAAACAACTCTGGGATTCACCTCCACGGGACCCTCCAGAGATTGATCAAATCAAAATAACTAAAAAAATTTTTTTAACTAGAATATTAAAAAACGAAAATGATTAGGCCCGCTATCCTAAACCCTGAAGATAACCAACCTCAAAATAGTCCTGAATTAACAGGCGCCATAAGGAGCCTAGTGTCACAAATACTTTCGGCCGAAGCGCCATCAGTGATACAAAATGCCTTAAATCCCAGACAAAAAATAGCGACAGATGAGGCAACGATGTCAGGCATGCGAATAACCTGACGGGACTCGATAGAGTACCAGACGTCGTAAGATGTCTACGGAACTTCTCAGGTGACCCAAGGGAATTCTCCTCATGGAAAAGGAGCGTCGAAAGAATTCTTAAGATTTACGAGCATGAAAAGGGCACCCCACGTTATTTCGGCATATTGAATGTTATTCGAAACAAGATAACAGGGAACGCCGACGTAGCTTTGGAGTCTTATAATACTCCACTAAACTGGACCGCAATATCCAAGTGTATGAATGGGTATTCACGCGGATGGATGGGTATTCACGCGGATAGAAGGGACATTAACACTCTGGAATACCAGATGACCACCATCTTCCAGGGAAACAAATCCATAAACGAATTCTACCAGGATGTGTTCTCCCACCTATCTTTGATCTTAAATAAAATATCCAGCCTCGAAATGAGCTCAGAATCGATGCAACTACTGACAAAAACGTATTGCGACAAAGCATTGGATACGTTCGTCAGAGGCTTAAACGGAGAGCTACCCAAGCTTCTGGGTATAAAAGAACCAACGGATCTCCCTCAAGCTCTGCAGTTATGCATGAAATTGCAAAACCAAAACTTGAGAACACAGCACGCATTCGGCAATCAACCCATTTCGCGAAAAAATAACACACCTCCACTTCCACCTAGGAAGCAACAACCCTTTTTCCCTAATCTCGCATTCATCCGCAGCCAATTCCTGGCACAGGAAATCTTGGCCTACCAGAAGCTTATAGGAACGCTCAACCGCAATAACAACCATTTCCTCAATACCAGCAACTCCCCAAATACCAACAATTTCCCAATACCAATAATATTCACAACAACACCAACAATATCCTAAGAATTTGAACTCAACCAAAACCTCCAGTCCCAATGGATATAGATGAATCCCTCAGGACAAAGAAAGTGGATTACATGAATAGACCGACCAGTAACTTCCTTGCCGGAAAAAGGCCCGTACCTCCTTCTAATCAGGTACGTCAACCCTTTAAACAAAACAGGATAAATAACATAGAAACAACAGAAACAGACTTAAGACAACAACCTGACGAGCCAGACGAACATTCCAGGACTATTACAATCAATACACTGCATACGATAACGACACCCCCGAAAGCCTTACTGAAGGAAACTCATACTAATTCTCCGACATACATTTTTTAGGCTTACAAATTCCACGCTACCATATTTCCAATGCAAGGACAGTAGCGGGAAAGTTCTAAATTTTTTAATTGACACAAGTTCGAATAAAAATTACTTTCAACCAAATCTCGCAAAAATACGCATCCTCAATAAGGAAATTTTTTACGCTACCTCAGTGGGAGGAAACGTTAGGATAACCCACCATACCTACATCAATCTTTTCGGATTAAAAGACGAAAACCTTAAATTTTTCATATTATCTACACTTAAATCCTTCCACGGTATTCTCGGTATCCATAATCTAAAACAATTAGAAGCCGTAATCTTCACATCAAAAAATCACATGCTAATAAAAAACCGTTTGAAAATAGCCATCAAACAACATGAATCGAAATCAGTAAACAATATCGAGTTATGAACAAACCATCTTACAGGTGAACAAACGGAAAAACTCCGGAATTTATACTATCCATACCCACAACTCTTATCCGATCCTGACGAAAAGATAACGCACACGACAGAAACGCACAAAGCAGAAATAAGAACCACAAATCAAGATCCAGTATATTCAAGATACTACCCATACCCAATGTCCCTCAAGGACGAAGTAGAAAAGCAAATTTGAAAATTGCTTGAGGATGGAATAATTAGACCTTCCAGATCCCCATACAATTCCCCCATATGGAACGTGCCAAAGAAAGCTGATGCATCTGGCACAAAAAAGTATAGAATGGTAATAGACTACCGTAAATTAAATTCCATCACAATACCTGACCGCTACCCAATTCCAGACACTAACGAAGTACTTTCGCAACTCGGAAAGAATAAATTCTTTACAGTGCTCGACCTGAAAAGTGGTATTCATCAGATTCCTTTAATTGAATCTGACATCGCAAAGACAGCCTTTTCAGTCAATAATGGAAAATACGAATTTACCAGATTACCCTTCGGCCTTAAAAATGCGCCTTCAATCTTCCAACGAGCATTAGATGATATCCTTAGAGACTACATAGGGAAAATATGTTTCGTTTACATAGATGATATTATAATTTTCGGAAAAGACGAAGACTCTCACTTTAAAAACGTAGAAACAATTTTTAGGACCCTACAAGATGCTAATATGAAAATTCAACTAGACAAATGTGAATTCCTCAAGGAAGAGGTAGAGTTTTTGGGATTTGTTGTCTCAAAAAATGAGATAAAAACAAATCCAGAAAAAGTGAAAGCAATTCTAGACTTTCCACCGCCTCAAACTATAAAAGATCTTTGATCCTTTTTAGGAATCTAACGGTACTTTTGAGAGGTGAGGAGGGACGCATGTTCAAAAACCTTTCAGCCAAAATTAAAATTTCTCTCGACCATAACGCAATGGAAGCGTTTAATAAATTAAAAAATTCATTAGCATCCTCTGACGTCACGTTAAAATACCCCGACTTCGAGAAAGAATTTCACTTGACAACCGACGCATCAAACCACACCATAGGAGCAAGGTGGTAAACCCATAATGTTAATTTCCAGAACTTTGAGCAGTACCGAGGAAAACTACGCAACTAACGAAAAGGAACTTCTGGCCATTATATGGACTTTAAAGACCTTTAGAAATTATTTGTATGGTTCGACCACAGTAAAAATTTTCACAGACCATCAACCCTTGACATACTCACTCAGTAGCAGGAATACTAACAGTAAACTAAAAAGATGGAAATCCATATTGGAAGAGTATAACTACGAAATTAAATACAAACCTGGCAGTAATAATATTGTCGCAGACGCACTCTCCCGACCACCACAACAAATAAATTCTTTATCTGCAACCCAACATAGTGACGAAAGTTCAGCCCAAAATTTAATACCATATACAGATGCACCCATTAATGCATTTAAAAATCAAATTTTTATTTCTACAGGCGAAACCACCTTATCTTACCAATTTAAATTACCTTTTCCCACTTACCATAGACATAAAACGACTTTACAGAAGAAAGTCTTACCACATTGTTGAAAAGATATCTCAACCCCACAGTAACAAATTGCATAAAAACCGAAGACCACATTTTAGGAAAAATACAAACCCTTTACCAAATCCATTTTAGCAGGTATAAAGTACGTTATACCCGGAAATTCATTAGAGACGTCACAGACGAATCAGAACAGGAAACGGAAATTATGAACGAACATAATAGAGCTCATCGAAACCCCACAGAAAATAAAGTACAACTCTTAGAAAGATGTTATTTTCCACAAATGAACGCCAAAATTAAACGAATTGCAAAACAGTGCAAAATTTGCTTAGAAAATAAATACGAGAGACATCCAGAAAATCCCATTCTGAAACCAACTCCTATTCCTAACTACCCAGGTCATATCGTTCATATAGACCTCTACCATACTAATAACAAAATAGTGCTGACGGCAATAGATAAATTTTCTAAATACGCGCAAGCAAAAATTGTACGATCCAAAGCAACGGAAGACATAAAAAACCCCTTAAGAAGTCTCTTGACTACATTCGGAATCCCCGAAAATGTCGTAATGGACAACGAAAAATCCTTAAATGCAGAACCTTTAACCTTTATGCTAGAAAATCAATACGGTATTGAAATATTCAAAACCCCTCCATACAAAAGTTCGATAAACGGACAAATAGAACGATTACATTCCACACTTTCTGAAGTGCTGCGTTGCATTAAAGCGGAAAACACCCACACCGTCTTTGAGGACCTCCTCAATTGAGCCATATTCAAGTATAACTATTCCATTCATTCCACTACCAAACGAAAACCAGTAGAAGTATTTTTCGGAAGAACAGTAGGAACAAATCCAATGCAATTGGGCAGAGAAGAAAATGTCCAAAACCTTAAAAATAAACAAGAAAAGGACTTACAACTTCATAACAAAAATAGGACCGCATTTAGGACATACAATAATAACGACGTTATTTATGTAAAAATAAATAAAAGATTAGGAAACAAATTGACACCCCGATATAAAAAGAAATAGTAATAGAAGACAAAGGCAACACCATTTTGACACAATCCGGCCGCACCGTTCACAGAAGCCATATAAAAAGTAAATCACACTATTCTTTTTCAGGGTCCTATTTGCCTCCTGCAATGCGGAAACAAAAAATTTAGACTATACGACCAGTCCCATAGTAACAGTAGACGTAGGAACCGCGAAGGTTCAAATCGGAACATTTCGACTAATACACACTACAGACCTCGACCAGTACGACTCCTTACTCGACAACATACACGCCGCAATAGAATATGATATAACTAAGAAAAGCAGAAGTTACCAATTCCTTTCCCAAGAAGAAAAATTCACCCGATGCCTCCTTTACCACCTGAAACCCAGAAAACCCAAAAGAGCAATCGAATCACTCGGCACAGCCTGGAAATGGCTTGCTGGATCCCCTGACCATGAAGATTTTAAAATACTAAACGATAAAGTCAATAATATAGTAAGTAATAAATATAAAGTAAAGTAAAGTAGTAATAAATAAATCCATTTTCGAAAGAATTTATAATTTAACTCATATTTCAAATGTAATTTTAAGCGAAATGAAAACTCTTAAATTAGAAATTGAAAAAAATATGGAAAGAAAATTGAAATTCATTAAAGAAGAACTAATAAACATTGATTATTCAATACAATGGGCAAAAGCCGGAATTATAAACTCATTTATATTATCTAATGAATAATTAATAGTAATTGAAGAAACGCTAGAAAAGCAAAATATGCCTTATTTAAATTTAATCGAAGCAATTGAATTTAGTGATGTTAAAATTGCATCAAATTTATCTTCCATTATTTATATTGTAAAATTCCCTCTAACAAGCAAAGAATCTTGTAAATTAAGTAAGGCCAAAGCTGTAAAACAAGGCCATAAAGCAATTAAACTCGAATATGAAAATTAATAACTTGTAACAATGAAATTTTTGGTATAGAAAATAGTTGTAGGAACATAAATAATTTAGTTTTATGTAAGCAAAGTAGTATAAAAGAAGTCACGTTTACAAGTTGCATACCAAACATTTTGAAAGGATATTCATCCAACTGTGCCCTAATAAACAACCACCATATGGCCACAATAGAAGAGATAATGCCCGGACTATTATTTATCAATGGTTACGATGGACCCTTAAAAATAGAAATCAAAGAAATCAATTTGAATGGTACATTTTTGATCAAGTACGATAACCAAGCTTATCAATAGAAGATAAACATTTTGTTAGCAAAAATCAACTCTTTGCAAAGCCCTTACCAGCAATCATAAAACCAACCAATGCTACAGTAAATCTCGAGGAAGTTCTTTCTTTACAATATCTGAAAGAGCTCAATGTAGCGAACATCCCAAGAATAGAGGATGTCAACATGAAATTCAAAATAAGTACTTTCACATGCTCTTCGATAATCATATTATCACTAATTTGCCTACTGGCCTCCATAATTGCTAAAAAATTAAAAACCAAAAGACAGCCAATCACCTGCGCTGTCAACGTGACTTGTTAGGATAAATAAGTGTAAGAAATATATGTAAAAGTAGTAATTAACTAGCAGTTAAGACATTAAGACGTCAAATAAAGAATCGACTTTATGTCGTAAAACAAATTTATATTTTTTTTTGGTTTATAACAAGATAAACCAATAACTTATATATATATATATATACATATTTAGCGCTTTCTAATCGCTGAAGCGATTTCGGCCAAGTTCTTTCTCCAATTTGTGGTTTTGCGTCTTGATGTTTTTACCAACAAATGAAGGAACCTACAGTTTATTCTAAGCCGCCTCCTAACGGCCAATGGATTTTTATGATGAGCATTTAGTTCATGCCAGAAATACACTCGGAGGGAGTGACATTCTCTGCCCAGGGGCGACGAAATTAGAAAAATTTATTTTATATAATTTTAGATGTTGGTCGAACCTGAGCTGGCAATACGCAATGCTAACCACTCGGCTATCGCGGCCGCGGCTTTTAATTAACATTTAAAAAAAACTTATCTGATATATCTATCAAACTGTCAAAAATCCCCTAAGTCAATATTATCCTCGTATCTTTCTATTCTTCTTCTTTGGCGTAGGCACCGCTTACGAGATTATAACCGCATCAACAACACCGCACCATTCGTTTCTTCTCTTTGATGCTTGGCGCCAGTTGGAATTACCAAGTGTGATACTTCCAACGGAGTGGAGGTCTTCCTCTGCTTTCGCCATCGGATACTTTCAAAGCTGGAGCGATTTTATCCATTCAGACGACATGACCTAGCCAGCTTGGCCGCTGTCTCTTGATTAGCTGAACTATGTCGTTGTCGTCGTATAGCTCGTTCAGCTCATCGTTCCATCGTCTGCGGTATTCGCCGTTGCCAACGCGCAAAAGACCATAAATCTTCCGCAAAACTTTTCTCTCGAAAACTCCTAAAGCCGACTCATCGGACGTAGACATCGTACAGGCTTCTGCACCATATGTCAGGACGGGAGTGATGAGTGACCTGTAGAGTTTGGTTTTGGTTCGTCGAGAGAGTACTTTATTTTTCAATTGCCTACACAGTCCAAAGCACCCGTTGGCAAGAGTGATTCTGCGTTGGATTTCAAGGTTGACATTGTTGCCGTTGTTAAAACTGGTTCCTAGGTAGACGAAGTTATCTACGATTTCGAAGTTATGACTGTCAACAGATTCATGTCAATTCCTAGATAAACGGAATTATCTACGACTTCGAAATTCGAAGTTAATCGTAAGACTGCCAACAGTGACGTGGGAGCCAAGATTCGCATCTTTGTCTAACCTGGAGAGCGCAGAACTTACGGTTCGATTGTTATGGCCAACGATATCAATATCTTCGACATACGCTAACGATTGTACAGTCTTAATTTAAACCTGGTCTCCTAGATCTAAAGCCACGCTGATAAGGTCCGATCAGCTTGTTGACGGTGGGCTTTAGTCTTTCACACCATGTGCTAGATAGAAACTTATATGCGATATTAAGGAGATTTATCCCGCGATAATTGGCGCAGACCGTGGGGTCTCCCTTTTTTTGGATTGGGCAGAGCATACCTAGTTGCCCATTGAACTGGCATGCTTTTGTCCAACCACATTTTGCAAAGAAGCTGGTAAGCCATCGGCTCCCGCCGCTTTCTTATTTTTTAAGCGGGCAATCGCTACTCAAACTTCTTATAGTCGGGTGATGGCACTTCTATACCATCGTCAACAATTGAGGTTTCGTGTTCGCCATCTCCGGGGTTTCACTTGCACTGCCATTGAACAAGTTAGAGAAGTGTTCCCTCCACATACAAAATATACTCTGGATAGCTGTCACCAGATTACCTCCGCGGTCCCTACACGAGTTTGTTCCGGTCTTGAAACCTCCTGTAAGTCTCCACATTTTCTCATAGAATTTTCGAGCTTTGCCCTGTCCGCCAGCTTCTCAATCTCTTCATGCTCACGCATTTCGTCCTCTTTCTTTTTTGTCAGCAAATGCCTCTCGCTTCCCACCCCGCACTTGTTGTAGTCGATCGCAAAAGTTGCGAGGTAGACAGTCTGCTTTTTCTCCACTGCATTTCGACACTCATAATCGTACCAGCTGTTTTTCTGGTATTGTGTGGTACACAAGGAATTTGCTATTTCGTTCTACAGTTCCCTTATATCGAGCTGCTGATGAGTGCTCATAGAGAGTAGGAGTGCAAGCCGTGTAGAAAACCTGCTGGCTGTCTACTGTAATTGCAACTTTTCAACGTCAAACCTTCCTTGTGTTTATTGACGGGCTCACTTTTCCTTTATACTCATATAAACGTGCATAAATAAATACACGTTATTATTATTAACATATATATGTACAAGCCGACTGGTTCTAAACTCATTCCGATCTCACAACAACAAGCCCAGTGTAAGTATTTTACACTACCGCTAGATACCACCTCCACATATTTGCAAGTCCCCGCTACGTATTGGCATATAGATAGGCAAACCCACATATAAAGGCATCTTGGTATTTTGACAAATTTCACTGTCAAACCAAGCATGTTTTGTTTTAGTTATAAGTCAGGCGACTATGAAAATGGAATGCTTAACAACCGCACTAAGCGTTAAAATTGTTGAAACTTACTACAAACATTCACGTTTCGTGCTTTGAAAGGAGATTATGGTGCACATAATCGTTCAACTACTAAAGCAATTGGTAAAATTTTAAAGAAATTTGAAGTCACTGGATCGGTTAGAGATATTGAAAGTCCTGTGTCGTTTTACTCGTTTCAACCCATATATCGCTGCTGTAAGTAAAAGTGTGGATGAAGACCTGGATATGTTTATTTCTCGACGCTTTTAAGAGCTGAGATATTCTTACGGCACATTATGACGTATTTTGAACTTGGACACCAGATCACTCAAAACTATGCAGTCTACTGTGATTTTTTAAACAAAATTTTTTTCCAGCGGCGAGGCACATTTTTCACTTAGTGGATATGTAAATAAAAAAAATTGAAGCATTTGTGGCTCCGAGAATCCCCAAGTAATTGAAGAGAGCGTAATCTTTCGTTTTGGTGATGTCAATTTTTTATGGGGCTTCGTGAAAAACCGTGTTTATGAGGAGAAATCTTTAACTCTTGAGCACTTGAAAAATCTCAGGAGCAGAGTTAATGCCAAACATAAGTTCTTGTAGGAAAGCAAATCCTTGTGAGTTATAAATTACAAGATGACAAATATGGAAACAGATTTCAAAATTTCCTTGAATATTGGTATTACTGTGCTTGAATCAGATTTTTTTCCGCCATTGTATTGTTTTTTATAAGAATATTTAATAAACAAGATATTCGTCGTTTAATGAAAGACGAACCATTTCAAAAAGCACTGTCTGATATAAAGCTGGTGTCATCGAATTGTGTGAGTCATTGAGAATATTCTCGTAATTCATCGGTCTGAAAATGTTCGCATACTAATTTAGGACATGCTTACTACTTTTCACCGTTTAAATGTTCGAAAAAAAAACTCTTTTTTTGCATAGTCATGTGGACAAACTCTCTGAACAATCGCCAACCGAATTAGAGGAATATGGCGAGCATTTTCATCAACTATCGGCAAGGCTCTTTTGAGTGGCATTTGTTTGAAGTGGCGAGGATGAATACGATGAGGTCAACTTAGCCATTTGAGTTTTAATAAAAACTAAAAATCAACAACTGCATGTGAGTGGGCTATTATGGCCCCAAACATAAAATATAGAGTGAAGAAACGAATATGGGTAATTCAAAACAACGAAAATGTCAATCATTGTGAGTAAGACATATTGAGAAAACCGAATACGACATTTCCGATAATTCAAGTGAATTATTTACTTGAAATAGCTGTCTTCAGGTTGATATTTCTGCGTCAATGAATAAATTTATGAAATGTAGGATCGGTGGCTAAGAGGTTGCTATTTTAATCGATTTTGGTTCGCGATTTAATTTGCTAACATAAATCAACAAGCCTGGGAGGAACTGAAATTCAGAAAAGCAGTTATGTGGAACATTCAGCTAATCAGCTTTTCAAAGGTCTCTATGTTTTCGAAGCACCAATGATTTGAGAAATGATTGGCACTTTAAACGTTATTAAAGATGGCAAGCAATCTCATGGATGAGATACTGCCATCCAGCTAAATGTATTAAAATTAGGTCTGGATGTGAACAATGTTAAAACGGTGCACCCATTTTTTTAAATTTAAAATATTAAAAAAAACCTGTTTTTCGATCATTCCATAAAACTGGTTAGCAACCAATTCGCCGTATTTGAATTGCTTTTGAAAAAAGTTAATAATAAACAAGAAAACGTTATATACCTTCCAACTCAAAAGTAGTGGAAGCTTAGCTGTAGTACTTAAAGGCATAGACACACTGTAAGTCTTTCAGACAGAGAATGCGCCCTCAAAAAATGTAGTTTCAGGATAAGAATATACCATTAAAAGCCTCAGCCAATGCTAAGGGCTGATATTGAGCCGGTTTTTTTGCTCTTAAAAAAGAGAGAAGCTCATCCCATTTACAAATCGCGGTACCTTCTTCACCGTTGAATTTCCGTAGAGGGATAGGTCCTGCCCAGTGTCATAATTGCCACGATAATACTCGTTATTGCAAGTGTATGTTTTATTTGTGGAGATTTACGCAACTCAAAAGTTTGTATGAATCCAAAAACGACTTCTGAATCTAAAAAATGTAACGATTCCGGTGAGAATCTCACTGCTAATTATAAAGGTTGCGCAACATGTATTTCTTTAAAAGATAAGGGGAATAAAAATACCTCTAACAATATCCTTACCTCACAACCTCTGGCAATTGTATTTACTACAGAAAACGATTCTTCTCAAACCAATTTTGCATCCTACGCCCAGAAACGCCCGCCCCGTCCGTAAACTCACTTAAAAATAACTTTATACGTAAGTATTAATTATAATTAATTAGCATAAAAATTAACATAAAAACGAGTTTCAATTATTCCTATCAATAGATTATATCTAAATGCTAGTGTCTGAAACTAGTTTAGCCAAAAGTAAGAATTTCAATATTGATGAATATGTGTTTTATGACACCAAATATCATGGAAGAGTATTGTAAGAATACCTTCACTATACCTCAGTTCATACATACGATAGCTCTGGTGGAATAAACATTTCTATGCTAATAACTCCAAAGGGTAGAAATTTATACAAAGCCATTCAAAATAACGGATTTTACGTTATATCTACCAGAAAGCAAACTGGCCGACAAATCTAAGTGAAATTCGAGATCTGATTGACTTTGGAATAACCTGTGTTTTCAATAGATCACAGGTAAACGTAAATCCACTTTTCGACTTATCATCTGATCACTCGCTTTTTTTATGCTCCCTTAACACAACCCCAGTTTTCAACGAATTGTGACCAGTTTAAACCAATAAATTCACAAATTGGCTTAAATACAAAAATTCATAAGCTGGCATTTAAAATCGCACACTTCCCTTAAATCAATAACTGTCGACAACAGTTGATGGCTTTAAAACAATACCACAATTGACAGCGATTGTGTGACAGATTCGATGGGTTGCCTTTTGCTTGGAGTCCAGATATATATGGAGTATAGAATGGCCCGAAGCGCCAAACAAGTGTTCTCACTTTCATAGTTTGGCCGTAAACCACTGATAACTTCATTTGTGATAGCTGTCAGTTTCTTTGTAAAATGTAATAGAGTCTAATACCGAACTTTATGGTGGAGGCCTAAACAAGTTCAATATTTGACTGAGCATCGGATTTGATAAAAGAACATCGGCAGGTGGCACTTAAACACATGCTTTATATCTTTAAAAGCATATTAAGATTGCACTATTTTCCTAAATCTAAGAAGCTCTCGGAGTTTATTATGATCCCTAAGCCAGGCAAAGATCCAAGTTTGGTAGGCTCATATAGGCCTATTAGCCTAATAACGATATTCTCTAAAATCTTCGAAAAACTTTTATAAAAAAAATACAACCGAAATAAGAAATGGACCATACCATGCAACCAATTTGGCTTTAGTAAAAAGCAAAGCGCAATAGCGCAGGTGCATAGAATTGCTACAAACACAAGATAAACCTTTGAAAGAAAACAATATTGTACTGCAGTGTTCCCCTATGCTGCTCAGGCATTTGACAAAGTTTGCATGGATTTACTATTATATAAGATGGTAGGTAAGCTGCCTACAAATAATTATGGCATACTAAAAAGTTTTCTTATTTGCAGAAATTTAGAGTTAGGCAAAAAAGTTGCATCACTGGCAACTACAAGGAATTATTTTAGGGCCCGTCTAATATTCCATTTATACAAGCGATCTTCCCACAAACCGAAACCTCGTCACATCAACTTTTGCAGATGATACAGGATTACTAAGATACATTCGAGCCCCATTACGACCCCTTATAGATTAACATACAACATCATTTAAAAATATTGGACGAAGGGCTAACTACATGGAGAATTAAAGTCAATGAGTCCATACAATGAGTGTATACAAGTAACATTTACCCTAAAAATTGACTCATGCTCTTCAATCTCTATAAATTGTAATATAATACCACAGAAAGAATTCGCTAATAACTTGGGAGTTACATTGGATCGAAGATTCACTTGGAAAAAATACATAGATAAAAAATCATATATAAGTAGGACCTAAGTAAAAGTTAAGCTAAGCAAACAAAGTATTACTTTTCAATACGGAATTAACATCGTAACAGAAGAGATAGAAAAACTGCTTAAATATTACTCGTTAAGGTTAACCACCCAAACTTTCTATCTAAAAGTTTATAGCAGCAGAACTACCCCGGTAATTAAAAAGAAAGAACTTAAGTTTGCGTTATTAGTTAGGGTTTGGCGCATTCAATTGTACAACATGGGTGATATTTCCGCCCATATCCTTCAAGATATTTATTATAATTCACTATATAGCATCGTTTATGATATCTATTTTGTTAAAGTACAAATTTTTTGTTTTCTGATGGTAAATTACTTATATTTATAATTTATTGATTAAAATATATTGTGTATGAGAATTAGCTAAAGTTTTTTTTTTAATTATTCTTAGTTTCTGGAAAGAAAGGTTCAATGAAATACTTTGCGGAAAAAAATAAAAAAATATCAAATTAAACCTCACCCAGCCCCAAGAATGCCACTGTAATTCCGGAACCTATATCTTCTTCAACATATATATCGACGTCATCAAGGAGCTCTTCTTCAGGAATCTTTCCTTTTTCGAGCAAGAAAAGATAAGAAAATTTCAATGTACGATAACATGCATGCATGCATGTAATATTAATTACTCCAATAACTGCCTTTACAATTCTGATACTGGGTTAAGTGTAATATATTCTGCATTAACGGAATATCTCTAGTTTACATTTTGCGTTATCATACTTACCTTTCCCAAGTGGAAATTAGCATATCTACATATAAAGCGTGTTTTTTATAGAGGTATAGAACTTCAAGTTGGCATTACTTTTCAAGATGGCGACCGATTTAACAGCTGTCAAGTGATTTATTCTCAGTTTGGTTTGGCAATTCATCATGAATAGACTCACGCCTGAACAATGCTTGCAAATAGTGTAATTTTATTTCGAAAATAATGGTTCTGTGCGGAAAACCTATCGCGCACTACGTCCATTTTATCGTCGACAAAATCGTCCATCAGAGTAGTTAATTCGATTAACCATGGAAAGTTTTCGCAGCACGTTTACTCTTATTGATAACTCGCATCCCCAGAGAGGCCGTACGGTGCGTACAGAATAAGCTATTGCTGCTGTAGAGCGTAGCATTGAGGAAGACCCGAATGAGTCCATCCGGCATCGAGCACAGGAATTGGATCTGTGTCCATTCACTTTATGGAAGATTTTGCGGAAGGATCTTGGTTTGCGTGCTTACAAAATCCAACTCGTGCAAGAATTGAAGCCAAACGATCATCAAGTAAGGCGTAGATTCGTCGAATGGGCCCAAAGCGAGATTACCGTTATTTCCGATTTTTATAAGCGAATTTTGTTTAGCGATGAAGCGCACTTCTGGTTGAATGGCTACGTCAACAAACAAAACTGCCGCATTTGGAGTGAAGGTAATCCTCAAGTGTACGTTGAAACACCGTTACATCCAGAAAAACTGACTGCTTGGTGCGCTTTATGGGCTGGTGGAATCATTGACCCGTACTTTTTCAAAAACGATGGTGGCCAGAACGATACAGTCAATGGTGATCGGTATAGAGCCATGATTACTAGCTTTTTCATTCCGAATTGGCCTCCAAGATCTTGTGATTTAACACCGCTAGACTACTTTCTGTGGGGCTATGTAAAGTCATTGGTCTATGCGGATAAGCCACAAACGCTTGACCATTTGGAAGACAATATTAGCCGTGTTATTGCCGATATACGGCCACAAATGTTGGAAAAAGTCATCGAAAATTGGACGTCCAGATCGGACTACATCCGCGCCAGCCGTGGCGGTCATATGCCAGAAATCATATTTAAAATGTAATGCCACAAGATTATCTTTCGGATAAATAAAATTCATGTCAATCGAATAATCCATCGTTGTTTTATTGCAACTTAAAGTTCTATACCTCTATAAAAACACCCTTTATATACAATTTCAATAATAAGCGAGTTTTCACGCAGGGTGACTCTTTATCGCAGAGCTAAATTAACCAGGTACAATATGCTACAAGAGTGTACAATTTCTAGCGCGATGATATTGATATTGTTGACCATAAAAACGCACCGTACGTTCTACTTTCTTCAGGTTAGACAAAGAAGCGAAGCGAATGGTTCTGGTAGTGAACTGGTAAAAAGTCATCGCATTCGCGATTTGGCTCCCACGTCACTACTGACAGTCATTACTTCGAAGTCGTAGATAATTTCGTCTATCTAGGAACCAACACCAACAATGTCGGCCTTGCAATTTAACGCAGAATCACTCTTGCCAACAGGTGCTACTTTGGGCTGAATAGGCAATTGAAAAGTAATGTCCTCTCCTGACGAACCAAAACCAAACTCTACAAGTTTAGGAGTTTTCGAGAGAAAAGTTTTGCGGAAGATTTATGGTCCTTTGTGCGAATACCGCAGACGTTGCAACGATGCGCTATACTAATTATACATACGAATGAAGCGAATGAAGAGACAGCGGCCACGCTGGCTAGATCATGTCCTGTTGAAGACCTCCGCTCCGTTGGAAGGATCAGGAGGAGGGTGACCTGGTTTCACTTGGTATTTCCAACTGGCGCTAAACAGAGAGTAGACAGGCCTGCGCCAAAGCAAAAAAAAGAAGAAGAATCTTCATATCACAGAGTTTTGGAAAGTTTCAAGTCAGAAAATTGGGTTGGGGGATTTGATTCCTTACTTACATCTTGCATCTAATGTACAAAAAGCTTTGTACATATGTATAAACATACATAATATATATATAATTATCGCTTTATTACCCCTGTAGTTGTAGAGGCCTACAGTTTATTCAAAGCCGCCGATGGATTTTTATGAGGGTCTTTCATTTCTTTGGTTGACTTTCCCTTGCTTAAGGTGACCGCAATTAGACAAATTATAGGGAAATAAATGAAAAAAATAAAGAATAATAAATGAGAAAAGGAAGAAATTCGAATTTTGGCAAAACGTTCAACCACAGGGGTAAATGCCAGGACTCGGCGACTGAGTTTCTATCCTACTATAAATCCAACACCAAGTTTTCGCTCTTTTTATAAGACATCTTTAGTTACCTTCAGCCTTAATTCTAAAAAAAATCACCAACTAAAACCGAGTGCATGCCCTCAAATTATGATCTTGAAAATATTTGCAGGAGTCGCCATTATAATGGGTATCTCATCCGAAACGCTTTGTATTTTTTCATTGGAAAAGATTAGATGGCTCCTAAACTCCAAATGACACCTTTTTTATTATTTGCAGACACTTTTTAACTAACTTAACTTTAGCGAAAAGTTTCAACGCCTCTCTTCTATTCAAAAACAATATATTGTAACGAATTTGCTAAATTCACCTCGATTATTTTCCAAATCCTTCGAGTCCGATCACTGGATTACTAAACAAACTCCCAAGATTTATTTGTTCGGCTTTTTAACCGTCAGGAATTTATTTGTACAATTTTGTCTTTAGCCAACGGCTTATTTTACAATTATTTATACACACTTATTATCTGCTTCACTCAGCTTATCCGTTTCTCAAACACACAGCTCACAGCAATGTTAACTCCACTAAGTTGTCTACTGTGTTCTCTTGTGATAGCGTCTAACCATTCTGTTCACGCGCTTAAGGATAGGCTGATTGTTCGTTTGCCTGCGGTAGCTGCCGCTACTCCGTTCATCCTTAACGACGTGGAATTTCCTTTAATCTGTCTACCCTTTTGTTTGTCCTTGGTATGGGTAATTTGCATTATACGGCCGCTTCTTTATTTTCTGTCCTTCCGGGAATTGCATTTACATTTGTTTGTCCTTGGTATGGGATTTTCGTCACAATATGTAAACAGGTACAAGTACAATTCAGAATTAAAAACTCTTCTTTATAATTTTATAATATTTGCCTCAAATAAATATAAGGAATGTATATGATTACTACATCAAATATTAATATTCCTACTTTTTTTTTATACAAAAAGTAAGATAGATTTGCTCAAATAAATTTCACACGAAATAAGTTTTTACAATTAGATTTTTTTTTCGAAAAATTAATTTATGTCAGATAGCTAGAACATCTAAGAAAAAATTGAGTGGAACTATCTTCCTTTTTGTATCATGACCAGAGAGTGTATAGTATTGAATCACATTTATTTATATTTTTATTTTTATTACGTTTTCAGATTTATGGATGACATTAATCAGCTTTTCAGGCATATTTGTCTGTCACATTTTCTTCATAGCTTAGCTATTTACGGGTTTGTGCTCTTCGAGATGAGTTTTGGATTGGTCAGTAATAATAACATTATATATAACCATATATTAAAACATAATCTAGAATATGCTAACAAAATATTTTCCCTTAAAGGAATCCAATAAAGTCATATTTGTTCGTATGATAATGTATCTTTGCGCTGCGTTAACATGTGATTGTATGTTTTATGTGAATGGCCAATTTTTATCCACTGAGGTAACTAATTACATTTTCTGCGGAATAGAAACAATTTCATAAAAAGTAGATTTGATATTATATTTTCAGTTGGAAAAAATTCCTTTGGCATGTTATAGCTCTGAATGGTTCCACGAATCAAGGAAGTTCAAAATAATCTTGAATATGATTATTATGCGTTCCAATAAACTATTCTATTTTCAAATATCTTGGTTCACAGTAATGTCCTTGGCTACATTAATGGGCGTAAGTGGTTAATAACGATTGGACACTATTTTAATAGAAATAAAGTTTCAGAATAAATTCGATAAAATCCGAAAGACTTTAACAACCCCCTGTTATGTGCTACATAACTTGAAAAATTTTCTATACGACTTCAATTATAGTTGACGTTCTGACCTGGTAATATCCTAAGATCCGTAGGTCACATTCTTCCTAAAGCAGCTTATAGATAACATATATACATTGTGTGCAACCTATAGTGAACTCATTTACTAATACAAACCCAATTTCATTCCTAATTATTATTTGAGACCAAAGTAAAGGAATTGTGAGGTCGTCAAAACAAAATAAAGGAGCTAATTGAGACCAAAGCCCGGGAATTGGAAGGTTGTGTCCGCGATTTGCTTTTGAATCATCCAATAATTTCGAGGAGCGCCGCCAGGATAAAAGCACTATCCTTTGACCACACAATCTTTTTCCAGACCTTTAAGCTCCAGTTCGAAAAGACGGCTTCAGCAAATAACTGGATCATGGAGGAGAAATCAACTGCACTATTCGTTGCATTGAAGAGACATGTAGAGAAAAGTTTGCAGATAATTCCTGCATACACGTGGAAAGATGCTATGGTAACGAGCATAGAAGACAAATCTGTCAGATGGAATTAGAGAATAGCTATCAGAAGTCCAACGAGACCCTGCAGGAATTTGCCTGTGAGATTGAGAAGCTAGCTCATTTGGAGAATACCTCGAGAGGATAAAAATTCAGAGGTTTATCAACGGAATAAGGGACAAGTATAGCAGTCGAGAGATGTATGCGAATCCAAAGCCTGTCTTTTGTGCAGACCAGCATGCAAAGCGAACTGTTCGAAATTGGAGAGTCCAGATGTGAACACCGTCGAACACCGCCAAAATGAGCGAGTACTAACTGTGGATATGGGCGCGTCAAACTACATTATTCGATCCGACTTGAACACCAAGAAAATTAGTCCATTGCACGTACCTAAGTTGAGAACAGTAACTGGGGACGACACCAAAGTCGCCAACGTGAATATGTCATTGTTACATGAGTTCATAGTAGCGGAAATCGTCGATGAAATCATAAGTGATGTGGACTTCCTCATTGGTCAAGGAATGAAGATCGACCTAAAGAAAAGAGTGTAGGAATACAGAAGTATGGAAGTACCACTAAATATTGGCCATGATCCTGCATACAAGGGAAATGATGTGTTCCTGGTAAAGAACGAGTAGAAAGGAAATGAAAAGGTGCCTCGAGCCCCAATAGTGAAGTAAAGAGGTGTATACAAAACTGCTGAGCAACGCTTTAGGGTTATAAGTAACAAGGTAGAAGGATGTATTAAGGCGAAGAATCCTCAAAGATTTGAAAAAGGAGATTTGGTAATGCTGTTCGATTCTCCACGGAAGAAAAGCTTACACTGCAAGCGGGAAGGTCCGCACAAAGTAATTGAACGAATAAATAACACGAGGTGTCGAATCCAGACCGCTGGAAAATCAAGAACCAAAATAAAAGTGGTTCACTTGGAAAGGCTTGCAGCATTTGGAACAGATAGTGTGTCTGGTCGGGAACCAAAATAAAAGTGGTTCACTTGGAACGGCTTGCAGCGTGTGGGATAGATGGTATGTCTGATCGGGACGATCAGACCTAGGTGGAAGGCAGTGTGATGCAAATTCCAAGTACAAAGAGCAGATAAAAGAAGTGATAGTGTGATTGAAATTCCCCGTACAAAGGACAGACTAAAGAAGTGAAAGTGTGATGGAAATTCCAGACAGTCGAAAAGAGCGGAAGCAGATACTACAGGCAGACGAGTTAGCACATAAACAGAATGTTTCGACCATTGATAGGCATAAACGGAGCAGTAGCAGCTATCACAGGCAAACGAATAATCAGCATATTCTTGAGCGCGTGAAAAGGTATACAAAGAATGGCAGCAGATATCACAGTCAGACGAGTAGAAACGCAGTGGCGTTAACATTGTAGTGAGCTAAAACTGTGTGAAAGGGAAAATAATTGTGTGTTATAGAGATTGTAAAATAAACCATTGTGTATAGTAAAGAATTGTAATTATTGCGGAAAAAGGAAAAGACCTGGGAGTTTTATTTAGCAATCCAGTGATCGGACTCGAAGGATTTGGAAATCATCGAGGTAGCTACGAAAAACTTTACAATATATAAAAATGTTATGTTGGTTTTTGTATGCTTCAAAAACTCAAAAAGTTCTGCACCAATTGAGCTGGATTGTTTTTATCTATTTTTCGAAACAGTCATATATCCGCGGGAGGTGGACCGGTGACTGACCTATTCGAAAAAATCATATTTATGATTCCATTTGCTTGAAATTAGGTAGCTTTTTGCTTAGATTAGCTGGAACATTACCTATTCTCCTGGAAGTAGACCATGAACCGGCCTATTCGAATTATTATCTATATATAAATTCTCCTGTCACAGTGTCTGTCCTCGAGCTCTTCCAAAAGGGCTGAACCGATTTTAATGAAATTTCGTATGTATATTCGTTGGGTCTACGAATAGGTTTTTATCTATTTTTCATACCGGGAAGTGAACCAGAGACTGACCTTTTCGAAAAAGGCGGATTTATGGTTCGATTTGCTTGATATTTGGTACATATGTAGCCTCTTGCTAAGATTACCATCTCTTTTCTCTCTCGTAAGTGGACCATTTATCGACCAATTCGAAACCGTATTTATAGTTCGATTTACGTGAATGATGATTTCCGGGTTGTGAACCGATTTAATTGAGAAAAAAAATTAATTTTTGCTTATATATTATATATCTAAATGGACCAGATCAGGACAAAAAATTGATTTTGCTTGAAATTTTTCTTTACGGGGAAGGGATCACCGACAGACGGACAAAAATTGGCAAAATTTGGATGTAAGCATAGGCGTTCATTTTACTTTGAAGCTTTCACATAGATATTTTCGTGAAAGACTTTAAGTAATGAACTAGCGAAACGCACTTACAAATATTATTTTTTATTACAAAATAATAAAAAAATTAAAATTATGATTTATATGTTACTTAATTAGAACTTAAATGACCCTTTGCAACACCAATTAGAATAAAAATTACCGAAAATACAGAAAGCCACAGCAACGTGTGGTCGGGTCAGCTAGAAATATATAAATTAACAATTTTCCTGCAAATCTTTTTATTTATAATATATTTTATTTTGATTGCATGTTTATTTTATCGATCTTCGTAATTAATCTCGAAGATATCCCAAATCCGTCAAGTTCAATAACTGGACTACTAAATAAAAGTCCAAGATTTGTTTTTTTGACTCTTTAATTGTCAATTGCATCTAATTCCGGCCATCTAATTGAGGATGCAGAGATGTCATTCGGCCAGTAACAACACCGTATTTCACATCATTTGGTCCTGCTTGGTTTTTTGCCATGTTTGTCGAATTTATTGTATTTGTGAATGTGTTGCTTGGCTTTGTGCATGTATATACCTTCCAACCTATGCATTTACGTTTTCACCAATGTCCTTCTCGACAATGGAGCCGCATTAGGTCATCTCTGTAGTTAATGATGGCGTCCATCCGTTGACATTGCCCCAATACAGTTCCTCATCGAACATTCATTGGTGATTTTAATTCATTTAGTACTCGAAATGGGATGAGTCCATAATTTTGTGTTTTAGCTAAGGATTCACCAATAATCATCCAATGTAGAATTGTTTCGACAATTCACAATCTGCATGTATTTCGCCTAAACAACTGCTTCTGACTTTGGTGGGACTAGTTCGCAGCCACTCGTTTGCCACTGTCCCTATCGGACTTCACATGTTATTCCTCCCACAACTTGGGTGTTCTCACCAGTTCCCGCCAGCAGTTACTGTTCGCTCATGTCCATCTACATATCCACCAATAGTCACGTCGCGTGCTTTTCTACCAATTGGAGAGACGGAGCATATGCCCTATTTGGATTGCTCGTTTTAGTTTAGTGACTGATTACAGTTGGATTCACATTCTTCAGCCCTACATATACGTTCCTCTTAAATACCAACAACGAAGGGCAGATACTGGCATATCTCAACGAGCAGCACGGAAACATAAAATTTACAATGGAAACAGAAAAGGATGGAGGATTGAACTACCTTGATCTGACAATAAGGATCGACAAAATCAAAAACAGGCTTAGCTACAGCATTTACAGAAAAGAAACGGCCACAGACACAATAATACACAATACATCGAATCACCCCCAACAGCACAAAAATGCAGCATTAAAGCATTTGGTGGATAGACTGCGAAGAACTCCTCTAACACAAGAGACATACAGAAAGGAACTAAACATAATATATAAAATAGCAACCAGCAATGGATACAAAAACACTCTAGTAGATCAACTAAGAAAGACATATAGATCACACAGAAAAAGCACTGAGGACGAGAAAGCAAAGATTTGGACGACAATGACATACACTGGAAAAACAACATACAAATTAGCAAATTACCTTAAAAAACACAACATCAACATAGCATTTAGAACATCGAACAACTTAGGACAGAAACTTAGAAACAATACCAATTCAGAAGACTCATTTGACAAACACGGAGTTTACAAACTTGCCTGCGAATGTCAATACAGTTACATAGGTCAAACCGGACGAAAAATAAGAACAAGGTTCCGAGAACATATAAGAGACTTCAATAAAAAGAAACAAAAACCTACCGTTATACCAGAATCTAACTTTGCTAATCACATGGTCGAAAATAATTGTTCCCCAGCAAACATCAATAGAACTGTCAAGGTACTTCATATCCAGAAAAAAGGCCGACGCCTGAATGTGCTTGAAAACATGGAAATCTACAAACAGAAAACAATCGATGGAAGAATAATAAACGAGCAAACAAATACTAATTCGTACGAAATATTTGAACCTTTAAAACTGATCTACAAAAAACAACACAGAGATTCAGGTACACCGAACAAAGAAGGAAGCATAACAATAAACAAACAGAACCAGCCAGGAAGCAGCATAAAGCAACATACCAAAATTACCGACTTGTACCCGCCTCAAGGTACCACACCAGCCGTCAAACTATGAAGCCAAAAACATCCACAGGTATACACAAAAACAACCCTTATACACGAGAGCTAACACCACACACACACATACATGGATACTGCATAACAACAACCCATGCTAAGAGCAGGTACCTAATCTAACTATAAATACAGGTACACACAAAAACAACCCTAATACAAGAGAGTTAACACCACACACACATATACATGGATGCTGCATAACAACATCAGGTACCCAATGTAATAACTGAAAATCACTATAAATATCAGACGAAGTATAATGACAGATCAGAACGATCAACGACACTGAAGATGGCAGAACGCCGAAACCGGTCAACTTTTCACCCTGTCGGAGAATCAACTGAACAAAACCAATTCCTCTGAACTGTTGTTTCTGTTGGAGCTCGTCTTACACTCCTTTGCAAAGTGGTCTGGTTTCTCAGAATTAAAAGATTTTGCCAACTTGATTCTTCATGTTGACACCAGAACGCTTCTTCCGATCGACCGCTTTTAGTTCGTTCATCACATCTGGTGTTTCTATTGACTTTGTAGGCTGATATGAGTTAGGCCGTTTTACGTGTTTGGGCATTCACGACAGTTTCGGAGAATTTTGATCATAGCTATAGCCATAGCGTCCTTCGACGGCTCTCATCAATGCCTCGTAATTATCTTAACATATTCCGGAATAGTTTGCAAAATTTCTGCTCCAGGTCCTTCCAACGCAATGAATATGCTCTAGTTATGTACGTACTTTAGCCGTCATTGTGGAAAGGAGTTGTGCCGTCAAAGGATGAAGTTTTTATCCTGGAAGTGATCATCGAAGTGGTTGACTCATTCAAATGCACATCGCAGACACGACCTCCGAATTCGTTGACTTTGGTCTCAATTACTTCGATTTTTTCCTCTTTCTCTTTAAGTTCTGTGCAGTGTCTGTCAATAATCCCTCGAAGCTGTATGAGACGGGATGAAACACTTCCTGATCTTGCATTTTTGATGAAATGTGGGCATTCATTTGTGACTTGTTTGCATCGTGTTCATACAACTTCAGGGAAATGTTGGAATTCATTTGTGACATCTTGGCATTCTGATCATCAATTCTTTTGTGATGTTAGTGTTTATTTGTGATATCTTGGCATTTTTTCATCCATATTTTGTGTAATGTCGACGTTATTTTATGAAATTGCAGCTCATGCGCTCTAGAACAGGCTGATAACAGGTTTGCCTGTTTAGGCGCTATAGAACAGCCTTATGATAGCATCTGCCACTGCTTTTATCTGTCCTTTGTGTTTGGTATTTTTCGTCACATTATTGTTATTTTACATATTATTTTAAACAGTACGGCAACATCGCTTAACCAAGCATTTGTACTGTGTTTGTTAGTAATATAATACAAGTAATAACTTTCAAACTATTGCAAACTTCCGCTTTCCGCCACTTTTAATGAAATAAACAATTTGGGTGATTTTAAACAAAAGCCGCTGCTCTCTATAATTACCGTAAATATTGTAACTGGCTTAAACAAGCATTTATGGATTTTTATCGCTATCATACATAAAAACTAATGAACATGTCAATCGCGTTCTCCAAATATGATGATGCTATGGAACTTCTCAGCGATGATGGCAGCATATCTAAAACAGAGAACTAGCATATTTGGTCCGCTAAGCATGCCTTCGCAGCAACGTTTCAGACTAAATGTGGCCAATTGAATACACGAAGGAAAGTCAGGTCCTTCTACAGTTGATTTTTGCACCTGAGTGTAAGTCTTTCTCCGTAGGGTACTGCGTTGAAAACTTTCAAATTTGGAGTGTGGTCGTCCATACGGACAATATGAACTAGTCAGCGCTACCGCTGTCTTTTAATTCGCTGAGCTATGTCTGCAGTATTCGCCGTTACTAATGCGCGAAGGATCATAAATCGTTCGCACCCGTTTCTAGACGTCAAGAATGAGCGAATTGTAGAGTTTAGTCTTTGTTCCTTGAGAAAAAACTTTACGTTTCACTTGCATGCTCAGTCCACCTTTTGGCAAATGTTACTCTTCATTGGATTTCAAGGCTAACATAGTTATGGGTGTTGATTTTGGTTTCAATTAGCCGAAGTTATCTACGGCCTCAAATGCGGTCGCCTTTACCTCGATAAACTGCTTAGGTAAGCCGAGAATTCTATTTGTACGTGCTTTTAAACTAAGTTCAACAAATAAATTCTTGTTTAGCAATGATATTGCCGAAACTTAACCTAAAAATACTAAAACTGTTAAAAATGTTTCGCTCAATGAGAATGAATGAAAACCGGAACGATTCTAAAACAAACTTTTATTTAGAAACACCGAAAAAGGTGCATTTTCTATAATATATAAAATGAAATTAAGTATTTTTTAGTATCGAATTTGGGAGATCCCACAGCACGTTGAGGTATGGAAATGATGTGTTACCGATGTTATTTTGGGATGCGCAGATACCCAGTAGGGTTGTACCACCCATATAAAGCCATAAGTATGTAACAAAAAATGAGATACGGTACATATATACATATGTAAACATAGTTAAAAACAAATGAAAACTTACAAAGTAACAAGGCACATACATAAATCACAATTTCGTTGTAAAAAATTAAAATATTCAAAATGCATTCATTTTATAAGTTATTCAAGACTTAATCGTACAAATTAATTAATATTTATTAATAGTATTGAACCGATTTTCTTAATTAATCTCGATGAATTCCCAAATCCTTCGACTTCGATCGCTGGATTGCTAAATAAAAGTCTCAAGATTTGTTCATTCTGCTTCTTAATTGCTGGAATTTACTCAACGTTTATTTAGTCCGCAATACTTATAATTCTATTCACTATATACTACTGTTTACTTTACATATCTTTATAACACACAATTATTTTCCGCTGCACACAGTTCATTCTCTTCTAAAACACACAGCTTACTGCAATGTTAACCCACCCCACTGCGTTTTCTACTGGTCCGCCTGCGATAGCTGCTGTCGCTCCTTTTATACCTGACGATGAACCAAACATTCTGTTCACGCTGTCTAGTACATGTTAATAACTCATCTGCATGCGGTAGCTGCTGACGCTCCTTTTATCTGTCCTTCCTACTTGGGATTTCCGTCATACTGCCCTCCACCTAAATCGTCTGCCTGTGGTAGTTTCTTTTGTGCTTGGGATTTTCGTCAAAATATATTCAGAGTAATTAGCACCCACTCTTCAATAAAGACAATTTGTTATAAACATATAACGAAAAGAAGATAGAGGACTTCCAAAAATAATTATTTAGTTCTACTTATCAAACCTGTGGATGAGAAATTTGAAAAAATTTGCTTTGCTGAGACTTTAAAGATCAAGAGGAGGCTTCCCAAACTCTGAAGGAATAGCTATGCATGGCGTCTATACAAGCGAACCCGGTTCAAGGTGCCCCGTTGCTGATATATTGGAAATCTAAGCTCGAAGAAAACTACTAGCGTATTTCCGAATTAGAACGGATCATGCAGCGCTGAAGCCCCAAAGGACAGCTAGCACGGTGGATGGAGAGACTGAAAAGTTTTGACTTTTTTATTCAGCACCACAAAGTAAATACGCACACAAATGCTGACGCTTCGTTCCATATACCATGTAATTGGGAATGTGAATTTTGGATATTAGACGTTTAGCTAATGACAATTACCTATGAAATATCAGCATGACGATCGGTTGAGCAGTTTAAAATTGATATGTGACTGTTTGCATAGAAAGTGATGAAGGTGAAGGTGACCAGTGCTCCCTCACTCTAATAGTAGTTCCAAAGTTAATAATTCCAGACGTTCTCAAGGAATTCAGTTATGGCCACAGTGAAGGGCACCTGGGAATTACGAAAATCTTGGATAATATCAAGAAGCGATTCTATTGGGTTGGTTGCCGTCAATCGGTTGCGGAATAGATTGCTAACTGCAAAGTGCATATTGCAGATAAAGGGCCGAAATTCAGAAGACTTGAACGATCGGAAGCAATGTAACTCAGGTTTACCATTTGAGTTGCCTTGAATGAAGCATGCTCGTTCCCTTTGAGCAGACTAGGCAACAAGTACTTCCTTGTAGTTTTAAATTACTTTAGCAAACGGTCGGAGGCTTACCAAATTCCAAGCTACTTGCGGATACATTCACTTTCTATTTGATTAACACATACGGTGCACCTAAAGAACTGCACTCTGACAAAAGAGGGAATTTTAAAACAACTGTGTTTCAAGAAAAGTGCCTGACACTGAAGTAGTACCATGTTAGCTGGGATCGCGAATCTTTGCCATACGCTTCTTCTTCTTCTTCCTTGGCGTGGGCATCGCTTACGTGATTATAGCCTCGTCAACAATAGCGCGCCACTCGTTTCTTCTTTTTGCTGTTTGGCGCCAGTTAGAAATACCAAGTGATCCACCTGATCTTTCCAACGGAGTGGAGGTCTTCCTCTTCCTCTGCTTCAGCCAGCGGGTACTCCATCGAATACTTTCAAAGCTGGAGCGCTTTCATCCATTCGGACGACATGACCTAGACAGCGTAACCACAGCGGCTACAGAGACAGCCTCTTGATTCGCTGAACTATGTCAATGTCGTCGTATAGTTCGTACAGCTCATCGTTCCGTCGTCTGCGGTATTCGCCGTTACCAACGCGCAAAGGACCATAAATCTTCCGCAAAACTTTTCTCTCGAAAACTCCTAAAGCCGACTCATCGGACGTAAACATCGTACAGGCTTCTGCACCATATGTCAGGACGGGAGTGATGAGTGACTTGTAGAGTTTGGTTTTGGTTCGTCGAGAGAGGACTTTAATTTTCAATTTCCTACTCAGTTCAAAGTAGCACCTGTTGGCAAGAGTGATTCTGCGTTGGATTTCAAGACTGACATTGTTGGTGTTGTTAATGCTGGTTCCCTGATAGACGAAATTATCTACGACTTCGAAGCTGTGACTGTCAACAGTGACGTGGGAGCCAAGTCGCGAATGCGATGACTGTTTATTTGATGACAGGAGATATTTCGTCTTGCCCTCGTTCACTACCAGACCCATTCGGTTCGCTTCTTTGTCTAATCTGGAGAACGCAGAACTTACGGTGCGGGTGTTATGACCAATTATATCGATATCATCGGCACACGCCAACAATTGCACACTCTTGTAGAATATTGTGCCTGGTCTGTTTAGCTCTGCAGCTCGTATTATTTTCTCCATCATCATATTAAAAAAATCATACGATAAAGAGTCTCCTTGTCTGAAATCTCGTTTGGTATCGAATGGCTCGGAGAGGTCCTTCCCAATTCTGACCGCGCTTCTGGTATTATACAGGGTCAGTTTACAAAGCCGTGCTGTCGAAGGCAGCATTAAAATCGATAAAAAGGTGGTGTGAATCGATTCTCTTCTCTCGGGTCTTCTCCAAAATTTGGCGCATGGTGAATATCTGGTCAATGGTGGATTTTCCAGGTCTAAAGCCATACTGATAAGGTCCGATCAGTTTGTTGACGTTGTTAAGATAGGATCTTATATGCGATATTAAGGAGACTTATCCCACAAAAATTGGCGCAGACCATGGGTCTCCCTTTTTTTGGATTAGGCAAAGCACACTTAGGTTCCATTCGTCAGGCATGCTTTCGTCCGACCATATTCTTCAAAGAAGCTGATGCATGCTCCTTGCCAGCCCTGTGCCGCCGTATTTGAATAGTTCTGCAGGTAAGCCATCGGCTTCCGCCGCTTTGTTATTTTTTAAGCGGGCAATCGCTATTCGAACTTCTTCATAGTCGGGTGATGGCACTTCTATACCATCGTCATCGATTGGGGTTTCGGGTTCGCCATCTCCGGGGTTTTCATTTTCACTGCCATTGAGCAGGTTGGAGTAGTGTTCGCTACATACACTAAGTATACTCTGGACATCTGTCACCAGGTTACCTCCATGGTCCGTTAGGAGTTTGCTCTCATAGAATTTTCGAGCATTACCCTTGTCGACCAGCTTCTCAAGCTCTTCATACTCACGCATTTCGGCCTTTTTCTTTTTTCGTCTGCAAATGTGTCTCGCTTCCCTCTTCAGCTCTCGATATCTATCCCACCCCGCACGTGTTGTAGTCGATCGCAAAGTTGCGAGGTGGGCAGTCTGTTTTCTCTCTACTGCAGTTCGACATTCCTTATCGCCAGCTGTTTTTCTGGTATTGTTGAAAACCAATGGTTTCCGAAGCAGCGGCACGCAAGGAATTTGCTATTTCGCTCCACAGCTCCCTTATATCGAGTCGCTGATGAGTATTCCCAGAGAGCAGGTGTGCAAGCCGAGTAGAAAACTTGCTGGCTGTCTGCAGTGATTGCAGCTTTTCAACGTCAAACCTTCCTTGTTTTTGTTGACGGGCGTTCTTTGCCACAGAGAGACGGGTGCATATTTTTGCTACTACAAGATATTCGACGCACGCACGTCTAGAACGCTGGATACATGTCTTCCGTTTATCACAAAGTGATCGATTTGGTTGCGTGTTTTACGATCTGGCAACAGCCATGAAGCTTGAAGAATTTTCGTATGCTGGAATCTGGTACTACAGACAACCACATTTCGTGCCCCGGCAAAGTCAATCAGCCTCAGCCCGTTTGGGAATGTTTCGTTGTAGAGGCTGAATTTGTTTGATTGTTGCGCCAAAAATATCTTCTTTGCCCACCCTGACGTTGAAATCGCCTAGCTCAATTTTGACATCGTGGCAGGAGCAGCGCTCATAAGTACGTTCTAGGCTCTCATAGAAAGCATCTTTGGTCACATCATCCTTATCTTCTGTCGGGGCGTGGGCGCAAATTAACGATAAAAGAACTTCGCTTTGATGGGAATTGCGGCTAGACGTTCATCCACCGGAGTGGATGCCAGGACTCGGCGAAGGAGCCTCTCTCCCACCACAAACCCAACACCAAATTTGCGCCGCTGTAATAGATTTCACAAGGACCCACCTTCCTACGCCCTTGTCCCGTCCATCGCATTTCTTGGACGGCGGTGATGTCAGCTCTTAATCTTACGAGGACATCAACCAGCTAGGCAGCGGCACCTTCCCAATTAAAGGACCGGATATTCCAGGTGCATGCCCTCAAATCATGATCCTTTAAACGTTTGCGGGGGTCGTCGCCAAAAGAGGGGTCTCTTATCCGAGGCATATGTTGATTTTTCATTGAAGTATAATTTTCATGTGGTGGGTTCCAAACCCTACGCACAACCGCAGAGGATTCGCCTTCTCACTGTAGCTCGCCTCCAAACGGATGTTTGTTTGCCATCCAAAGGATACTTGGACTAAAACCGGAAGTCGTGAGCTGATTGAACCATATGTAAAATAATCGTTTCTGGCCAGTCCCAGGTGAATGGCAGTCAGAAGCTTTCCTCACTAGCGTGAACTTCTACACATGGCCCCATCCTCCTTGCCATGCGCTTAATGGACTAATTTCATAATGAGTGAATCGGCTGTTGCTTGCAAAACGTACATTTATTTTGAAATTTTATTATTGTAATTGAAATTATTATTTGTACTACTCCCTTCCATAGAAGAATGAGCACGTTAGTTGATCAAAAATTGGACGAGGTAAAACACGAAGAACACAGGAAGAACACAGTTGGATTGTAGCAATGCTGTGCTCAGTGTAAAACTTGACTAACAATACTTCATTATTTAAAAAATATATAGGATAAATTTTATTTCTTTTATGGTTGGCTATTTGCGCAGAGCTAAACGTAAGCTTTATTTTAAGAAAAATTACATCCCAATCCCTTCAGTAGTGTCCGAAGTCCAGTTGTTGAAAAATTTTGGACGAAGTTTTATAATATGTACATAAGAATGTACTTATATATGCACGTACTACCATACAAGTTAGCGAGTGCAAACCAAAGGATTCGAACAGGGGCTGTCGTTCGACTGAGCCTAAAGGTTTTATCGTATTTCAATTTTTATAGTACATTTTTGCTTAAATTGCTAAATTAACCAACGGCTTTAAAGTACATTAGAATACAATTTTTGATTATTTATTTAATTTATTGCATTTTAACATTGTTTTTTCGTTTTTTTTTTTTTTTTTGGTCATTGCCTGTAATTTGAATCTTGTGTTATTGCTCACTTATTGCAAACAAGTACTTGATTGTGCTAACTCCGCCTTACTCAAAAATAAAAAATTATGTTAGCCCAAGAAATATTGCTAAGGAGATGTAACTTATTCGCATTATACATATATTTGGATGAGATATAATTTAATTTCCTAATATTTTTTTTTCGGTTAAGTTGCTTGAAATTATGGGAGATAAGTTATGATACGATGTAGTCTAGAAATTTATGTAGTTTATGTTTCATACAATGATAGTCACTTTAAAAAAATTTACTATAAAGGAGCCATTTAGGACTTGCGTTACATTGTTGTACTTTACATATGCTTCAAAATTAGATTCAAATATTTTTTTTCTGTATTTAATTCTGTTATAGGTTCTGTTAAAATTTCTGAACAGTTCTTAATGACTGCTATTGTAGATAAAATATTATTATAAACTATACATGAACAGATATCACTAGACAAATATTTATGTATCTTATCGCCAACAAATACGAATTCATTACTTAGCATAGATATGTATATATTTATCAATTACACATTTCTCTCTACAATTGAAGTCTGTTGTAAATAATCACAGTGATCCTAAACTAAAATAAGAGAAGATATATATGTTGTTGACATAGCTATGTACATACATATGTGTTATACGAGTATAAACGAATCAGGATAAGGAATTACCATAAATAAAGGAGCTCGAACCAGACAGAATAAATTTTCTACCTTTAACCTTAAAAACCCCTTGTGAATATATAAGTGAAGTATTTCCAATATAAAATATGTTCCTTACTGTTCTTATAAATTTAATATTTTTATATATATAAACTTTTATAATATAAATTTAACAAATGGGGAACCAATTTAAATTTTCAGGAGAAGAACTTCTTTTTCGAGCCATAGGTAGCTTCAGTATATTTTGGACAAAAACTTGTCGAAATTTCAATGAAACGATGTAGAACTGTCCAAAGATCCTAAAACAATACAACCGAGTTAATAAAAACATCAAAAATGGAATACCTTCCGCATCTTGGGTTAGTTTAAGGAAATTTCAAATATTTCGAAAAGGAAAAGGGGGTTAAGTTCGAAACTAAAATTTGAGATATGAAGTCAATACAATAAAAATTCAATAAAAAAATACGATACGTTGCTTAACGATGTGTTATTTACATGTATGGTTTTATATAAATATATTTCTATAGGAAATTTACAAACCTTAACCCGCGATATTCCCCCGAAGTTTGTGCAAACTGCTTGGCTGGTCTCGGGTTGTACGTCTTTGTTGGTTATTTTTTTATATTTTTATTATTTTAAGAAATAATTATTAAATTCGTTAAAGTGATAATTTTTAAAACACTACACTTCAATTCTCTTATCGTTTAACAAATTAAAAGAATTATGTATATGACTAAATTGTTTTAATAAAATATGAATTTTTATTTTAACTGTTGGGGGCAGAGCCGAGAATCGTAATTCAAGTAGACACGTTTAAATGCAATGACGTTTATTTAAGGACTGAAACTATACAATGTACATAAAATGAAATATACCATAAAGGAGAACTTAAACAGGGTTGTATTATTTGGACGAACTATTCGTGTTGTAAAATGGAACCGACTACTTTTTCGACACTCTTCCTCAACACGAGTAGATCGTTTACATTAAAACTGTTTAAAACCTAAAAGTTTTACAAATTTTTCATGTTTCGTTTTACTTAAATTCTTCGTAAGTATATCAGCTATCATTTCGTTAGTACAAAGGTATTCAATATTAATTTGTTTTTTATTAACTGCTTCTCTAACAAAATGATACTTAATATCTATATGTTTGCTTCTTGAATGATACACTGGATTCTTTGCTAGCTGCTGTGCGCTTAAGTTGTCACCGTAAACTTTTATTGGATCTTCCGAGCCATTAACAAAAATATCTGCAAGTAAACGCCGTAGATACACTGCTTCTTTTGCAGCTGATGCTAATGCTATATACTCAGCTTCTGTACTGCTGAGAGCCACGCTGCTTTGACGCTTACTCTCCCATGAAACTGCACCGCCGCCCATGAAGAATACGTACCCCGTGTATGATTTTCGGTCAAGACTGTTGCTGCCCCAATCGGCATCCACAAACCCTTCTATTGGTTTGCCCGTATGACGATATACCAGTTTGTAATCTTCGGTCGTTGATAGGTATCTTAAAATGTGCTTGATACCTGATTCGTGTTCCTTATGTGGATCTTGATTTCTTTGAGCCAGTTTCGCGACAGAATGTAATATATCTGGCCTTGTGCAAATAGCTAAATACATTAATGCACCGATTGCTGATTGGTACTTCTTAACATCGGCTTTAACACACGACACGCTAGTGCATCCGATTTGAAAACCTACGTCTAATGGAGTTTTCGCTGTTCGACATCTGGTCATCTTATATTTTTCCAAAATTTCTTTAATATACAACGCTTGTCCGACTTCAATGCTGCCTGTTTCGCCATCTCTGGTGATTTCCATGCCCAAAAAATATGATATTGGACCTTTATCGATACATTCGAAGCTGCTTGCAATTTGCGCTTTGATTGCAAAAAGATCTTCCTTAGCTTGACAACTTACGATCAAATCATCTACATATACAGCAATGAGACATAAATTACCTTGATTGCTCATTCTGTACAAACACTGTTCATTACTGCACGCCTTGAAACCAATTCGTTTTAATACTTCGTCCAACTTATGATTCCACTCTCTTCCAGATTGTTTCAGCCCATATATTGCTTTATTGAGCTTCAAAACTCGTTCAGGATATCGTTTGTCAATAAAGTTTTCAGGTTGCTGCATATAAACCACATCAGTTAGCTCACTGTTAAGATACGCGCTGCATACATCCATTTGATGTGTATACATTTTGAGTTCTGCCGCAAGCGCCAATACCATACGAATCGTAGCGTAACGCACCACTGGAGAAAATGTCTCAGTATAATTCACCCCAAATTTCTGACTGCATCCCTTTGCTACTAAACGCGCCTTAAAACGCTCTATTTCACCATTCTTGTCATGTTTTACTGCAAACACCCATTTGGATCCAATTGCCTTTTCATTGCTTGGTAAATTAACCAATTGCCACGTTTTATTTCGTACTAGTGCATCGTACTCAACTTCCATCGCCTTCGCCCACTCGCTTGAATATTTGCTGCTTTTAGCTTCGGCAACACTCTGAGGGATTTCAATTTCACAAACATTTTTCATCATATTAACAGTATTATACACTTTGCGTGGACGACCTGGTTTTCCACTACGTACTAGTCTAGGTCTACCTCGTCCGATTTGCGCAGGACACTCTTCCTGAATCGGAGACTCACACAAACTTTCTTGATAATCGCTATCAGAATCGTTCGAAACCTTTGCTTCTTCAAACTCGTCGTCACTTTCGTCTGCTTCAGCTTCACTGAATATCTCAGATGCTTTTTCTTTGATCATTGTTCCAGAATTTTCAATGGACATCATATCCGAAAAATCTGCTACGTCATTCTTTTTAAATGGTAAAAATTTAATATCACGTTTCTCTACAACAATACGCTGATCAGGGTCATACAAGCGATATGCTTTCGATGTTAATGAATACCCTACCATAATATACTTTTTGCCTTTTGGCTGCAATTTACTACTATTTACTTTATTTAGCGCAATAGCTTCTGAACCGAATATTCTCAAAAAATTCACAACCGGTTTTCGTCCAGTCCATGCCTCGTAAGGTGTCATATCGTTCAATGCTTTTGTGGGTGACCTATTTCGCAAAAATACCGCAGTAGCAACTGCCTCTGCCCACAAAAATTCACCAACTTCACTTTGCAACAACATGCTACGTGCCATTTCAATGATCGTACGATTTGCCCTTTCGGCTACTCCGTTTTGTTGTGGAGTATACGGCACAGTTAATTGTCTCTTTATGCCACACTCACTCAAAAAATTATCAAAGTCTTTATTGACGAATTCGCGACCATTGTCACTACGAATCACTTTAATTTTCTTTTCAGTTTGTCTTTCAACTAAGTTTTTAAACATTTTAAATTTATCTAAAACTTCATCTTTAGACTTTAGAAAATACACAAACATTCGCCTCGTTTTATCGTCAATAAAATTCAGAAAATAACGCGCACCTCCTAGCGACTTTGTACGAAATGGACCACACACATCTGTGTGCACTAATCCCAAAATGTCTTTTGCTCGATTTTCTGCGCTCTTTGGAAATGGCTTTACACTTATCTTGCATCTTGCACACACTTCACACGCAATGTCTTTTTCAAATTTCATTCTGTCCATACCGCGAACCATATCTTTATTCACTAACTCTTTCAGACTACCATAATTCAAATGTCCGTATCGTTCATGCCAGGATATTGCCTCTTCACTCGAATAATAAAAACACTTGTTGTTTTCACATCGAAATACAAATAGTTTGTTTAATTTCCCCGCTTTTAAAAATACTTCGTTGTTATTCATTATCTTCACACATGTTTTATCAAACGTTACTTTAAGTCCATTTTCTACAGCTCTTGCGACTGACATAAAATTACTGCACATATTTGGCACAAACAAAACATTTTTAAGAATAATGTCACTCTCTTGGGATCTTATACGCACTTCGCCAACACCTTCGGCGATTATGTAATTATCACCAGCCAAAGAGATTTTCTCTTTATGTTGCTTCAATGAAATGAACAAATTTCTGTTACTACACACATGAGCTGTTGCTCCGCTGTCAATAACCCACGTCGAATTATCGAACGCCTCTGCGTCCGCTGCTGCTAGCATCGTAAACGAAAGCTCGTTTCTCTTCGATGGCATTCTCTGCTGATCGCTCTTGTTATCTCTTACATTACAGTTTGCAGCGATATGACCACGCTGCCCGCATTTAAAACACTTTATGATTTGCATATTCTTTTTACGCCTATTCGTCACATTCCCCTCTTTTTCTACGTTCTTTGACCATACTGCGAAAGCCTGCGATTCCCCTTGCAATTCAGCAACACCACTTTTAATCTGTCGTTTTCTTTCGGATTCTTCGAGAAGTTTAATTTTCAAATTACTCAACGTCGGTAACGCGTCTCTTGTCTCCATAGCAACAACAAAATGCTCATATTGCTTCGGAAGACTTGAAAGTAAAATAATTGTAACTAATTCATCTTTTATTTCAATACCGACTTCGCATAACTTTTCAACAATCGATGTAAAATCATTCAAATATTTAGACATATTTTCACTGTCACTCAGCTTCATATTCAGCAATTTCTTATATAATGAAACTTTGTGATGCAATTCTTCTAGAACTTTCCATGCTTCTGTGGACGACTTGCAATGCTTTATATTACACAATTGCGCCGCTTTTACACTTAAAGTAATAGTGGCCAATGCTTTTTCGTCAAGCGCTTCCCACTCGGCTGCATTTTCTTCATTTTTTACGAACTTTTCACTGACAACATGCCACAATCCACCGTGTACAAGCACACTTTTCATCTGTACACGCCATGAATCAAAGTTCTTCTCGTCCAATTTGTCAATTTGATATATCGAGTTCATGTTTTCTATCTTTTACCGCGACACACGCGTTTTAAGTCCTCTTATAAAAATCTTTTTAACGCGACACACGCATTTACATAAAAATTCCATTAATTACTCCGAACCGTGCTCTGGGCCCATAACCTATGTTGGGGGCAGAGCCGAGAATCGTAATTCAAGTAGACACGTTTAAATGCAATGACGTTTATTTAAGGACTGAAACTATACAATGTACATAAAATGAAATATACCATAAAGGAGAACTTAAACAGGGTTGTATTATTTGGACGAACTATTCGTGTTGTAAAATGGAACCGACTACTTTTTCGACATTAACAGTACTATGTCAAAAGGAATTGTTGTAAATTTGAAAATGTTATATATATAGAAATATTTATATATTACATACACATATACACTATATACAAATATATATTTGTATTTTATGAATTTCCAATAAAAATATTTTTCCGCTTAAAATTTTTAAGTTTATATACTTAATGTTTGAAATTTTTATGTCACTATGAAGATTTTAAGATTATTGGTCTAATCCGAGGATTTCGTTATGGCTGGTAAAAGATATGTGAATCTGGTGAAATTGTCGTCAAATGTCTGATGCAGTAGAGGATCGAAAAATTCTGTAAATGAAAATATAACCCAGACGCTCAGAATAGGTAGATATGTAGATTTTTCAATATATATAACAAAAAAATAACGTATAAATCTAAGTCGATCAAAATGATGATGTAAATACCGCCGTTCAGCGTAGCCCTAGTTATATACCTGACTTTTCTATCGGAGTACTAAGTACGTGCCACCAGTCGCACGTGGAGAAACATATTAATGATACTTTAGAGTTTTAAAATTATTAAATTAACTTTTTCATTAAATATACACTTGTTGAAATATTTTATTATCAAGAAAACTAAAAACACGCAAAAATAGAAGCATGAAATTGTACATATATCTTTAAAAATTATAATTTTTTAATTTATTTTAAAAAGGCTGTATCTTTACAATGATATGTTCCAACCAGTCTTCCGAACTCATCTTCTAGCGTATAATAGGCTGACCCAAGTTTACCTCGAACCCGCGCTTTGAGAAATGTGGGAGCTAATTTGCTGTTGAAGTTTTTGTTTTGGTTAATTTGAGCGAAGTTTCTACGAAACACTAGCTGCCCTTATTTGAAGGTAGCTACTCCTGACCGTAAATTCTCTGTTTTCTCATTAGTGCCAGGTGATTTTTTATATTCGTACATTCTGTATCGCGAATCAGAAAAAGTAAGTCATGTCGGTTATCAGTATTTTGTATACGACCTTCCTCAAGCATGCTATATTCCTTAATACCTTGATGTTACCTCCATGCGTCATCATATGTTGACCGAATACCGTATAGTCAAGACTTTTTGATGTTGACTGGTGTACTGAGGTGCGCAGTTCACAATTTACACTGTTTTAGTGCTGGTCCCATTCACGCTGATTGCTTTTAATGTAAGCACGAAGTTGACGCGCTCAGAACTATTGCTTTGAGGTAAATGTAATGCGGTGCATACATATTGTGGCGAAAAAGCGAAGCAAATGTCAGATGAAAGAGAGAAGCCAATAACTGGCTTTCGTTGCGAGCAGCCGATAAGGACACACAGCTGCGAAACTAATCAGACGTAAAGTAAAAGCGTTGGTGATTACACTACAGTGAAGTAATAAGAAATAGTACTTTGTGAAAGTTGTAATACAAGTGATTGTAAATAGTGAAGTGAATTGTTTATTGAATTGTGAATCACTAAGTAATAAAAAGACATTTAATAAATTCTTTATAAAATAAGAAACTACAAACATAGTTGGTGACTTTTTTTGAGTTATCATACCCGAAGGATTTGGCAAATCATCGAGGTTGATCAGCAATATCGTAACAATTGGTGTCAGAGTAGGATTCTTAAATAAGTCCCAAAAGGATAATAATTGAAAAATGGTGAGGATTCAGGATTTGACGACACCTCTTCTCAAGATTGAATTGGCAAAGCGTTTGTTACATACAACTGGAAATAAGGCAGAGCTGCAATCACGGCGCGAGAAACATTGGAAATCGAAGGCACCGACTTGAGCCAATACGAATTCCGTCGCGAGGACGAAGATATGTCCTTGAAGGATATAGACAAGGAAGAGGCTCTTGATTCTGCGAAGGAATTGGAGCAGACATCAAGTAGGATTCAGGAAAAGGCTCCTGGCTCATCTACAGGTATGAACATGAATATGTTGTTGGCTGCAATTTCACAAATCTATGCCAATATGACACAAATAAATGCCAACATGACATAAAAGTTGAATGAAAAGGATGCCAAGATGTCCAAAAAATTGGATGCTATTCGTTGCATTAGAAGGACCTGCAGCAGAACTTTTGCAAACTATACCCAAATATGAGAGAAATGATTACGACGGGTTGATGCGAGCCCTAGAAAGACGCTATGGCGAACATAGGAGACAAATTTACCGGACGCATCGGGTGAGCATCTCGAAAGGGTAAAAATACAAAGATTCATCACTGAAATAAAAGACACTTACACCAAGAGGGAGACATATGCGAACCCCAAGTTGACATTCGCTGAAACTGTTGCATATGCTCAAACACGTGAAACAACGGTACTAATAAGCAGACCAGCATACACAGTCAATAAAGTAGAGGTAGAAACACCAAATGTAATGACCGAAATATTGAGAACTCTGAAGTCGATAGAAGGAATGAATCGTTCTGGTGTCAAAGAATCAAGCTGGAAAGTTTTTTAATTGGGGAAAGCCTGGTCACTTCACACGCGAATGAAAGACGGGTTCCAACAAACAGGAAGGACATCGAAAACGGAAGGCTGAGGAAGATGAACCATCAATTTCTCAGTCGTTAAACTAAAACGAGCTAGTCTAAAGGGGCGTATGCTGGCTCCTGCATAGAATGAAAATTCCAGACCGGACTTACTTATTGGTAAAACTTTGGTTAAGACGCAAAGAATGTGAGAATATTAAATGACTTCAGATTTCTAGAAGAACTGTATTAGGGCAATGTCAAGAAATCCGCCATTGGCAGGAAGGACATGGAGGAAGATATCAATGCATGGACGCAAGGGTTGGAAGGCATGTGCAAACACAAGGCCAGTCAGCTTATCCGCAAATACTCCAACATATTCGACAAGGATGTCAATAAACCAGGCAGGACCAACTTAGTGAAATATTGCGTTGATACTGGTCCCGCTAGACCAATTCGTCAAGCTCCACAAAGTGTTCCACTAGCCGAACGTGACGCTGTTGGCCAAATAATTAAGGAAATTAGCGAAAGCGGTGTTATCGAACCATCGGCAAGTCATGGAACTCTCCGGTAGTACTTGTGAAGAAGAAAGATGGCCAGCTGCGGTTCTGCGTAGACTATCGGAGATTAAATGATATCCCAAATAAAGATAACTATAATTTGCCCAGAATCTATGATACACCAGAGTCGTTATCAGGCACAGAATGGTTTTCAACACTTGACCTTAAGAGCGTGTATTGGCAAGTGGAAGTGAGTGAAGAAGATAAATAGAAGACAGCCTTTAGTGTTGGCAACGGTCTGTGGCAATTCGTAGTAATGCCATTTGGATTATGCAACGCTCCTGCCAAGTTTGAAAGACTAATGGACCATGTGCTCAAATGACTACATTTGAAGACTTGTTTGGTATATCTTGATGACATCATCTTATTGGAAAAAAGCTTCGCTGAACATATGAGTAATTTGGAAGAAGTTTTCCAGAGAATAACTGGCGCTAAGTCCTGAGAAGTGCTATTTATTCCAGAAGGAAGTGAATTACTTAGGTCATCAAGTAATCACGAAAGGCGTTTGTACTGCGAAGGAAAAAATAGAAGCAGTGAAGGATTGGCCAGAAATTTGCATGAATTAAGAAGCTTTCTCGGGGTGTGCACTTACTACCGCCAATTTGTTCAGAATTTCGCCAGCGTAGCTCATAGTCTCCTTGAGCTCCCTAGGAAAAATATATCTTTCGAGTGGGAAACTGAACAAGAGGAGGCTTTCCAAGCTTTGAAGGACCGGCTATGCACTGCGCCTATGCTAGCGTAACCGGTTCCAGGTGCAACATTTATTCTGGACACAGATGCTAGTGGTTATGGCATAGGAGGTGTAATTTCGGAAGTGATTGATGGGCAGGAGAAGATAGTTGCTTACTATAGCCGGTCTGTTGGGAAACCAGAGCGGAACTACTGCGTAACACGAAGAGAACTATTAACGTCGGTGTATTGCATCAAACACTTCCTCAAATATCTATATATCAGCATTTCCGAGTTAGAACGGATCATGCAGCGCTGAAGTGGTTACTGCAGTTCAAGAATACCGAAAGACATCTAGGACGGTGGATTAAAAGACTGCAAAGTTATGACTTCACCATCGAACACCGCATGAGAAATACGCACGGAAATGCTGACGCTATGTCCCGTCGACCATGTAGTTTGGAATGTAAGCACTGCTCATAAGACGATGGTAAGGAAGACATAATAGACGTCCGGTTAATGACACTTACACCAGCAGAGGAATGGGAGGCAAGACACATAAGGAAATGCCAGCAAGAAGATCCGGACTTGGAATTATTAATACACGGATTGGAGATAAATAGAATGGAACAGTTTGGAGTTGATATCTGGCTGTTTGCACAGAGTATAGGAAAGTGAATATGGCCAGTGCTCTCGAAATTTATTGGTAGTTCCGAGGTTAAGAATTCCGGATGTTATTAAGGAATTCCATAATGGTTCCAGGGGTGGCCACCTAGGCATTACAAAAACGCTGGAGAAGATCAAGCAGCGATTCTATTGCGTTGGTTGTCGTCAATCGATCGCTAAATGGATTATAGGGCCAAAATCACGAAGTCATGGGCAGATGAAACAGTGGACTCCTTTCCCCATGAGGAAACAAGGAAACAAATACGTTCTTGTGGTTATGGCCTACTTTAGTAAATGGCCTGAAGTTTACCCAATTCCAAACCAGGAAGCTAGAACAGTTGCGGATGCATTCACTAACAACTGGGTTACCAGATACGACGCGTCTATAAAATTGCACTCAGACCAAGGAAGAAACGTTGAATCGGCGATATTCCAGGAGATGTGCCTGATACTTGGTATTCGAAAAACCCGAACGACAGCTCTGCATCCTCAATCAGATGGCATGGTAGAACGATTCAACCGGACCCTGGGAGAGCACTTGTAGAAAGTAGTGGAAAGCATCAGGATGGTTGGGATATCCACATACCGCTGTTCCTGATAGGTATCGGTCCGCGTTGCATGAAACAACGAGTCAAACACCTGCGAAGATACAGTTTGGTAGTGAACTTCGGTTGCCCAGCGATTTAAAATTTAGAATAAATGGTGATGCGAGGAAAATTGGGAAAGAAGCGTCCAGCCTTCTAGAGGAAGAGCTAAAAGAGATACATGTGAAGAGATACAAGAAATTCTGGGACTCCAAATACGTCGAAAACATGTTTGTTCAGAAAATTCACTATTGGTATGGTAGTTAACTTATTCAAAGGACATAGGGAAATAAATTTTGAATAATGTACTAAAACAATATATAAATATATACCAATATGTCCATTTCTCGATTTAGGAAACGGTCCTATAAGGTCTACGAAAAGTCTTTGAAGTATTTATTCTGTTTGTACAAACTTTCCCATTGGAGGTCTTAGTACTTTTGTTGAATGTTTTGTTGTCTTACATGTTTCACATCTTCCTATGTAATTTTGAAGGAAGAAGAAACGACGAATCCGATCAACGGTTTTCGTAATACAACCATGTGCGCTTGTAGGGCTATCGTGTGCGTTACGCATTACCTCCTCCCTTAACCCCTCAGATGATACCACTAACTTCCATGAAGAATCCTGCACTTCAGCTTCACCTGTATAGTACTCTGTACGATGGTATATAAAATTATGGATATTTATCTGCGTTATTTTATAGTTGTTAGGTCAAGATCTGGTATATAGACTACCTGAACACCATCTAACAAACATATTCCATCCGTGTATGCTCGTGACAGTGCATCAGGAACTTTCTTTACGATGTTCTATACTAAATTTGAGCGTTTTAAGTTTAAGTGTCCATCGCGCAAGGCGACCGCTCAAATCTAATTGGCTATAAGCCAACGTAAGCTTGCGTGATCCGTTATTATTTTGAATTTTTGTCTTTCTACGTATGGACGGAACTTTTTAACTGCCAACACGGCCGCCACGCATTTTTACTCAGCAACCGAATAATTGCGCCGATTGAATTGGAAGAGCGGCCGATTAGGAAACGTGAATGCCGTCTTTTCACGAGAACTTGCCTCCAGCGGAACTTGCCAGAATGTGTCCTTTAAATCTACCTTCTATGTGTAGTAAAGGATAAGCGTCGTTTTGCGTCACTTCATTAACTACTATCCAAACAAAGTCTAACTTTCTCATCCAAACAAAGTCTATTTTTCTCATGTTTCCTTACCAGCACAATAGCAAAAGACCATGTGCTGTTTGATTCTTCTACCACAACCATTTTTAGCATACGTTCTATTTACTGTCCTACTAATTTTTAAATTGCTGGTAAAGTTGGAAAATGCCCTTGCTTTATTGTCTACGCAGTGCCAACATCTACCTCGTGTTCCATTAACGTAGTTTTATCTAACCCATTTTCTTCAGGAATACAACCAATTTTGGCCTTTAGTTTATGATGATGTTGATCGCCCGTCAAAGCATGAGTTTTTATGTCCAAAAGTGAACGCCTAAGTAAACATCCTGTGACAGTGATTGTATTATATATAGGGTGTTTTTTATAGAGGTATAGAACTTTAAGTTGGCATTACTTTTCAAGATGGCGACCGATTTAACAGCTGTGAAGTGATTTATTCTCAGTTTGGTTTGGCAATTCATCATGAATAGACTCACGCCTGAACAACGAAAATAATGGTTCTGTGCGGATAACGTATCACGCACTACGTCCAATGATACGGACCAATGATTCCACCGGCCCATAAAGCGCATCAAACAGTCAGTTTTTCTGGATGTAACGGTGTTTCAACATACACTTGAGGATTACCTTCACTCCAAATGCGGCAGTTTTGTTTGTTGACGTAGCCATTCAACCAGAAGTGCGCTTCGTCGCTAAACATCTCTAAAATGGACGTAGTGCGCGATACGTTTTCCGCACAGAACCATTATTTTCGAAATAAAATTGCACTATTTGCAAGCGAATTCAATAGGTTTAGCGTTTTCCTTATATGTACCCATTAGATCAACAAATCCCTCTACATTTTGTTTATTTCCGTCCACGGTTTTTGCGTGTGACTTCAGCATTCTGAATTCCAATTCACCTTTCCTTTCTACCACGTTAAGGTAGTATTCCACCAATACAGCTTACAGTAGCCCCAAAATCTAAATTTCAGAGTGAATGAATATATGAATTAAAGGTCGAGTATGGTCTAACGTCACCTGGTTTACGTAATATTGTAAAAAATAATTGCGTCCGTATTTCCTTTATGTCCTTCCAGTAACCTTTAGCACGATATTCTTTTGATATTCTTCCAAACGTTCCTGGAAAGGTCTTATCGAATGTAGATATTATACATTCTGTGAAAATGATAAATACTAAAAAATAAAATTCTTACTGCTTTTGAGTCAGCATTTCCTGTAAATTCGGATGCTTGCGTTGCGAGTTTCCCGACTTGTTGCAATTAGGGCATTTCGGAAGGAAAAAGACAATGGGTCCACATCCATAACAAAACACTCGACGCGCACACTGTTTATAATTATGTCCCGCCTCATCACTGTTCCGACATTTCTTATTTTCCTCCTCCGATATTGATGTAGCATCATAGCATCTTCACTATCAGATGATTTTTCCTATATATGTATGTGATGTACCTCGGATATTTGTCAATAAAATTTTCACGTTTGAGACATGCACGCCTTAAGTCCTTAAGATTCCCTATTTCAAAATGTAATAACACTAAACGTATGTCTGGTCGTAAATTTTGTATAAAAGTTTCGACAAGCTCTCGCTCTGCCCATTCCAAATAAATTTCAAATGATTCATTGGGCTTCTGTTTTCGGTTGGGAATAAGTTCTTTAATGTCAGTCGTTACGAAACCCTTTGAAATTTGTCGTTAACATATCGCAGAAATCAAACCAATTTATTACTCTATTAGCACGATGATATCGCCAATACCAATTCTTTGCTTTATCAGTGAATGATGCATGAGCATTTCGGGAAACAGCGTTAAAATTTCCATGCAAAGAAAACATTGTTAATGCATTTACTCAGTAAATAAATTCACTAACAGGAATTTCCTCACAAGAGTCGTCAAAAGTTTATTTCCAATTAGAAATTATTATCAAGATTGCGCCAGCATTCAATATAGAATATCCTGCCTGCATTTGTGCTGCGCGATGCAAAAAAAAAGATTTTCCAAAGAGTTGGAAATGAAACGCTCGATTGTGTTTTGCAAATTCTGTGAAACTTCTATACTTCTTCTATAATTACTTTGTTCGTAAATAGTACACGATTCTTGTGCGCCAGACAATGCTAAGTTCTCGTCACTGTGACGAACGGACATCTTGAAACACAAAATCAAGACAAGCCAAACCAAAATTCACCGAACCACAACCAGTTGTTGAAGTATGTTAAACAAAAAAATTATGTTCTTAAGGTAAATAAAAACTTGTTATTATTTTCTTTTTAAAATTCCTAATATAACAAATGAGTTTCCACAGCAAAATATTTCATATGTGATCCTTATAGACGATGACTATAAACTATAAATTGTATTGTGTGCCAGAGAGTTGGAACTATTAGGTCTTCAAGAAATCAGCTGAATGAGTGCCGACCCGATTCTCACAAAAGTCTAGTAGCTTGAGAAGAAATACAAAGACTGTAACAATGATAGAGTTTACCAAAACACTGATACTTCTACTCTATTCCCATTGCAACAGCAAAAGAGATCAAAGTTCCCCGGGAGGGAAATTTGACAAAGATTATAGAATTTGATTAGCTAAACGCCAGATAGAATTTACAACTAATTCCGTCACGTCTATAAACTCGTTGAGCTGTGTAAACGAAAGTGTCTTGTGCCTTATTAGATAGAGGCTGCCAAGTTTACCTCATAACCAAAGAACTCAAAAAATAAATTAAAACTCCCTTCAATAACAGAGTCTATGACTGTTGAAGGAGTTGGACAAAACATGCCCAATACAAATCAATTGCAATCAATTATTAATCCTTTCGTAATAAGTTTATACACAGTAGTGGTAGTAGATTATATCACATGTGCACATGAGCATATAAAAGTTCCAAAACATCCAGAAAGCATAAAATTGGCCAACCCTTCCTTTAGTGTTCAATGAAAAATTAATTTAGTTCTAGGAGTGAACACACTTTTTGATTTACTTTGAGAAGATAAAATAATAATTGACAATGAAAATTACAAACTGAAGAACAGAGTGTCTGGGTGGCAAAAGTGTTAATCAAACTAAAGATAGAATACAATATGAGGAGCACTTTCATAATAATTTTAAAATGTCTGCTGCTGGAAATTATTTGTAGCTCTTCCATTCAAAAAGGAAAATGTAAAACGCAAGCGAAAAGAAGGCTTTAGAAAGAACGCTTAAAAATAACGAATATATGAAAGAGCAATATAAACATTTTATGAATAAATATAAAAAGCTAGGCTATATGGTGGAAAAGCTGTTAAAGTCGAAATACAACTACTAAATTAAGAGTAGTTTTCGATGCATCGTGTAAAATTGGTAAGAATATTTGCTTAAATTCAATAATGAATTCTGGACCCATGCTGCAGGAAGATTTATTTTACATATTACTTAGGTTTGGAAAACATAGGTATGTCTTCACCGCAGACATCAAAAAAATGTTCAGGCAAATATGGATTCGACCAGAGGATGAAAAGTATCAATGAAACTATTGCCGAGATGAAGATAATGAACCATCCATACATACGCTCTCAAAACAGTTACGTATGGCACAGCAGCTGCCTCTATTTAGCATTTAAATGTTTACAAAATAAACTGTACAAAAAGGAAGAAATTATTACCCAGAAGTAGCTGATATTACTAATGTAGAATTCTACATGGATGACCTTATGTCAGGAGGAGATAATATCAAGCTAATCCAGGACAATGTCATATTTGCAATGAAAAATATGGATTCAACCTTAGAAAGTAGTGTTCTAATAACACCGAACTATTAAAGAACAAAGAAATTAGCAACGATGCAAAGGCATTAGGTGTCACTTGGACTCCCTTCGAAGATCATTTTCGCATAACTTGTAATTTGGAATACAGCGACAATATTACCAAAAAGACCACTCCTTCTGAGGTATCTAAATTATTCGATTTTTAGGCTTTGTAAATCCTCTCGTAGTTACTACAAAAATTTTAATGCAAGAGATGTGGAAATGAAAAGCCGTCACAGGAAATAATGGACGTTTTGGTTAAAATCAAAGGCGAGCTTTAATTTTTTTTAATAAAATTCTGTACAATGAACCGGTAAATATTGAGCTACATGAATTTTTTTGACGCTTCAAGTCGCATCAATAAAGACAATAAAACTACCACGGCCGAATCTATGTTTAGTTTAAATGTAAATGCACTATTTATTTTTATACATATTCCACAATAGTATTGAATTTCTTACAGCTTGATCCTAGACGTTTGTAGACATTTGTATCAATCATAGTCAGTTTCATACAGGTTAACACAAATATAAATAGTTGGATTCATATCTGTTCAAAGGACAATTCGGCGGACATAATTTCCAGGGGAGTGTCACCAACCAAGCTCATCAACAATAAATTGTGGCTTAGAGAACCGGCAATGTTGAATACAACTATCTACAAAATGCAACAAAAGGTAAACCTTGATGATTCAAATATGCCAGAGATAAAAAAATGCAAGATAGTTATGGTTGTAGCCGAAGAACACAAAATTTTGATGATGATAAACAATAAAAATAGTTTTGAAAAAAAATAAAAAAATCTTTTGATTTGGAACTAAAATTAATACTCACTTGTAGACAACTTCCAAAAAGTTCCAAACTAGATACCTTAGCTCCAATTGTAGATATTAATAACATTATGAAGATGAAATCGTTCGATTACTAATGGAACATATACATCCTAAGCATCTAGATATTGGACCTCAAAGGTTATTAGCAATAACTAAGCAAAAATTTCGAATTTTAAGAGGAGCAAGAATCATTATAAATAAATGGTTCGAAAGTTCCAAGACCAGTCCTCGGACTCTACATCAGTTAATGGTAAATTTACTACAAGACAAACTAACAGGATCTAGCCCATTTTAAAATGTAGGATTGGTCCAATATGGATAAGTCTCAAAATATTGTTGTATTTTTATATTTTTCTAAGAAAGCAATCCACTTAGAAGTCGTATCACATATAACTTCAGCAGCATTAATAAGTGCGTTAAAATATTTATTTCGAGGAAAAGTTGTTCAAACAAAATATGTTCATATAGAAGAACCAATTTTATTGGAGCAGCTAATGCCTTCGTGAAGTTTACAAATTATTTCAAAGATTCTCATAAAGCAGAACCATAGCTGGGAAACTTCGATTAGAATTAGAAATCATTACGATTAGAAAAATAAAATAATCTAATCATTAGATTTTTTTGATTCTTTAATATTTTACATTACTAATTGATTAGATTAGAACTAATCAAAAATCTAATGGCGATTAGCGACGATTAGCATATATAATCAAAACTAATCAAAAAGAAAATCGATTAGATTTCTCGATTAGTTTTGATTAGATCAACTACTTTGAAATATTTTTGTTGTTTTTTTCATTTAATTCATAAAGTAACAAACTTAAAAGAACTTTTATTCAAAATTTCACTGTAAACATAAATTTTATTCAACAAGTAAGGACGGGATTGTCTTCGGCTCATAGCCCTGGTCATTTCGGTACACTTATTGGTGGGTCTATCTCCACTTTTTCTCATACTAGTTGTAGTATAAAAATTAAAGGCACGTTCTGAAAAAAAAAACATGAGATTCTCGACGCTTCAAATGTAGGCTGATTTATATTACATATGTATCACAAAAAGTTTATATTCGACTTCATTACTATCAACTTTTCAAGAGAAAATTCAGACAATGAATTCTGTCTTGAGTTATTGACTATTCCAGCAAATGAAAACAGCCTTTCGACGGACGCTGATGACGTAAGCGGGATATTGAACGCTAGACACGCTTCCTTCAGTGCACCATATTTATTCCAAATTTCAGGACCTGGCGTCGGGTCATTCAAATACGCACATAGCTGATTGCCAACCACTTCTTTGAAACCCTTTGACTCGTTTGGTGAAATTGGTGTTCTGGGTATTAAGGCCCCCTCATCATGTTCTGAAACCAAAATAATATAAGGTGTTTTTTATAGAGGTATAGAACTTTAAGTTGGCATTACTTTTCAAGATGGCGACCGATTTAACAGCTGTCAAGTGATTTATTCTCAGTTTGGTTTGGCAATTCATCATAAATAGACTCACGCCTGAACAACGCTTGCAAATAGATAAATTTTATTTCGAAAATAATGGTTCTGTGCGGAAAACGTATCGCGCATTACGTTCAATGATACGGACCAATGATTCCACCAGCCCATAAAGCGCACCAAACAGTCAGTTTTTCTGGATTTAACGGTGTTTCAACATACACTTGAGGATTACCTTCACTCCAAATGCGGCAGTTTTGTTTGCTGACTTAGCCATTCAACCAGAAGTACGCTTCATCGCTAAACATCGCTAAAATGGACGTAGTGTGCGATACGTTCTCGGCACAGAACCATTATTTTCGAAATAAAATTGCACTATTTGCAAGCGTTGTTCAGGCGTGAGTCTATTCATGATGAATTGCCAAACCAAACTGAGAATAAATCACTTGACAGCTGTTAAATCGGTCGCCATCTTGAAAAGTAATGCCAACTTAAAGTTCTATAACTCTATAAAAAACACCCTTTATTTAGTTTGAAAAATCATATAATATTGATAAAATTACCTTCATCACTGGAATTATAAAAAAAGCTTCATAGCCCAACTGAGGCACAGCCGTTTCAAAACATGTGGAATCATTTTAGAAAAAGTGCTTATTACTTTAATCACCCTTTCACTGATCTGCTCCTGAGTACAGTCAGGCAAAGTTTTTTGGATAACTCGCAACCATTTCATTTTCACATTTGGTGTCAATACAGCTGCCGCCATCTTCACCTCAGGAGCCAATGTGAAATATAGTTTAAACCTTTCTCTCAATCGATATTCTAATTGTACTGCTGTTGAGCTAACATTGCTCGAAACTTCGGGTTTTCTGGATAATTTTTGCAGTTTATTACTCAAAGAAAGTAACTCAGGAATAATACAACGATATTTCACATTGGCTTCACCTTGGAGAAAGTCCAAAGTTTGGGAAATAGGCTCCACTAGCAGTTTGTGCGACTCCAAATATTGAAAATCACCTGATGTAAAAGGAGACAGATTCAGTTCATCGTAAAGCTCGTTCAATTTCTCCTTGTACTGTAGTAACTTCAGGATTGCATCCTCACTAATGACTAATGACCACCTAGTTACTACTGGTACAACAAGAGCTGAACCTAAAATGTTCTGAATGATTTCGGAGGATTTTGGCCATTTGCACTTTTTCCAAAGGTGATTGCACTTTTGGATCGTCTGTAAGAAATGAATTTTCGTTGTATTTCAAAAATAATATGTATAGATATTACCATTGAGTGCTGAATTTCCATTGTTGGTTGGTTTTTCAAAATCCTGGTATAGTCAGTGCTGGCTAATAAATTTAACGTATGACTGGCACACCTTTCGTGTTTCGGCAAATATTTGGTATTTTCGAGAATCGGCATTTCGTCTTCACTATTTTCCTCTTCTTCATCACTATCATATTCTCGCTAACCATAATCTCGAAATGCCTGGACAAAGTTTGACCCGTTGTCCGTGATGGGCGTAATTATGTTTTTGTTGTTCAGGTCAAAGGAAGAATTCATTTCTCCATCCATTTGCGCGATTTTCTCCGCAGAATGGATACCAAATATTCGCTTACACGCCAAGGCAGCTGATTTTCACTCGAAATTTTGATCGAACCAATGACATGTGTAACCCAAAAAGCTCCTGTGATTACCCGACCATATATCCGCTGTGGTACAAAAATACTTTGATTGCGACATGTTATTCCGTACTGCAGACACCATGCTTTCGTGAAGTTTTTTCATGGCAGACTATTTACACAGAACATGCAATCCAGTGCCACTAAACAAGTCACGGAAGGGCTCTTTTTCTACAATAGAAACGGGTAACGCGCAGTCTACCAAAAAACGGATATTTTTTTTTCAAAAGCTTTTACGGGAAGGGCCAGATTTCATATTTAAATACTTTTTGTGGAAGTCATTGCGGCGATATGAAGTTGGAAGTTACTTCCCCGCTGCCTCGTATGATTTTATTACAGGCGGCACATTTAGCCATTGTTCTACCATTTGACTGCCATAACAAAAAACAAGCCATTAGTACAATAATTTAATAAAAATATTCACCAACACTTAGTTTAACATACTTTTTCCATTGCCACGTAAAATTCTGAATTGAAAATTAATTTAGGCGAACTCCTTCCGACGCTACGCATTCTTTTAGTACTCACTGCCGAATCACTATCCGCAACAATATTCCTCTTGCGGATCACCTTCTCCGGGATAAAATTTGGGTCAACAAGATCATCATCTGCCGAGAAGTCTTGGTCTTCAAACAGATCTTGATCCATTTCGACATTTTGCTGATATTTATAATTTGAAAATGTTATATTTACAAATAGAGTTTTCACCACTTCACTTACAATACTTCATAGATTGAAGGCCACAATGAAAAACGAAAAGTGTTTATTTAACGCGGACTGTCAGGTCAGCTGTCTAATTAACTAAGCAGTGCTCTGCTGTAGTTATTTTGTTTATATATATGTACAGCTGTATATGTACATATGGATGCGAAGAGAATGCATTCTGATAAAATGCATATTGCGAATACGAAGAATTGTGTGTAGGCAGTGGTAGCGATGATATATTTTATAGATCAAAATAGTTGATCTAATCAAATCTAATCAAAACTAATCGAGAAATCTAATCGATTTTTTTGATTAGTTTTGATTAGATATGCTAATCGTCACTAATCGCGATTAGATTTTTGATTAGTTCTAATCTAATCATTTTGGTTCGTTCGTTATTAACAATGTTCTTAAAGTCTTTTAGATTTTTATAGTTTATTCCGCCAGTTCTGCCAAAAAATATTGGCTGGTTTTCTACTCGTCACTGAATTGTATTGTAATATTTGTTAACAGTGTTTTTAATAATTTCCTTAATGTATTCGTCAGGATATTCGGCTATCTTACTTTTTGAATTAGCGTAGAGTGAACACATTCTACTGGGCTACTCACTTCACTTTTTTTAAAAGGGGTTAAATATATTTCGATTTCCAATTCCTCATGGTAATTTAATATGATTGGACAGATGAAATTACCTTCATTGTTCATTACCAAAGTTTTTGGTACAGAGAAGAAATTAAGCAGTTATATTGGTTTACCTTGGATATGTAAAACACATTTGTTTTTATTCTAATGTGTTTAATTCGCAAGTGATGTACTAACTTTGTCCGATGGTTTTTGTTAATAAACAAGTTATGAATTGAATTTTTTTTCAATATTTCCTTGTAGCGGATATCAGCGCATCTCTTCACTGAGATATCTAGTCCTTTGAGCCGGATATCCAGTATCGAAATTATTTAGCATGAAGCCAATCAAATTTGCATAAGGACATTTGCCGGTTCTATATATCAACGAACTCACAAGTTCATTCAATGTTCAGGAAAACAGATAAGACTGTGAATTTAAAAAGGTGCAATCAACCCACTTAAATCCTATCAAAAAGTGTCAGAGATAATTGCAAAGTTGAGCCCACAAAGGGCAATCTCATCGGCTGAAGACAAAATGCATAAATAAATATAAGCATACAAAATTTTTTGGAGAAAAATGCAATATATCCATACATACACACAAAGTGGATTATTACATACATACTTCCGTTCTCTCGACTTCTTCCAAAAATTTCATACCTATGTTATGTAAATACATTTATGATGCATTGGTAATCTCACGGTTTAAAAAGGTTTAGAAAAGTAATATAATAGGCGAAAGAAAATTTCCCAGAAACAAATTAGCATTTTATACATATACATAAATCTAAATAATGTATACAATTTTTCAAAATTTATGTCCGCTCAATTTTTGTGTGTCCATTAGCTTGTTTACATATTTACATTCTCAAGCATCTGCCTGCGTTGAATTCGAACTTTAGCCTCTCACAAACAAATTTGCTTTTTGCTTCTATTAGCGATCTAAGCGCTATATATATTTACATGTACTAGCTGCATTTTTGGTACTGTGAAAGAAAACGAATTTGCTTTTTGCTTCTATTAGCGATCTAAGCGCCATATATATATTTACATGTACTAGCTGCATTTTTGGTACTGTGAAAGAAAAGAAAAAACAGTAACAAACACGAGGGCTGAACTGACCACTAGCTGTAACTGCAAAGCAAAAGGTCGGCGAAGTGAAAACCACAGAAACCAGCGGTGGCATTTATTACACTATTGTAACGATTTTCCTTATAATCGTTATAATACTTTGCAACAATTTTAACGATTAGAGAATTTCCTAAGCATATAATAACGATATTTGAAATCGCTTGATCAGCTTTTGCCGTTAACTACACGATATGTTGTTAATTAAGCACAAAAGCTTTCGAGTTGTTAGCGCTATCGACAAGATTTCATATTTTTTACATAGGTTAAAATAAATGTAATAAAAGTAAAATACAAATCAGGATATAACCATATAACCAACAACAAAAAAAAAAAACAATTAACTAAAATGTCTTTTGAGTATTTGGCTTATGTTTTTCTTCGTCACTGGATAGAAGTTGGTTGCGAGAAGTGGAAGATCCGTTCAACTTGATTAAAATAGAATATCGAAAATTATATCGATTAACGAAATTATTTCTCAACTTGATAGCCAACTAAAAGGCAGGAGGATAACGGTGACATCTACAGAAAAGCTGATAAATAATGCAACTTTCAAGTGGTTTTAAATTTTTAACTTTATTAAATTGCTTTAATCGATATATGTTTTTCACAAAGGTTGGATTTCCTATGACGCAAATAGAGGGGCAAGCTGCAAAGGAGATTTTTGCTTCGTCAGACTCACCATTTGTTGGAGACACTATTGGGGCTATCGATTGCACTCATGTGTCAATCATGAGTTCCAAAAATTATGAAGAAGCCTTTTGAATAACACAGTTCAATATATATGTATTTTGTGCATAGATATGTGATCCTAATCTCAAAATTTCGGCTATAAATGATAAATACCCAGGAGCATAGCACGATTCATTTATTTGGAGTTTCTCTACAGAGCGAGGAGTCATGCAGAGTAGTTTTCAAAGTGAAAACCATTACATAATTTTTTATTTTTAAACTTTGTAATCAATTGCAACACATTTATTTATTAATATTATTCCGTTCCGCTTTCTACTTTTCGCATATTTTGATGTTTTGTTAAAATCCAATCACCCAATCGTTAGTGCAAGCGAGAAAATTCGTTAGTTAACAACTCAACAAATCGCATAGCTAAAATTACAGGATTCCGCTACAGGTAAACGTAGAAACTAGCGACATGAAACTCGCAACCATTTCATTTTCACATTTGGTGTCAATACAGCTGCCGCCATCTTCACCTCAGGAGCCAATGTGAAATATAGTTTAAACCTTTCTCTCAATCGATATTCTAATTGTACTGCTGTTGAGCTAACATTGCTCGAAACTTCGGGTTTTCTGGATAATTTTTGCAGTTTATTACTCAAAGAAAGTAACTCAGGAATAATACAACGATATTTCACATTGGCTTCACCTTGGAGAAAGTCCAAAGTTTGGGAAATAGGCTCCACTAGCAGTTTGTGCGACTCCAAATATTGAAAATCACCTGATGTAAAAGGAGACAGATTCAGTTCATCGTAAAGCTCGTTCAATTTCTCCTTGTACTGTAGTAACTTCAGGATTGCATCCTCACTAATGACTAATGACCACCTAGTTACTACTGGTACAACAAGAGCTGAACCTAAAATGTTCTGAATGATTTCGGAGGATTTTGGCCATTTGCACTTTTTCCAAAGGTGATTGCACTTTTGGATCGTCTGTAAGAAATGAATTTTCGTTGTATTTCAAAAATAATATGTATAGATATTACCATTGAGTGCTGAATTTCCATTGTTGGTTGGTTTTTCAAAATCCTGGTATAGTCAGTGCTGGCTAATAAATTTAACGTATGACTGGCACACCTTTCGTGTTTCGGCAAATATTTGGTATTTTCGAGAATCGGCATTTCGTCTTCACTATTTTCCTCTTCTTCATCACTATCATATTCTCGCTAACCATAATCTCGAAATGCCTGGACAAAGTTTGACCCGTTGTCCGTGATGGGCGTAATTATGTTTTTGTTGTTCAGGTCAAAGGAAGAATTCATTTCTCCATCCATTTGCGCGATTTTCTCCGCAGAATGGATACCAAATATTCGCTTACACGCCAAGGCAGCTGATTTTCACTCGAAATTTTGATCGAACCAATGACATGTGTAACCCAAAAAGCTCCTGTGATTACCCGACCATATATCCGCTGTGGTACAAAAATACTTTGATTGCGACATGTTATTCCGTACTGCAGACACCATGCTTTCGTGAAGTTTTTTCATGGCAGACTATTTACACAGAACATGCAATCAAGTGCCACTAAACAAGTCACGGAAGGGCTCTTTTTCTACAATAGAAACGGGTAACGCGCAGTCTACCAAAAAACGGATATTTTTTTTTCAAAAGCTTTTACGGGAAGGGCCAGATTTCATATTTAAATACTTTTTGTATTACAGGCGGCACATTTAGCCATTGTTCTACCATTTGACTGCCATAACAAAAAACAAGCCATTAGTACAATAATTTAATAAAAATATTCATCAACACTTAGTTTAACATACTTTTTCCATTGCCACGTAAAATTCTGAATTGAAAATTAATTTAGGCGAACTCCTTCCGACGCTACGCATTCTTTTAGTACTCACTGCCGAATCACTATCCGCAACAATATTCCTCTTGCGGATCACCTTCTCCGGGATAAAATTTGGGTCAACAAGATCATCATCTGCCGAGAAGTCTTAGTCTTCAAACAGATCTTGATCCATTTCGACATTTTGCTGATATTTATAATTTGAAAATGTTATATTTACAAATAGAGTTTTCACCACTTCACTTACAATACTTCATAGATTGAAGGCCACAATGAAAAACGAAAAGTGTTTATTTAACGCGGACTGTCAGGTCAGCTGTCTAATTAACTAAGCAGTGCTCTGCTGTAGTTATTTTGTTTATATATATGTACAGCTGTATATGTACATATGGATGCGAAGAGAATGCATTCTGATAAAATGCATATTGCGAATACGAAGAATTGTGTGTAGGCAGTGGTAGCGATGATATATTTTATAGATCAAAATAGTTGATCTAATCAAATCTAATCAAAACTAATCGAGAAATCTAATCGATTTTTTTTTGATTAGTTTTGATTAGATATGCTAATCGTCACTAATCGCGATTAGATTTTTGATTAGTTCTAATCTAATCATTTTGGTTCGTTCGTTATTAACAATGTTCTTAAAGTCTTTTAGATTTTTATAGTTTATTCCGCCAGTTCTGCCAAAAAAATATTGGCTGGTTTTCTACTCGTCACTGAATTGTATTGTAATATTTGTTAACAGTGTTTTTAATAATTTCCTTAATGTATTCGTCAGGATATTCGGCTATCTTACTTTTTGAATTAGCGTAGAGTGAACACATTCTACTGGGCTACTCACTTCACTTTTTTTAAAAGGGGTTAAATATATTTCGATTTCCAATTCCTCATGGTAATTTAATATGATTGGACAGATGAAATTACCTTCATTGTTCATTACCAAAGTTTTTGGTACAGAGAAGAAATTAAGCAGTTATATTGGTTTACCTTGGATATGTAAAACACATTTGTCTAATGTGTTTAATTCGCAAGTGATGTACTAACTTTGTCCGATGGTTTTTGTTAATAAACAAGTTATGAATTGAATTTTTTTTCAATATTTCCTTGTAGCTGATATCAGCGGCATCTCTTCACTGAGATATCTAGTCCTTTGAGCCGGATATCCAGTATCGAAATTATTTAGCATGAAGCCAATCAAATTTGCATAAGGACATTTGCCGGTTCTATATATCAACGAACTCACAAGTTCATTCAATGTTCAGGAAAACAGATAAGACTGTGAATTTAAAAAGGTGCAATCAACCCACTTAAATCCTATCAAAAAGTGTCAGAGATAATTGCAAAGTTGAGCCCACAAAGGGCAATCTCATCGGCTGAAGACAAAATGCATAAATAAATATAAGCATACAAAATTTTTTGGAGAAAAATGCAATATATCCATACATACACACAAAGTGGATTATTACATACATACTTCCGTTCTCTCGACTTCTTCCAAAAAATTTCATACCTATGTTATGTAAATACATTTATGATGCATTGGTAATCTCACGGTTTAAAAAGGTTTAGAAAAGTAATATAATAGGCGAAAGAAAATTTCCCAGAAACAAATTAGCATTTTATACATATACATAAATCTAAATAATGTATACAATTTTTCAAAATTTATGTCCGCTCAATTTTTGTGTGTCCATTAGCTTGTTTACATATTTACATTCTCAAGCATCTGCCTGCGTTGAATTCGAACTTTAGCCTCTCACAAACAAATTTGCTTTTTGCTTCTATTAGCGATCTAAGCGCTATATATATTTACATGTACTAGCTGCATTTTTGGTACTGTGAAAGAAAACGAATTTGCTTTTTGCTTCTATTAGCGATCTAAGCGCCATATATATATTTACATGTACTAGCTGCATTTTTGGTACTGTGAAAGAAAAGAAAAAACAGTAACAAACACGAGGGCTGAACTGACCACTAGCTGTAACTGCAAAGCAAAAGGTCGGCGAAGTGAAAACCACAGAAACCAGCGGTGGCATTTATTACACTATTGTAACGATTTTCCTTATAATCGTTATAATACTTTGCAACAATTTTAACGATTAGAGAATTTCCTAAGCATATAATAACGATATTTGAAATCGCTTGATCAGCTTTTGCCGTTAACTACACGATATGTTGTTAATTAAGCACAAAAGCTTTCGAGTTGTTAGCGCTATCGACAAGATTTCATATTTTTTTTACATAGGTTAAAATAAATGTAATAAAAGTAAAATACAAATCAGGATATAACCATATAACCAACAACAAAAAAAAAAACAATTAACTAAAATGTCTTTTGAGTATTTGGCTTATGTTTTTCTTCGTCACTGGATAGAAGTTGGTTGCGAGAAGTGGAAGATCCGTTCAACTTGATTAAAATAGAATATCGAAAATTATATCGATTAACGAAATTATTTCTCAACTTGATAGCCAACTAAAAGGCAGGAGGATAACGGTGACATCTACAGAAAAGCTGATAAATAATGCAACTTTCAAGTGGTTTTAAATTTTTAACTTTATTAAATTGCTTTAATCGATATATGTTTTTCACAAAGGTTGGATTTCCTATGACGCAAATAGAGGGGCAAGCTGCAAAGGAGATTTTTGCTTCGTCAGACTCACCATTTGTTGGAGACATTATTGGGGCTATCGATTGCACTCATGTGTCAATCATGAGTTCCAAAAATTATGAAGAAGCCTTTTGAATAACACAGTTCAATATATATGTATCCTAATCTCAAAATTTCGGCTATAAATGATAAATACCCAGGAGCATAGCACGATTCATTTATTTGGAGTTTCTCTACAGAGCGAGGAGTCATGCAGAGTAGTTTTCAAAGTGAAAACCATTACATAATTTTTTATTTTTAAACTTTGTAATCAATTGCAACACATTTATTTATTAATATTATTCCGTTCCGCTTTCTACTTTTCGCATATTTTGATGTTTTGTTAAAATCCAATCACCCAATCGTTAGTGCAAGCGAGAAAATTCGTTAGTTAACAACTCAACAAATCGCATAGCTAAAATTACAGGATTCCGCTACAGGTAAACGTAGAAACTAGCGACATGAAACTCGCAACCATTTCATTTTCACATTTGGTGTCAATACAGCTGCCGCCATCTTCACCTCAGGAGCCAATGTGAAATATAGTTTAAACCTTTCTCTCAATCGATATTCTAATTGTACTGCTGTTGAGCTAACATTGCTCGAAACTTCGGGTTTTCTGGATAATTTTTGCAGTTTATTACTCAAAGAAAGTAACTCAGGAATAATACAACGATATTTCACATTGGCTTCACCTTGGAGAAAGTCCAAAGTTTGGGAAATAGGCTCCACTAGCAGTTTGTGCGACTCCAAATATTGAAAATCACCTGATGTAAAAGGAGACAGATTCAGTTCATCGTAAAGCTCGTTCAATTTCTCCTTGTACTGTAGTAACTTCAGGATTGCATCCTCACTAATGACTAATGACCACCTAGTTACTACTGGTACAACAAGAGCTGAACCTAAAATGTTCTGAATGATTTCGGAGGATTTTGGCCATTTGCACTTTTTCCAAAGGTGATTGCACTTTTGGATCGTCTGTAAGAAATGAATTTTCGTTGTATTTCAAAAATAATATGTATAGATATTACCATTGAGTGCTGAATTTCCATTGTTGGTTGGTTTTTCAAAATCCTGGTATAGTCAGTGCTGGCTAATAAATTTAACGTATGACTGGCACACCTTTCGTGTTTCGGCAAATATTTGGTATTTTCGAGAATCGGCATTTCGTCTTCACTATTTTCCTCTTCTTCATCACTATCATATTCTCGCTAACCATAATCTCGAAATGCCTGGACAAAGTTTGACCCGTTGTCCGTGATGGGCGTAATTATGTTTTTGTTGTTCAGGTCAAAGGAAGAATTCATTTCTCCATCCATTTGCGCGATTTTCTCCGCAGAATGGATACCAAATATTCGCTTACACGCCAAGGCAGCTGATTTTCACTCGAAATTTTGATCGAACCAATGACATGTGTAACCCAAAAAGCTCCTGTGATTACCCGACCATATATCCGCTGTGGTACAAAAATACTTTGATTGCGACATGTTATTCCGTACTGCAGACACCATGCTTTCGTGAAGTTTTTTCATGGCAGACTATTTACACAGAACATGCAATCAAGTGCCACTAAACAAGTCACGGAAGGGCTCTTTTTCTACAATAGAAACGGGTAACGCGCAGTCTACCAAAAAACGGATATTTTTTTCAAAAGCTTTTACGGGTAGGGCCAGTTTTCATATTTAAATACTTTTTGTGGAAGTCATTGCGGCGATATGAAGTTGGAAGTTACTTCCCCGCTGCCTCGTATGATTTTATTACAGGCGGCACATTTAGCCATTGTTCTACCATTTGACTGCCATAACAAAAAACAAGCCATTAGTACAATAATTTAATAAAAATATTCATCAACACTTAGTTTAACATACTTTTTCCATTGCCACGTAAAATTCTGAATTGAAAATTAATTTAGGCGAACTCCTTCCGACGCTACGCATTCTTTTAGTACTCACTGCCGAATCACTATCCGCAACAATATTCCTCTTGCGGATCACCTTCTCCGGGATAAAATTTGGGTCAACAAGATCATCATCTGCCGAGAAGTCTTAGTCTTCAAACAGATCTTGATCCATTTCGACATTTTGCTGATATTTATAATTTGAAAATGTTATATTTACAAATAGAGTTTTCACCACTTCACTTACAATACTTCATAGATTGAAGGCCACAATGAAAAACGAAAAGTGTTTATTTAACGCGGACTGTCAGGTCAGCTGTCTAATTAACTAAGCAGTGCTCTGCTGTAGTTATTTTGTTTATATATATGTACAGCTGTATATGTACATATGGATGCGAAGAGAATGCATTCTGATAAAATGCATATTGCGAATACGAAGAATTGTGTGTAGGCAGTGGTAGCGATGATATATTTTATAGATCAAAATAGTTGATCTAATCAAATCTAATCAAAACTAATCGAGAAATCTAATCGATTTTTTTTTGATTAGTTTTGATTAGATATGCTAATCGTCACTAATCGCGATTAGATTTTTGATTAGTTCTAATCTAATCATTTTGGTTCGTTCGTTATTAACAATGTTCTTAAAGTCTTTTAGATTTTTATAGTTTATTCCGCCAGTTCTGCCAAAAAAATATTGGCTGGTTTTCTACTCGTCACTGAATTGTATTGTAATATTTGTTAACAGTGTTTTTAATAATTTCCTTAATGTATTCGTCAGGATATTCGGCTATCTTACTTTTTGAATTAGCGTAGAGTGAACACATTCTACTGGGCTACTCACTTCACTTTTTTTAAAAGGGGTTAAATATATTTCGATTTCCAATTCCTCATGGTAATTTAATATGATTGGACAGATGAAATTACCTTCATTGTTCATTACCAAAGTTTTTGGTACAGAGAAGAAATTAAGCAGTTATATTGGTTTACCTTGGATATGTAAAACACATTTGTTTTTTATTCTAATGTGTTTAATTCGCAAGTGATGTACTAACTTTGTCCGATGGTTTTTGTTAATAAACAAGTTATGAATTGAATTTTTTTTCAATATTTCCTTGTAGCGGATATCAGCGCATCTCTTCACTGAGATATCTAGTCCTTTGAGCCGGATATCCAGTATCGAAATTATTTAGCATGAAGCCAATCAAATTTGCATAAGGACATTTGCCGGTTCTATATATCAACGAACTCACAAGTTCATTCAATGTTCAGGAAAACAGATAAGACTGTGAATTTAAAAAGGTGCAATCAACCCACTTAAATCCTATCAAAAAGTGTCAGAGATAATTGCAAAGTTGAGCCCACAAAGGGCAATCTCATCGGCTGAAGACAAAATGCATAAATAAATATAAGCATACAAAATTTTTTGGAGAAAAATGCAATATATCCATACATACACACAAAGTGGATTATTACATACATACTTCCGTTCTCTCGACTTCTTCCAAAAATTTCATACCTATGTTATGTAAATACATTTATGATGCATTGGTAATCTCACGGTTTAAAAAGGTTTAGAAAAGTAATATAATAGGCGAAAGAAAATTTCCCAGAAACAAATTAGCATTTTATACATATACATAAATCTAAATAATGTATACAATTTTTCAAAATTTATGTCCGCTCAATTTTTGTGTGTCCATTAGCTTGTTTACATATTTACATTCTCAAGCATCTGCCTGCGTTGAATTCGAACTTTAGCCTCTCACAAACAAATTTGCTTTTTGCTTCTATTAGCGATCTAAGCGCTATATATATTTACATGTACTAGCTGCATTTTTGGTACTGTGAAAGAAAACGAATTTGCTTTTTGCTTCTATTAGCGATCTAAGCGCCATATATATATTTACATGTACTAGCTGCATTTTTGGTACTGTGAAAGAAAAGAAAAAACAGTAACAAACACGAGGGCTGAACTGACCACTAGCTGTAACTGCAAAGCAAAAGGTCGGCGAAGTGAAAACCACAGAAACCAGCGGTGGCATTTATTACACTATTGTAACGATTTTCCTTATAATCGTTATAATACTTTGCAACAATTTTAACGATTAGAGAATTTCCTAAGCATATAATAACGATATTTGAAATCGCTTGATCAGCTTTTGCCGTTAACTACACGATATGTTGTTAATTAAGCACAAAAGCTTTCGAGTTGTTAGCGCTATCGACAAGATTTCATATTTTTTTTACATAGGTTAAAATAAATGTAATAAAAGTAAAATACAAATCAGGATATAACCATATAACCAACAACAAAAAAAAACAATTAACTAAAATGTCTTTTGAGTATTTGGCTTATGTTTTTCTTCGTCACTGGATAGAAGTTGGTTGCGAGAAGTGGAACTTGATTAAAATAGAATATCGAAAATTATATCGATTAACGAAATTATTTCTCAACTTGATAGCCAACTAAAAGGCAGGAGGATAACGGTGACATCTACAGAAAAGCTGATAAATAATGCAACTTTCAAGTGGTTTTAAATTTTTAACTTTATTAAATTGCTTTAATCGATATATGTTTTTCACAAAGGTTGGATTTCCTATGACGCAAATAGAGGGGCAAGCTGCAAAGGAGATTTTTGCTTCGTCAGACTCACCATTTGTTGGAGACATTATTGGGGCTATCGATTGCACTCATGTGTCAATCATGAGTTCCAAAAATTATGAAGAAGCCTTTTGAATAACACAGTTCAATATATATGTATCCTAATCTCAAAATTTCGGCTATAAATGATAAATACCCAGGAGCATAGCACGATTCATTTATTTGGAGTTTCTCTACAGAGCGAGGAGTCATGCAGAGTAGTTTTCAAAGTGAAAACCATTACATAATTTTTTATTTTTAAACTTTGTAATCAATTGCAACACATTTATTTATTAATATTATTCCGTTCCGCTTTCTACTTTTCGCATATTTTGATGTTTTGTTAAAATTGAGTTACGGAATCACCCAATCGTTAGTGCAAGCGAGAAAATTCGTTAGTTAACAACTCAACAAATCGCATAGCTAAAATTACAGGATTCCGCTACAGGTAAACGTAGAAACTAGCGACATGGGGCCTTCGCAAATACAATTTCAATTACATCATTTTATTTAAAAAAAATTAAAGTAGAGCCCTAGCAATCCTACTTATATACATTTCTCAGAAAATTAAGGTCTGAATGTATGCAGAATTGCTAAAACTCGCTAACCCAGCATTAAGTAAAAATAGCGCACTTATTAGTTGTCGGTTAGTAAAAAATTTAATAATACAACAACATATTACATGGTAGATGTTTACTCAGTGGTTAAAGCACTCGCTTGTGATGCCAGAATCCGTTGGTTCGATCCCTGGCAAAAGAAGTCTGATGAGGAGATGTGGGGATCACCGAAACAGCTGTCACTTTTACCAATTTTTCTTTGTTGTATAACAAAATATTCAATTCAAAAAATTCTAACAAAGAATAAAGCTCATTTATTTATAACCACAAAGTTTTATTTAGTTTTTCTTAAAACATACAAATAGAAGTAAGACATCACTCTTAAATAAGTGAATAATTGATGAAATTACAAAGTGACATAAAAGAGTTATAGAGCGTTTTAAGCAGCACAATAAAAGAAGTGAATGTATTTTTGTTGCAATCAATATTATACAGAGTAAAAAAATATACAGTGGGCAAAAATTAATTATTAGAGACACTTTAAATTTTAATTATTCCATAAATTGTACAATAATTAAACATTGTCATTTATAAATCTTAAATACAAGTAAATTAACAAATAAATTTTAAATTATTAATTAAATATTACAAATAATTTACTTGTATTTCATGGGATATAAATTCGTGGAGAGATAGTACAACGAAATAAACCAAAAATCATTTACTCTATACTAAGTTTCAAATTTTCGAGTGTCGAATTTTTAATCCAATTGCTTTTGATTATTGTGTATAAAAATAGGTTCATTAAATAATTTTTTCGAAATTGCTAATAAGTATTAGAATTTGAGGAGGTATTAACGCTTAATACTACCAAGCAAACGTCTTTAATTTTTTTAGTTCAACAAGAGAAATTACAGGCTGAAGAAGAGGTAGAATGTCGGACCTGCCTGTCTAATTTTAATGAATCACACCCTGACTATGAGGCCAGTTTAGAAAAGCTCAATTTTAAATATTCTACCTGCTAGAATGATTTCTGAGCACATTCGAAAGCTCATAGCACTTCAGCAGGTAACAATATCCAACACAAACCCAATGCTGGCGCCTCTGTTCCATCAGTTCCGTCTCAAAATCATTTTCAATGTAGGCGAGCAAGTTCAAATCATCGCATAAAAAATCCAATAAAATGTAAATTATGTCCACCGCGAAAACATATTCTGAAATCTTTCCCAAAATTTGCGGGAATGAATGTAGAAACCGCCATCACATTCTGCTTCATTGGGAGCAATTGGAAGATGAGTTAACTGCTTTCACAGAACTGCAGATAGCTACTAAGTCCCTTACGGGGTCATTCACTGCAAACATGACTTACAATACCACGACAAGTTCTGAGAACAAACAGTTGTCATTAGGGAATGACAAATGTGTCAACATAGACAACCTAGGTAATTTTACTCAGCTAGGAAAATGTACTGGACCCAAGTTGGTTAAGCAAAGTACAAAAAATTTATCTAATCAAAACGTTGAAGATTCCGAGATTTCGAGAGAAATTTCATTTATTACCATTTTCTAGTTTAGATAATGCTGTATATCGTAAAAACGCTATTATAACAGATGACCCATGGCTTATACTTCGATAATGATCCATCATATCTCCACATTTTCAGCGCATATCACACGCCGAGGACCGAACGATACTTAATCCGTCACGCCGAACTCAGGTTGTTGGCTCAGCTTATAAAAGCTCAGCCAACTTCTGCTAATTTTGCTTTGTTTAAATTATTTGATACTTTTCCTCATTTTACTTTTATACACTATTCTCAACGGTTTGCAGCATCACCAGCGCTGTAAGTTAAGTTCCGATTGGCGGTCATACCTATTACAATGTTTAATTTGTCCATTTTAGGAAAATAGTATTTCTCCAATATTTGTTTCCTGTTTTCTCTTCCTTATGCAAGTACTAAAAAAAACGGTGGCGCAAAGGGCCATGAATCTAACACAAAACCTTCCTCTCGAAAACTTTTAGTGCCGATTCATAGGATGTTGGCATCGTCCACACTTCTGTACTATTCAGCAGGACGGTAGTAATGAGCGGCTCTGTCTGAAATCTCGTTTGGGAACGAACGGCTCGAACAAATTCATCCCAATTCTTACTGCGCTTGGTGTAACCTATAACAGTTTACATAGCCGTATAAGTTTTCCAGGGTATCAAATTTAGACAGTCGAAGATAGAGCACTTTTCGGTTCAATTCGTCGGACATTTTTCGGGCTCATAAGTGTATTGTTGGTACTCATAGAAAGCGTACTTTTTCTTTTCCGCATATAAATGATATGTTGAAAAACTTCGCTTTGATATGAATATATATATATATATTTGGCGCTTTGTAACCGCTGAAGCGATTATTGGCCGAGCTCCTCCTCCAATTTGTGGTTTTGCGTTTTGATGTTTATACCAACAAATGGAGGGATCTACAGTGTATACTAAGCCGCCTCCGAACAGCTGATGGATTTTTATGAGGACCTTTTATTTCATGTCAGAAATACACTCGGAGGGCTTGACATTACCTGAGGGGCGACCGCAATTAGAAAAATTTATTTTCTATAATTTTGGATGTTGCTCGAATCTGGGCTCGAACCCAGGCCTTCCGAATAGTAGTGCGCAATGCTAACCACTCGGCTATGGTGGCCGCCTTTGATGTGAATTGCTGCTAGATATTCGTCCACCGGACTCGCTGACGGGGTCTCTTTCCCACCACGCCTTTTTATTTGGCGGCTGTAGTATATTTCACAAGGACCCGCCTTCTTCCGTTATCGTTAACTTAATTTGTTAACTTTTTTTATTAAATATTTTAATAGTATAAGTATTGCAAAGGAGGTGTTTGGGAAAGAATAAAAGTTATACTGTTATAATATTCATCTTTCTATATATTTAACACGGGTTGCAACCGCTGTAGACGAAAGTGCCGTCAAAATCGAAACATCCTGCCATTGGTTAATCAAACTTAAGAATTTTGTCATCCATTTTTAATTGCAATATCTCTGCAAAGAAGAGCTAGCCCAGTATGTAAAAATCTAGTAAATACTAGTATAGTAGCATGTCAACATATTTATGAAAATACCAGTTTTTAAGATGAGAAAATTACGGAATATGAACTAGTTATCGCTAAAAAAAAAACAACTATTTTCATCCGTTCAACCATAGTGCGCTGGCAAATGGAAATATATCAACATATTTATATACTTATCATATACAAGTAGATACGATTTACATTACGTTTTGTTTATTAGATATCACAATATATAGTATGAATATACCCCCTATATGTTAATGGAAAAGTAGAAACAAGAATATATGAGCACATCTCAATTAAATTCCGTTCTTTATATCTCAAAAACATGTTCATAAAATATACAAAATAATAGGTTTGGGACTGGATAAAAGGCATTCGCGATGACGGCGACTAGCATTAATTTTCGATTAAGTTTATCAGTAATGTCTGACAAATTAGCTTATAAAACTGTTTTCGGCATAAAGAACAAGTGATCAAAAGAACTGGTTGTAGTTAGTTTCTCCAGGTTTGGGACAACTTTAGGTCTTTGAATGGCAATCAGAGAAAAACATTAAAAATTCTGCATAAACTTTTTAGCATTCGATTTAAATCGATTCTAAAGTTAAGTAAAAATTGCATTTAACGAAAGCTTTACATTAATGTAATATACATATAAATTAAATAATATTATGAAATAACTTATCCATTTGTCCCTCTGTCCGAACTCAAACTAATGTTTTAGTTTTTGAGATATTTGAACGCATTTTGGTTTGCATGTGTACACTTATAATGCGAAGTAATAATTATTTATCGTAACCAGCAAAGTTATATTCTTAGAAATAAGCATCTAAGATAAAATATTAATTTTTAAGCCTGAAATGCTGCATATATTAAAGTACACACACCTCGATATACCAATAAAAAACAATTGGTAATAGGTGGGTAACAACGCGCGCTATTATGCCATTATTTTTGACACCAGCTCACACTTTTTAACTTTGTAACAGCCAATTTTGTGTGTGGCATGGTTTATTCTAAGCCGTCTCCGAACGGCCGATAATAATCCATCCATTTTTGTTTTGGAGCTTTTGTATCATTCCAAAAAACCCTCTGAGGGTTTGACATTCCTTGCCGATGCGCGACCGCAACTAGAAAAATTAATTTTCCATAATGGTCGGACCAGGACTCGAACTCCGAATGACAATATGCACCTTAAGTACGTAATTATCGAGATATGAGGTTTAGCCTAAAAAAACACGCCCAAAAAGGCAGATAAGACCGTGAATTTTGTTATCCTATACAAGTTACTTAATTCAAATATTGCTACTAAAAATCATCGAAATCGGAATACTATATCATATAGCCCACATACAAGCGATTTGTTCAGATTTGATGTTTTGACCCAACAATCGGCCAAAAACGCATCAAATAAATAAATAAATAAAATTGATATGTTCATGAAATTTATAAAGACTTTGGCATAGAAAACTGAAATTTAATCCGATATCTCTTCACCACGTAGTCCGATTGGGATAATGTAACGTTAATAGATAGGGCACACTTCAAAATTTAGAAAAAATAATTATGACTTGCTGTAACTTATGTGTTAACTGTGTTACGAAAAAACTAACAAGAAATTAAATATGTTGTAATTATTAAGTTGGAGCCCCAAAAAATTAAAAAAATGAAACCACCGAAAAACTAAAAAAAAATCTTAAATTAATTTAAATAGATCTTAATAATTTTTAATAAGATCACTAAAATACCTTAAAATTAAGGAAGTAACCAAATCAAATTAAGAATGAATCGCGAAATCTCCAGAGATAAACATCAGTTGGCCCAATGCGAACTGACTCTGCTAGATTTCCTTGACTTCTCTTTCTTTGAATGTTTTTATGACCAAAATATGCGCCTGGAAAATTTCAGCCAAAGCGGCAACCGTGGTTACAATGTCTACTGGCTTATAAGGCACAGGCAAATAGCACATAAATGCGTTATATTAGAAACTTTGCTAACAAGTAATTAAAGTAAATACACATTTGGTATATTTTCATGCGTTCTTAAAAATCATGTTTTATATATTGAAACGTTTTTCGTGGCTACTCTCGATTATTTCCCAAATCCTTTGAGTCCGATCACTAGATTGCTAAATAATAATGCAAGATTTGTTCGTTTGGCTCTTAATCGCAAGGAATTTATTCAACAATAATTACAATTTTCTTCTTTATATCTTTCGTTTAGTTTACAAATCTTTATAATCTTTTATTATTCGCTTAGTTTGCACCAGTACTGAGTCTTCAACTTAATTGTCCGCAAATAGCTGCTGCCGCTCCTTTTATGCCTAGCGATGGTCCAACATTCTTTCACGCGATCAAGAATAGGCTGATTATTCGTTTGCCTGCGGTAGCTGCAGCTGTTCCGTTTATCTTTAACAACGTGGAATTTCCTTTACACTGTCTACCCTTTTGTTTGTCCCTAGTACGGAGAATTTTTGCATCATACTGCCGCTCCTTTTTTTCTGTCCTTTTCGGGGAATTGCCTTTACATTGTCAACCCTTTTGTTTGTTCTTGGTACGGATAATTTGCATCATACGGCCGCTTCTTTTCTTTCTGTCCTTTTCGGGGAATTGCTTTTACATTGTCAACCCTTTTGTTTTCCTTGGTATGGGTAATTTACATAATACTGCCGCTTTTTAAGTTTGTTTGTCCTTGGTCCGGGTAATTTGCATCATACTGCCACTTCTTTTTTGTCCCTGCTTTTTATTAGGAAATCTCGTCATACTGCTACTCATTTGAATCTGTTCTTCGTATTTGGGATTTCCGTCACAATATTATATATCATGTTTTGATCCCACAACAAAGCAAGTACACTACGCCATATCAACCTACAATCAACTCTAATATAACTTAATTTGGTTTCCGGTTTGGAGTTCCTGTTTTCGTTTGAAATAAATTAATAACTATCTCGAACTTATAAACATTAATAAAAAATACCGTACTGCCAATATCATGTTTTTTATGCACAATTTTAATACTGATTTCTATTCATAAAACGTTTATTAGGTGTTTAAGCTTGCAGGTATAGCAATATGTAACCCGATCTATATCAAAGATAAAGATATTCAACAGTTTTATTTCACAATCCACATAAAAATGTCTATCAGTACATATATACTACATACAAATTGCGGAAAGTAAGAAAGTAATAAGTTTTAATGCCTCTACCAAATATAAGTATACTTGTATTGGCTGTTCAAAAAGGAAAAAATCTGGGGCTCTTTAAATTTTAAGAAGAGTTTAATCGAGCACAGTAAGTAAGAATTTGAACCTCAAAGTAAGTTTAATTCATTTTTAACTGTCGCTTGTGCTCGAGACAACAGCACTCATGTATTGCTTTTGATATTCTTTAAAGCAGGAATCAAAAATGATTTTGTAAGGAGCCAAGGCGAAGAGTTACTGCAATTTTGCCTTGTGGCAGATGAATTTTGCCTTGTAAAACTTTGTGTATTAAACCAGTAGTTATATATTGTTTCTTTATTTATAAAGAATTTATTTAATGTCCTTTTATTACTCAGTAATTCACAATTCAATTACAATTCACTTTACTATTTACAATCACTTGTATACAACTTTCACAGTGTACTGTTTTTATTACTTTAGTGTAATGTAATCACCAACGCGTTTACTTTACGACTGATTGCTTTTGCAGTCATGTGTCGCCATTATATACTTGTCTGCTGCTTGAAAACGAAAGCCTGTAATAATCGAATCGTTACGATAACGAATGTTCTCGTTTAACGTTCTAGAACATGCCAGTTGTCGGCTCCTCTCTTTTATCTGACATTCGCTTCGCATTTTCGCCGCACTGCCCTGCACCTAAGACACATTCGCTGTTCCAAACGCAGCAAGCCTCTCTAGGTGGACCACTTTCATCTTGTTTCTTGGCCTCCCAAATCTTTGTATTCGACACACTACTTCGTTTAGTCGTTTGATTATCTTGTATGGACCTTCCTAATTGCATTAAAGTTTTGGGAACAAACCTCTCTTCCGTTGTGGATTGTACAGCAACACCAAATCTCCATTATGGAAGCCTTCGGAGTTCACCGCCTTGTCATACCTATCCTTTATTTTGTCACTCATAATTTGAGTTCGCTGCCTCACAAGAGCATGTATCTCTCTTAACTCTTGCTCGAGAACAGTAGACGCTTCCTTCCCAATTATTCTCGCATCACCAGTTATTCCAAATTTTAAATCGCTGGGCAACCGAAGTTCACTACCAAACAGTATCCGCGCAGGTGTTTGATCTGTTGTTTCGTTCAATGCGGACCGATATCCTATCAGGAAAAGCGGTATGTGTACATCCCAATCATCTTGATGCTTTCCGCAAGTGCTCTTCCAGGGTCCGGTTGAATCGCCTACCACGCCATCTGGTTGAGGATGCAGGGTTGTCGTTCATGTTTTTCGAATACCAAGCATCTGGCACATCTCCTGGAACACCGCCGATTCAAAGTTTCTTCCTTGGTCTGAATGCAATTCTATAGGCGCACCGTATCTGTTCCTTCCTGGTTTGGAATTGGGTACACCTCAGGCCAATTACTAAAGTGGTCCATAACCCAATAGAACCGCTGCTTGATCTTCTCCAGCTTCTGACTTTGGTGGGATCACTTCGATTCCTTCTAGGACCACTTGCGTGCTGCTGTATGTAGAATTATAGCCAATACTTTGTGGTACTTCCATGTTTTTATACTCCATGATTTGGTTATTCAAGCCGGTCTTGATCCCTTGATCCATCAAGAAGACCACTCCTATGATTACCTCATCTACAATCTGCGCGACTATAAAGCTGTGTAACACTGTCACATTCCCTATTACGACCTCACATGTTACTTCTCCCCCCACTTGTGTGTCCTCACCAGTCGCCGTTTTCAATATTGCTCCAGGTAATGGTCTCACTTCTTTAGCGGTCAGGTCAGTTCGAATGATGGAGTGTGATGCGCCCGTATCGACTGTAAATATTCGCTCTCGTTCATCCACATATTCACCAATAGTAATGTTGCTCGTTTTTCTGCCAATTTGCGAAACGGAGATTATGGGGCATTCAACTGCAGGAGCCAGCATACGCCCCTTTAGACTGGCTCGTTTTAGCTTAACGACGGAGAAGTTGATGGTTCAGCCTCTTCAGCCTTCCGTTTCCGCTGTCCTTCCTGTGTGCTGGAACCCGTTTTGCATTCGCGTGCGAAGTGACCAGGCTTTCCATATTTAAAACATTTTCAGAACAATTTCAGAACAATTTCAATTTCAGAACAATTCATTCCTTCTATCGACTTCAGAGTTCTCAATATTTCGGCCATCACATCTGGTGTTTCAACCTCCACTTTATTGACTTTGTATGCTGGTCTGCTGATGAGTGCCGCCGTTTCACGTGTTTGAGCATACTCAACTGTTTCAGCGAATGTCAACTTTGGATTCGCATATGTCTCTCGCTTGGTGTAAATGTCTTTTATTCCGCTGATGAATCTTTGTATTTTCACCCTTTCGAGATACTCACCCGATGCGTCTCCAATGGCTAAATGAGCCAATCTCTCAATTTCCGAAGCATAATCCTGTAGAGATTTGTTGGGTTTTTGGTCGCGCTTTTCTAACTCCATCTGGTAAATTTGTCTTCTGTGTTCGCTACCATAGCGTCTTTCCAGGGCTCGCATCAATACGTCGTAATCATTTCTCTCATTTTCGGGTATAGTTTGCAAAAGTTCTGTTGCAGGTCCTTCCAACGCAACGAATAGTGCCGCAGATTTTTCCTCCATGCTTCAGTTATTTGTTTCAGCCGTCTTCTCAAACAGGATCTGAAGACTTGGAAGGGAATTTTACCGTCAAAGAATGGTGTTTCTGGGAGCGTTCCCTGAAGTGGTTGGACTGCAAATTCCGCACAAGACCTTCCAATGCGTTGACTTTGGCTTCAATTAACTCTTCTATTTTTTCTTGCCGACCTTCCAATTTGTTCACTTTGGTCTCAATTAGCTCCTCTATTTTGTCTTGTCGCTCCTCGATTTGATCCTGTCTTTCCTTAAGTTCCGTATTGCCTCTCACCAGATATTGCTGTATTTGTGCGATTGTTCCTTCTAATCTATCAAAATTTTGTGGCAGCTTAGCATCCTGTGCATCCATCTTTTGTGATATCTTGGCATCCTGAGCATCCAATTTTTGTGACATGTTGGCACTGATTTGTGAAATTGCAGCCAAAAACATGTTCATGTCCGTACCGGTAGCTGAGCCAGAAGCATTTTCTTGAATCTTACTTGATGGCTGCTCCAACCCCTTCGCAGAATCAATAGCTTCTTCTTTGTCAATGTCCTTCAAGGATACATCTTCATCCTCGCGACGGAATTTATATTGACTCAAGTCGATGCCTTCGACTTCCATTGCTTCTCGCAGTCGCGATTGCAGCTCTGCCTTATTTCCTGTGTTAGACAATCCACGCTTTGCCAATTCCCTCTTGAGAGGAGGTATCATCAAATCCTGTATCTTAACCATTTTCCAATTTTTAACCTTTGGGATTTATTTAACAATCCCACTTCTGACACCAATTGTTACGATCTTGCTGATTAAACCTCGATTTGGAACAGCTTCCATAAATTGGTAAAGCGTAATCGATTACAGATAAAATTAATGATTTTCAATTTAACACAGGACAAACATCTTTTTGATGAAAATTACTTTACAATGCTATAATGTATATTTACAATCTAAGAAAATCTTTAGCAATTTTATTTCTTTAATATTTCTTATAGATATATTACTGTATGATAGTTGTACACCTGGACAGCGCCTCTTTCAACAAATACGTAGTATACCAGATTTTTCGTATGAGGTATGTAATTGGTCCAGACTAAGGCAATTTCTTGAAGGATTTTATTACGAGCGGAGTAACTGATACTTAGTAATCCATTTTAGTGAAAGCAGAGCATCATCGGCGGAGATACTGTGGTTTACTTTATGTTTATGTATTATCAAGCCCCATAACAAATAAAACCGCCGGAAATGGCAATTATTGAGGAATCCCACTACTTAAGTTATAGCTATCGGAAGAGGAGCCTTTAATTCTAACGATAAATATTGGATTTTCTCAAAATATTTTAACAAAGTTTTATATTTTAGGACCAACCCTCCATTTTTCCAGTTGCCTTAAAGCAACTAGAGCTCCGATCTAATCGAAAGGCTTTTCGAAGTATAGGGAAAGTGCTGTGATATGTTTCTTATTAGACAGCGACGAAGATAAAAGATGATCGACAGAACTATGAACATTTTTGAAGACTACTTGACTGTGGTTTAAAACTTTATGTTTGGTTTGGGATGAGCAATATACAAGTAAATTTCAAACTTTAGGGAATGACCCTTTTTGTATAATGTTTGAATTTATAGTTTGCTGCTTTATATACCTTGTGGGTTTGGTAATTGTACGCAAATCGGGAATCACTTGGCTGCACCAGGGAATACATTTTTCATTCAGGAATGATTGAGTTTGAAGGATGGTAAATGTAGCCGCGTTAATAATAATCCTTTTTATACGTAGAGCTGGTTTCTCTATTAATATTATTAGTAAAGGCGTGAATGTGATTATTTTTATCACACAAAAGTCTGTACTTACCATATTCTGCTTTATCGGTCTTAAATCGTTTTGTGTGTTTGTTCTTATTTGGATTGTCACAATTTAAATTAAAAAATATCGGATAATGGCCGCTGTTACAAATATTATTTTCGATGTTCCAAGAAAGAATTTCGTAAAGGAATTATGTGTGGAAAATTGTGTCCAAGCTTTATTTTTTAACACAGTTAAATCATGATTACATATAAAGTCTTCGATTGATTTACCTCTTTTTTTTTGTGTGAAAGAGCCTCAATTCTCCAGACATAAACATCTTCCCCAAATGTATGTAGATGAGTCAGTGAAGTTGAAGTTGATTTAAGCCCTCGCATATCAAAATTAATAATTTAATTTCTAAAGCCACTTTTAGTAAGAATGCCAGTCCCGTTTATCATATTATAAGAGTTACAGAAATAAGAAACGTAAGGAGGGAGGAAAGCTTACATGAAAGCCAAGATTAGTTTATTGTGAAATAATAACGTAAGACTTAAAATCGGAAATAAGTGATAGGAGCTCATGCCATTTATATTCCACTCAGAAAAGTAATTAGGCGTACAAAAAAATAATATATCAAAAGTGCTGTGATTTATTATTTTGTTCTCAACGTCCTTCATCAGAGTCGTCTGCTAAGTTAGATAGTTGAGTGAGAGAGAGAGAACTTTATTGGGAGATAGTAGTGGTGCTATAGCTATCGTCTGTCGCGATTTTGGTATTGCTAAAAGAATTTTGAGTTGTTGCTGTCTTCGATGAGTATTGCCTTTGTAGTAGCAATACTTTGGTATGGAAGAAGTGAACAACCAATACATATCGGTTCGTTTTTGTAACATTTTGAAGGGTGATAAAGCAGTAACACAATTTACAGCGTATTGGGTTAGGAACGTACTCCCTAAATTATCAGAATGAAATATCAATTTTGGTAGGTAATATGTATTAATTAAGTGTTAATAGAACAATGCCGCTAGGAGTTGACTCATCATTGAATATGTTTTGAAATTTATAAATCGAAGTAAGAACTTGGCTACAAAGCTCACAAGCTAAGGAACATAAACAAATAGGACTGTTTGTGGTATTGAGCGAGGAATGCAATGAACATTTTAGAGAACACACTCCATGTAATAGTGTAGTAGATTGAATTTTGTGTGAAATTTTCTTTCACTTTTCCAGAGATAAGCAATACCTTTTTACTTGGTGTTACCTCATATCTTGAGAGCGGCTTTAAAGAAATCAATATAAAATAATATATTCGGGTTATCATCGAGATGGTTTATAAGAAGTTAGCCAGAAATAAAAATATAAAATTGGTGAATGGTCGATTTGCTACGTTATATCTTGTAATCGGCTACACAGAATTCAAATATAAAACAATTTTTGGGTATAATGAAAATGGCTTTTATGAGGTTTTCTGAATTCGCCAAAGCGGGTGCCGGATCTCTTACCTTATGCATAAAATTAAGTTTGTTGGCTTATAACTTCAGAACGGCTTCACCGAATACAACCAAATTTACATTTCAAATTTAGTTTATTATATAGATAGTTTATGTGAAGTTTGACATTTTTAAAAGTCTCTCTTCTCATAGATAAAAAAATAATAAAAGTTTGAGTTTTTGTTGTTAACTTATAACAAGCTCAAGATCGGCTTCACCGAATTTAATAAAATCTATACAGGGTATTTCAACTATCATGATGATGGTTTAATATTGGCACCTCTAATGTTCCAAAAAAATGTATACACTCAAATTGGTGAAGTTAAATGAATTATAATGTCCGCGGTAGTATATTAAAGAGAACTCCGAAGGATTATAGTGAAAAAATTTAAATATAACCAAATATTCTGTCAGTTCAAAAATGAGTCTACTTGCTTGGAATAAATATGCAATGGAACATAACAAATTGGTCGACGATTCCAGATGAAGATTTTCGTAGAAGTATTCGGGAAACCATTATTATAGTAAAAAGAGAGTTTAAGCAAATATTCCCTAAACAAATAAACAAAAGTTATGAAATGTTTGAGATATGAATGTAGGAGAAATCATTTAAATTTGAAATATAAAAAAATACGACTTTTAACTTTTTATATATTAGTTTTGGTGTAGTGAAGCACCCCAGGGTACCGCTAGTTTTCAATAAGTTTTGGCTGTTGGCGGACCCCTGGCCTTTCGAATGGTAGTACGCAGTGATAGGACTCAATTATTACTGCCGCATGTAAATGCTGATTTAATTGTATTCAATTTTCAAACCTTTAGATCGCCACACATTTTCTATTGATAATCATTGTATTTGATATAGGATTTCAAACTATTTAACCAACAATTAAAAAACACATTCATTTCCATCATACATTGCATTACATTGTTCTCGTCACAAAACTTTTTTTTTTTTTTAAGAAGGTTCGAAGCGTCTGATTTCTGTTTCCGTATGCAGTAGCTTGTGCTCGAGAGTCAAGATATGACTTTGCTTTTTATTTGGACAAACTCATCACGAATCAAATCGAAATAACTTTCTCTGCTCGTAGGTGATGCAGTTAGTTTCCAGGATATCTCTTTGTCATCCGCAAAAGTGGATATTTGTACATTTCGATTTACAAGGATGACTGCAGTGTGTTTAATATTTCTTTCGTTCCAAAATTCTTGGTATCGCCTTTCGATTTTGACAACATGTTGGTGTAGCCGCTTGGATGAAATGACAATTGTTTATGGGGACTGATTATACATCAGGATATTTATATGCATTTATACCCATAACATGGAGGATGGGGACATGTATAGTAGTTCATGCAATTGAGGAAAGTTTTTGACTGCCATTCAAATGGGAGTGGCCAGAAACAATTCTTTAACATATGGTTAAAGCAGCTCACGACTTTCGGTCTTAGATCAAGTATCCTCTCGGTAGCCTAACATCCATTTGGAGGCGAGCTAAAGTGAGAAGACGAATCCAGCGAAAATGAAAACCTTGGAGACGACGAACGCGAAACTCCAATCGATGAGGATGGTATCCATCACCCGACTATGAAGAAGTTCGAATATCGATTGCCTGCTTAAAAAATAATAAAGCGGCGGAAGCCGATGGCTTGCCGGCAGAACTATTCAAATACGGCCTTGAAAAACTGACAAGGAGCATGCATCAGCTTCTTTGAAGAATATAAGAATAAAGTGTGTTCTGCCCAATTCAAAAAAGGAAGACTCCGCAGTCTGCGCCAATTATCGCGGAATAAGCCTCCTTAATATCGCATATAAGGCCCTATCTAGCGTATTGTGTACAATATTAAAGCCTACCGTCAACATACTTATCAGTGTGGCTTTAGATCTGGCAAAGCCACAATTGACGAGATATTCCCTATGCGCCAAATCTTGGAGAAGACTCGAGAGAAAAGAATCGGTACACAACACCTTTTCATCGATTTTAAAACTGCCTCTATGCCGCTATGTCTGAATTTGATATCCTCAAAAAACTCATGCGGCTATGTAAACTGACCCTGGATAATAACAGAAGTCAGAACTGGGCAGGACCTCTCGGAGCCGTTCAATACTAAATGAGGTTTCAAAAAGATAGATAAAAATTTATTTCGTATTGCCCTCCTTCACTTCGAAGTCGAAGAAAATTTCGTTTATCTAGGAACCACCATTAACAACACGAACAATGTCGAAATCCAACGCAGAATCACTCTTGCCAACAAGTGCTACTTTGGGCTGAGTAGGCAATTGAAAACTAAGATCCTCTCTCGACGAACCAAAACCAAACACTACAAATCGCTCATCATTCCCCTCACGACATATGGTGCAGAAGCCTGGACGATGTCGACATCCAAAAAAATCGGCTTTGCGCGTTGGTAACGGCGAATACCGCAGACGATGGAACGATGATATGTTTTCTGTAAGATTTGTCGCATAGTGAATATCTGGTCAATGGTGGATTTCCAAGGTCTAAGACCATACTGATAAGGTCGAATAAGTTCAATGACCATGGACTTCATATCTCACAAAATACGCTCGAAATGACCTTGTATGCGATATTAAGGAGGCTTATCTAATTGGCGCGGACCGGGGGTCTACTTTTTTATCGATTTGGCAGAGGTTCGAGGGTCTAAAAGCTGATGCATATACCTCTTCAGTTTTTCGCCGCCGTATACGAATACCTCAGCCCGTAAGCCATACGTTTCTCCGTTTGGTTATGTTTTAAACGAGTAATAGCTTGTTAAAGGATCTAGAGGTGAAAGTAATTGATTTATCTTTGCCAATTTGATCCTGCTAAAAGGTCAAAGTGGTAGTTTTTGTGAAGCCCGCAAATATAAGAATTTCCGAGGACTTATGTAAATCTTTTCTTTTAAGGAATTTCGATTTTTCACAATAAAATGTTCTTTCCTATCTTCACCCACAATGATAATATAGAGTGTTTTTTTATAGAGGTATAGAACTTTAAGTTGGCATTACTTTTCAAGATGGCGACCGATTTAACAGCTGTCGAGTGATTTATTCTCAGTTTGGTTTGGCAATTCATCATGAATAGACTCACGCCTGAACAACGCTTGCAAATAGGGCAATTTTATTTCGAAAATAATGGTTCTGTGCGGAAAACGTACCGCGCACTACGTCCAATGATACGGACCAATGATTCCACCAGCCCATAAAGCGCACCAAATAGTCAGTTTTTCTGGATGTAATGGTGTTTCAACATACACTTGAGGATTACCTTCACTCCAAATGCGGCAGTTTTGTTTGTTGACGTAGCCATTCAACCGGAAGTGCGCTTCATCGCTAAACAAAATTCGCTTATGAAAATCGGGAACAGCAGTAATCTCGTTTTGGGCTCATTCGACGAATCTACGCAAGCGTTGTTTAGGCGTGAGTCTATTCATGATGAATTGCCAAACCAAACTGAGAATAAATCACTCGACAGCTGTTAAATCGGTCGCGATCTTGAAAAGTAATGCCAACTTAAAGTTCTATACCTCTATAAAAAACACCCTATATAACCAATATAAACATAATAGCTTCTACCAATCAAAGGTATCGAAACATCATTAATCATCCTTTGAAAAAGGGATGGCACATTTTTGAGTCAAACGACCAAACTTGTGGTCATTACGATTAGCTGTTGAAAACACAATTTTCTATATGCGTTTGTTTTGATTTTGATATGGTGAAATCTAGATGTCTGTAATGATAATTGGATTTTCTTAAACATTCTAATATATTATTTATATCCGGAATATGATATGCGTTCGGAGTAGTTATCGCATTTAAGCTCTATACTTCTTTTCTCCAGATGGGTCTGCCTTTTTTTGGCACTAACCATAGAAGAGAGCTATAAGGTCTATTCGATGACCATCTCTTAGCAGTTTCTTTATTTGTCTTCTTCTTCTAAGTTTCGCTGGATAAGGGTATGATTAAGTGTACTTGTACTTGTATCTAAATGAATCTATTCCCTTGAGTTTGTTGTCCCCTATAATACCGTCAATTAAATTTGGACTTATGAAAAAGTCAAGTACATTCATGCCTAGGTTTTTCAAAATTTGTTCACTTTGTGAGTTATTATCACTTGACCTGCAGCTGATTGAACAATATGGGGTTTATTTGACTAACTTGAGCCTACCGTAATTATTTTACTAACGAATTTATTATTAGCGCCAGTATAAAATAAGTATTTCAGGACTCCTTTCGTGTTTTATATGGTAGTCTATGTAAGGAAGGCTTAATGGGCGTTCCTCATAGAATTTATCTCTTCGCTTTACTACTTTTCAAAATTCAACGATAAACAGTTTTCTTGGTATTTTTGAAGTTTTTTGTGATCTTGTTACGGATGTAAAGTTTGTATATGATTTACTTCATGGAGGTGTATTTAATTTTATTGAAATTTGAATAAGAAAGTGAAAGAAACATTTACCATAAATATATCATTTAATATTTATGTATTATATTAGATTAATATGTATTTAATAAATTACTTTTTTTGCAAGTCAAATGTCACTTACTCCAAAATCAACGACGTTTACAAAGCATCGTTGTCATTCGCTGTCCTGTAAATAACGAGCATGCACACTTTCTTACATTCGGAGTCCCATAGCGTGGGGCCTGTTTATACCTGCCAACATAGTAATTCATCCGGGCAATAGGGAGTCCAACGGCTGAATATTCTATGAACATCTCCCCAAACTTTTTTTAGAAACTATTATTTTTATATTTCCTAATAGATTACATTTGTTATAAAATATTTTTGATTCCATTATGGCCTCGGAGATGGTTGGTTTAAGTTCGTATCTTCTGCTATTATATCGGTCATAATTACACATATACTGATACGTTACAGTATTTGTGAATTAAATTTCCAAATAATTAAGTGTATTAATTTTTATTTCATTCTTTCATTTTAGATTAACATTCAACAAATTGATTTTTAATTATAAGTGATATTTCGAAATTGAGATACAATATGTAATTCGCCAGTTTCCGTCTTCGTCGACACTTTCATTTAGCATATCTTTTAATTTAATTTAAGATAGAGATTTTTCAAAAATTTACATTTTTAATGGATACTTTAAGGCCTTAGTACTACTATCTATCCTTCAATGATTCGAAGCTATTGCGAATTTTATGAAGGGCTGTGCATATTTCATTACAACTTCGTTTAGCATCGTCTCACAAAAAATTGTCATTTTCATAGATGCTAAGATTTTCATCACTCATATATTGAGTTTAACACTTATGGACTGTCCATAAACTATAAGTACGTAGCCTGATTTTGACCACTTTCGGACCACCCCCTCCCCCACGTGGACTTTCGTAGCTTTTACCCGAACCCCCCTCCCCCCCTATAAAGGCACGTGGTTTTTTTGTGATAAAATTTTTGGAAAGAGATGTTTATTAAAAAAAGTTAGGACATTTTTGTTTCAATCCAAGCTTGAAATGAAACACGAAACTAGCCATTCATGCAAATCATCTACTACAAGCACACATGTTTCTTCAGTAATACTTTGACGGTCGAGTTGATTAGTGGATTCGTCAATTTCAATGTCATCTTCCTCAAACTATTCAATTATCGGTTCAGGGATGCTGTCAATTTCGCACATCAATTTCGACGTTTCAGTACTGATTTTGCACAACATTTTTTATCAGCAATGCCAGCAATGCAAAGTTTGCACCACAGATACTGGAATCGAGTATATGTTTTGCACTCTCTTCTTCTTGTTGCTGGCTGGAGAAGGGAAATAAGGAGAAAGAAGGTGCGCTTTCTTCCTGGCAAGCAGTTAGTCGCGGAGGTGTTCTGCGCATTGTAGCTCGTCGAACTGTTTCGTCGTCGTCACTTACGGCATCATGTTGAAACAAATGAGTGCGCGTTAGAAAAGAAACGCGTATTTTAAGCTCGTTCGCTCGCTTCTACTCTTTACTTCATGATTATGGATTTTTATAGTTATATTTTTTGTTGAATTTGTGATAGGGATTTATGAAAATTGCGCTGATTTTTTTAACCGCGGCAAAAATATATTGATATAGAAAACCACGTAGCTTAGGCCAAAAACCCCCCTCCCCCACGTGGCTCACCGTGGCCTTTTAGTGGACCCTCCCCCCCAAGCAGGCTACTTAGTTTATGGACAGTCCCTTATAAAGGGGTTGATAATTTTTAAATTATTGTGGTAAATTAAATCAGCAACAACGCGATATAGCTACTCTCAAAGTATGATTTGAGGAGCTTCATCTTATGGTCATCTGTTTTATATCGTGGTACAAAGGTTGGTAGAGACTGGACAAAACTTTCTTGCAATAGAGTATGGCGGCAAAATAAATTTTTGATAAACTTTAAAAAGGACATCGTTGTATGTTAAGGAATGCTTAAACGAATTATTACGCTTATAATATTTTGTTTTGGCAGAAGTCTTCTTTTTTCATTTTATATTTGTTTGCGAGAATTGTGATTTGTATAGTTTCAAAATCCGAAAGATTGTCCATGATTTTGACAATTGCAACTCAAAATCAAAAGCAAAATACACGGGACTTGTTGTATTTGTCCTCTTTTATAAATTCTCATTGATTTGATATTAACTTACGAACTTGAAAATATAAATGTTAAATTATAGATTAGTAAACTGCAAGTTATAAATTAAGAAGTACTTGTTGAGGTAAAACGAGATATCGGCATCCAAGCCTAATTTCTGTATACATACGATAAAATCTACAGTTAACTTTTAGGATATCTAAAAGGATTTTAATTTTATTGGTTTATAGGGTGTAGAACGAACTTTTATTAAAATGTAACATCGCAATAAATGTGGCATACAATAATTTAGGGCAAAGGGATTCTCACAGAGAAAAAAACAATTTGCCTCAAATTTCTTTCTCCGATATAGCGAATAACATACATGCAAATGAAAAATCTTTTTAAACGTACTATTTAATTACATAAATTGATATATTCTTTTTATATTAATTTATAATTAATGAAAATGGAATTATATTAATTTATACTAGTTTTTACAGAAATATTTCAAGAGTTATAAAATATGAAAAGTTTATTTCACGAGATAGACAACATCAAGATTTCCTTTTGCGCCACAGGTGCCCCACGTACTTTTTCTAATGGCGTGAAATGTACAAACAAAATTTCTAATGCATCGATCTAGCCGTTGCGGAGGATTTCGACACTGATTTTTACATATTAGATATTTGGACTAGATTGTGTAATGCTCGACAATTCTATGAAAAAATTTGGCGCCTTATTGAAAGTTTCAAACTAAGGAGGTAATTTGGTGACTGGTGTCGCGCCGTACTGGGTATATGGAGTTCACACCTTTTTTTCAGCCTGATAATTGGCATTTGCTTCGGGAAGACATGTTTGTGGGCATAATATAACTGTAACGTGTTTACACTATTGCTCGTTGACTTTAGTTCTCTAGTTTGCCGGCCATTCTTCGATGAAATTTAAATTGTCAACAATAATTCTTTATGCTTTTCTTGTACACTAATTACGGCAAAATATGGGTATGTCATCCGCGAATGTGATTGTTTGTACTTGTTTGTTTTGATCTTCTGGGATTAATACAGTATACATATATACGGTCTTAAGGAGTCTTAAAATTCTTATGTGCCTTCAGAGTGAATATTTTTTGGTGGAATTTGATGTTAGTTTTTCTATATGTATGTGTATGTTTTGGCATTAAGAACTTCTTGCTTCAGCGCACTTTTCAGTTTTCTCTCTACTGTTTTCAAACGTTAGTGTGAGGGAGGCGACGCTTACTACGATGATAATTCTTCAATTACTCATGCTAATACTCTTCCTCTTTGAAGTTGCTAAGTCTGCCGCAGATTCGAATATATTATTGAACTCATTAATGAATTCATCAATATCATTTTCATTGTTCAATCAATATTGGTTTGATGTTGATATGAGTAGTAATAATTTCTTTTATTTGAGCCAGTTTGTATCTATTCTTTTAGTCTTGGTTTTTGGGCAACTATCATCGCTGGAAAAATTGTCAGTCGCTTTTCCTTGAGGCAGCGAAATCTATTAAGTCGAGTATTTTCTTCTGTTCAGTAGTCCAATATGCCATTAGGTTCTACTTTTGAACATTGGCTTAGTTCAGCGAACACAAATACCGCTGCTACGTCATTCATGTTGTCCAAATGGATGAAAGAATTCCAGCTTTAAAAGTATTTGATGCAGTAACCGCTGGTGTAAGCAAAGAAAAAAAAGACCACTCAGGTGGGACGATCAGGTGGAGGGCGGCCTGGTTCTACTTTATATTTCCAATTGGCGACAAACAGTTAAAAATTAAAGGTAATGGCGCAGTATTATTAGTTAGGCTATAAACCTATATAAGAGCTGCCAACAAAAAACCTAACTATACGGGCCTCTGATAGTATAACGAAGTGCTTCACAAAACAGAGATATCATCTCAAACTGCTAGCTAACGCTTTGTGTAACTCTTTAAGAAATTCTCGACTACAGCGAAGAGATGTTCCCGCCTTCTAAGGAGTGCTCCATAGCTCGTAAACGGCTTAGGGTTAACTAAAGCTTACACGTTATTAATTAAGTTTTAAGATGTGTACACTTACACTTAAGTAAATTAATCAAATTAAGTAATAAATGAATTACGTAAATAAATAAAAATATTTTTAAACGGGTATTCGCTATTGAACTTCATCATAGACGGGAAATGGAACATCGACACCATACATCCATTGGGGTTTCGTGTTCACCATCTCCGGTTGTTGCACTTTCACTGCCATTTAGCAGGCTGGTAGTTTCCTACATGAGTATGTTCCGGTATTGAAACTTTCTGTAAGTTAATTTGGACCGAATAGACAATTGAAAAGTAAAGTCCTCTCGACGAACCAAAATCAAGTCGTTCGTCAAAATTGTACAGAAGCTTGGACGATGTCGATATCCGATTTATCGGCGTTAAGAGTTTTCGATAGAAAAGTTTTGCGGAATATATATGTCCCAGCCGCGTTTGCAACGAAATTACCGTAGGTGATGGAACGATAAGATGTACGAGTTATACGCTAGCTAGGTCATGTCGTTTGAATGAAAAGAAGCAGTCCAGCTTTAAAAGTATTCGATGGATACCAGCTGGTGGAAACAGAGAGATTGCAGACCTCCCCTCTGTTGAAAGGATCTAGTGGAGAGCAACCTGGTTTTGCTTGGTATTTCCAAATGGTGTCAAAGAGCAAAGAGAATAAACTATTGTTTATGCGATTATAAGTTGTCTCAGAACAAAAAATATTTCTGCCTCAGAATTCCTGTTAATACCCACATTGAACGTTAAAATGTTACATGGAGATTAACCAATGGATCCTAAAATGCTCATAAAACAATACAATTCAAAACATAATGGAATTAAAAGGTTTTTTTTTGGCATATTACTTCAACAACGCAAAAAAAAAAAGATACTGGCCCCTTCATTTCTTGGAAAGAAACATAGGCAAATACTCAAAGAAATAGACATCAGGTAAATCCAGTTTACATAACAGCATAGATGTTTTAAAAATAAATTACGATTGTTTGGCTAGTACTTCTTTCGGGGGAAATTGGACGGGGTAAAACTTATTAATATGTTCTCAAGTCTACTGGTGTACTAATGTTTTATTTGTATTTTTTATTTCAGATTTTCAAAGCCAGTGGATCGTATTTTTTGCTTCTTCGCGACATCGATGAAGACTGACTGATGATTACAATAGTTTTTAAGGATCTAAGTTAAAATTGAAGATCACTAATAAATTTTTTCAGTATAGTGTCTTATTATTTTAACGAAAGTGAAGTTCTTTCTCATATCGATTGATATGCTCCTTTCGCGGAATTATAGTATTTTGGTTACTTCTAAAGTCATCAAAACTTGCTACGATTTTATATTATTGATATGATTGTTTAACAAAAATGTAACACATTATGTTACATCAACCTTATATATTTTGTTTCATTAAAACCAATTAATTTAGTTGATTTAGTTTCACAAAAATAAAACATAGGCTCAAGAATTCAGGATATGTTGGTACCAATGAAATACTTCGGTGCTATAAGTTTCTGATTTTATTTTTTTATTTTTTTAATAATTCGAGAAATTTCTCAACATGAAGAAATATTTTTTTAGAATATAATAGTGCGCCTTAAAAAAAGGGATATTCGTAATTTTAATTTTTAAGAATAGTATAATATGTTATAATTTGGAATTAATTCTTATATATAGAATTTTTTTATTTAAGAAAAATTGTATATATAAAAAAGGTAATAAATAAAGATGTGAACCTTGCCTTATTGGTACCAATCAGAGAGTTGAAAGATATGTAGCATCTTTGCTCACCCTGGAATCACCACTCGGATTTTCTTTGAATCGATTTTTTAGTACGAGTGCGAATGTTGATCGTCAATTAGTTGCAAAAGCAAACGGTGTTTTCATCAGGTGAGCGCCGCGGGTTTTACAACGTGAACACAACCGAGTAACAATAGGTGTATTCGACTTGTCTACGACATTTTGACATATTCAAGTGAAACAATAACAACCACACAGGCACAGGGTTACTTTTCCTTCACAGGGTTGCATTTTCCTTCTTTCTAGCTGTGGGAAATAAATATACACAGGATTTGGTATAGGATATTTTTCCTATCGTACCATATGTTTTTTGCATGTGTTTTGTTGTTGTGCTATTGCACGGATAGGAAAAATTTCCCATAGCATGCATTTCCTAGACAAAGAGAATATCCCTAATGAGTATATCTATGCATTTAGTGGTTGTATACTTATACTTACATAAGTAGTTTAAGCAAATGTTTACATTCGAGTATTTGTATCAGAGTATAAGGGAGTATGGAAACTATCAGTTGATTTCCAGGAACCAGCCCACAGCTGAGAATAGCCTATGTATTTGACAAGGACGTATAGGCGTTGAATTTAGATTTTGACAGTTAGTATGGTGGAATATAGTGCAGCGCAAGGTCGCTTTGATATTTTGTTAAACAACTTAATAAATAGTTTTCCTAAAATTTTTAATTTCATGAATATATTTTATATTTTGTCGATAGGAAATATAACCCCTATAAAAATATTCTATATATACTTTAATATTACATTGAAATAATTGTGAAATTCGAATTTTTATTTAAGCCTTTTTTGTTCAAATTGTAACTACAGAGAAATTCACCAAAAAATAAGTAGTATGCTTATAAGCAACCTTGTCGTGGTGAATTTCACATGAATATTATTTTCCAAAGAATTTCAAAAAGTAAAACACCGCTTTGTTTACAAAAGAAGTCGAGATATATATATTTATATATTATATTTTGGAAAATAATGGCGCTGCCTAGTGAAGATTGTGACCTAGTGGAAGGTCAATTGATAAAATGAAGATTAGTGTGGGAGTACAAGCGGTGCGCTCTTCGACAACTTTTCCGCTTTACGGTAAGTGTTTCGCATGAAAAAAAGCTGCTGATGCAATTTTATTTAATTGAATAATTCATTATAGGGGTCAAAGTCAGTGCAAATTGCTTAATTCTTGGTTTTACTGTTTTGAGGTATGGCTTGCGTCAACGAGAATTGATTGATAATGTGGGGAACAACATGGAACAAAAGGTTTTCCAACTCGTACAAAATTAAGACAACTGTCAACTAGATTTTTAACAGTTAAAAACACTAATCGTCCGCTACATGGATCATGCACATCGATATGGACTGCTTTTTGTGTCAGTGGGACTGCAAAAAAATCCAGAGTTAAAGGGTCAACCGGCTGCTGTAACACATTCAAAAGGTCTTTCTTTTTTAATCGTTTCAAATAGAATTTAAAAGTGAATTTTTTTTCAGTATTTTATTTCAAAAACAGCACTGTAAAGGCTAAATTCTGTTCTTGCTTCTTCAAGATATCGAGGCTGTCAGTTGTGTGTTATTAAATGAGATACATATGGACACAAAGGAGTTTGTGCTTGCTGTATGGGAAGGAGTGCGTTCAAAAACTGGTTGTCCATGCTCCGCGGGTGTAGGGGGAAATATGTGAGCATTGCAGTAAAAAATTCTAAATTTTATATGAATGTTTTGTACTGATCGCTTTAACACAGATTGCAAGCACGTATGGCTACAAAACGCGCTAAGCCAGATGGTCAATATCAGTTGTTTCCAGAAGTTGCACAGAAGAATACGACTGATATTAAAATAGATGAGTTACCTGGTGTAGGAAGTAGCACAGCTTATACATTGGAACAGAACAATTTGGCTTGTTTGCGAGAAGTTTGGAGAGGCACTATCAATTCTGTCGTGGCATAGATAATCGTTCATTGATTTATGGGCAGGTAGAATATGTTTTCATAGTTGAAAATATTTTAAACTAAATTTCGAAAACTATTTTATTATCAATTTCAGATACTTAAATCTGTATCAGCGGAAGTAAACTACGTTTTGAAGATTGTCTCAAAAGTGGCAAAATATATTTCGACGCAAAATGATAAAGCCGTGGATGTCTGGTATTTTCGTTGAGAAGCAATAACACTAAAAATTAAAAATTAATTCACGTTTCTAATTAAAAACTTTATTCTAAAAATTCGTAAAACTTTCCTTCCGTTTGGAAGTTTTGAAATTGAAAACGGTATAACAGGGTTATGTTGAGCAGAAATAGTAAGAGTTAAGAAAAATTTGGGAAAGCCAAAAATGCAATATTTTAATTAATAATAGCAGAGTATAATAGGCATACAGGAAAATACCAAATATTATTTCATTTTTTTTAATATATTCCTCTTATATTTTTCTTGCTTAATTTTATTAAATAGCAAACTACAATTCGGTATACAAGTTAAACGTTATTTTTTCTTTACCAATTATAAACGGTATTAAAGAAAATATTAGCAATTTAACGAAAAGGTATCAGTAAATTAAAGCTAGGAGAATGAGTACTATACTTTGAACCTTTTATATTTTTAAAACATATGTAAATAACCGGACTTAGAGTGAAAAAGGAATCATTGAAATTTCTACTACTACATATACTACATATATTAATTCTAAAAGAAATATATTACTGTATGGGATTAATTAATTTTTTGCCACTGTGCAAACCCTGGCACGGAAATCTCATTTCACCATACCAAACGATACATGCGACATCTCGTGATGCTATTTTGCAACGAGGGCGTATGAGAGTTGAAATTTCTACGTCAAATGTAAAAAAAAAGAGTTTCCATACTCCTTTATACTCTGATTTGTATGCTAAGTGTGTGTGTCAAAATGGTGATATGTGCGTATTTTTCTTTTCTTCTGGCAGAAAAGAAATATGTATTGTTGAAATCTTTTGCTTTCTAAAATGTATTTTTTTAATTTTTTATCAATTATTTTTTTTTTAACATATTTGTTATAATATTTATATTTTGTATCGTTGAATTTAAAACGAAACGTTCAAAATGCTATTCATTAAAATTGCTTATATAACCGACGTTCATTGTTCCTGGAAAATAAGTTATGTTCGTTTCATTATCGAATTACTTCTGTGCAAAATTAAGTTGCTGTAGTCGATGACACAAGTTACTTAGCTCTTGGTCACCTTAAAAGGCAGGCCATCCAATCAGCTGATTGTATATATATGTACTTATAAATATGTAGGTCCACTTGGCAGGAATTTTAACGTTAATTTGTCACACCATTGTACCGTTTACATGGAAATAGTTGCTATTTTACTATTCTTCTGTGTGTATATGTATATACATACAAAATACAAATACAATGTCAATTAAGGAATAAAATACATTGCTTTTCGGTGGGATCTCGAACCAGACGGTTGTGTTTTAACTATTATTTTACTTCCAACGTTTGATAGTAAGCCGGAGAATTGGTTAATGTTCATAGTCATATTCGAGTCGACTGTAAGTGGAATTAAAACAGCGTAATGATATGGTGCGAAGCAACTTACGCGTATTCTACGTGAGCCTGGCAATACACCAATGGGATGCCATCGTTTATCCGATTGTTCTTCGTAAATTACCAATGCTTGTGATAACACACGGGACGGTTTTAAACCATTCAAACAAATTACCAAATTTGCAGCAAATGTTAGAGGAGATCGAAATTTAGAAACCATCAGGACTGACGTCACAGCTCTTCAGCGACAATCAATCGGTCATCCTTTAACCAATGGCTTCAAAAAACAAAATTAGATCACCGCTGATTGTTCAAGGTGTGCTGCTCCATAATGTCTGTCAGTACCCAGAATTTAGAACATCGAGTTTAGAACAATGGTTATCCCTGGGGCGTCTACCTTCAATCTCCAACGAGAGGTTATCTACAACCACGACTTCCGTCTCACGACAACGGTCCTTACCGGAATAGTCATCATTAAAATGGGTTCGTTCCAGTCTCTTCTTACTCAATCCGAGAGATTTGTTATTTTGGCCCCATCCAAAGCACCTGTAGTAGATTACTCTGTAGAAGAAGTAGCGCGCCGCTTGCCATTTTTTAAATGTTTGGGTCTCTGCAGAAGATATAACACCCTAACCGTTTAAATAGGTTCCTAAGGAGGGACTGCGTCACGAGGACAGACAACTCTGCTAATGCGGATGCATCACATCAATGTTTTCTGTCGTTCCCATATATATTAGCCCCTGCCAATATTTAAGGAGCATTCCACTGACTGATCCAACGTTCCGCTTGGATTGCAGCTGACATTTTTGGAATGCTTCTTCTCGGAGAAACCAGCAGTGGTGAGCCCACACAACTATGTACTTTTGTATACGCGTCTCGGTTGGATAATTTTTGGACCAACATCGCTACGCTATATGCGGCTTCCGGTTTTGCGCTTTCTTTCTAATGGGATTGAAGAGGAAGAGCGACTTGATTAAATACTTCAACTCTTTTGGGAACTAGAAGAGGTTACAGAACCTATAACTTCCGATAGCATATGCGAAAAAATCTTTGAAAAAAACGTGTCTCGACAAATCGATGGGCAATCTCTGCCCAGATTATTTTCGCACCGAATGCACAAGCACTTGGAGATTCCTGTGCCAAGGCTTGTTTTATACCCCTGCCGCCGTTACGTCGACCCATCGTCATCTTTTATCGTTTTGTTCTAATAGCGACCACAGCGGACATTGAGAAGATGTTCCGACCGAGTTTTGAGTCTACATTGGAATGAGCTCATTATGAGAGCAACCTTGACCAACAGTAATCCCATCCCTACAAAACGGCAAGCATTGAGTGAACTCACCAAAATCTTCGTCCCTTTAGGATTTTTGGCTCCGGTATCTGTAACCGTCAAGATGTTAATGCAGATGTCGTGGGCAACCAAGATTACATGAGGGTCTCTTCGGAAGTCTTTTGACTCATTACCACTAGCATATTAGTTCATATGAATAAAGGAATGTTTTTATTTATTTATGAAAGTTTTGTTGTGACGAAATATACAATATTAACATTTAAATTTGAATTTATTTCAAACAATTATTTTGATTTCGCAAATATTTTTCCGTTCGCCCTCGCCGATTGTTTGCTAAAAAATCTCTTCTTGTCGTACATAGCTTATGTAAGCATGCAAAAGACGCATAAGCAAATTAAGGATTTAAGGATTCAAACTAATACAATTTTGACATCGTGGCGGAGTCAGCGCTCATAAGTACGTTCTAGGCTCTCATAGGAAGCATCTCTGGTCACATCATTCTTCTCTTCTGTCGGGGCGTGGGCGCAAATTAACGATAAAAGAACTTCGCTTTGATGCGAATCGCGGCTAGACGTTCATCCACCGGAGTGAATGCTAGGACTCGGCGACGGAGTCTCTCTCCCACCACAAACCCAACACCAAATTTGGGCTCCTTTGAATGGCCGCTGTAATAGATTTCACAAGGACCCACCTTCTTCCGTCCTTGTCCCGGCCATCGCATTTCTTGGACGGCGGTGATGTCAGCTCTTAGTCTTACGAGGACATCAACCAGCTGGGCAGCGGTACCTTCCCAATTAAAGGACCGGATATTCCAGGTGCATGCCCCCATCCTCTGTGTCATAATAGTTTTCCTAAAATAAAAATCTGATATCAATACTTCAATATCAATATCTAGGAATAAAAACCTTATATGCTAACCTCATTTTCCTTAATTATGTAAATACCTGGGAACCAAATACCCCATATGAATATCTTAAAATAAAAAATTCCTGAATGAAGATCTCTATAACCATTAAGCGATATTAATATCTGACAATATAAACCCCCATATCATAGCCTTATAACCTTTATGCCATAATCAAAAAGCCAAAATAAAAATCCCAGCTCAGTATCTAGAAATCAATAACTCTTTACCAAAATCTCATAACCGTTATCACAAAATAAAGATCTTAATATTATTATGTCAATATTAACAACTGAAAATCAAAAGCCTGTTATGTAGCAGCTTGTTTGTGGTAAGGTCGAGTGACGCATCGGGATGCTTGCGATTCCTGGACTAGCTCAACGGTAGGGATGGGTTGTTGGTCACTCGCTTTGCCTATGCTACAGTAACAAAAAAATATGCCGAATATATGGTGATAAAAAAAACTCATAAACTCAAAACGAAATCGCGGAATGAAAGGTTCGAAGAGAAACAGTCTCGTCCGTTTGTTGTTGTCTCGTCAGTCAGGTGGAATCTACTCGCCCTCTTCACCAAAGTTATTGTGAAACTATGGTCGTTGTGCTAACTCCTCTCATCATACAACGACCCCATACCTGAAAAAATCTGTCAGTCGATCGTTCAGTCTGTTTGTCTCAGTTTATCCCTGGGTCAGACGTCACACCCATGTCCCCTCATGTCCACAAACGCAACAACCACGCCAAATATTAAATTGGCAAAATAAATATATATAAATTTCTTTGCGTTCTTAAAAATTATAATCACTTATTATTATTATTATTTTTTTATATAAATTAAAATTCTTCTCTTATCTTTAATTCTCTTATTGTCATAAAACTCCACTCACTCAAAAATATATTAGAAAAAAAATATATAAAGGCTATTTTTTATAGAGTTGTAGAACTTTAAGTTGGCATTACTTTTCAAGATGGCGACCGATTTAACAGCTGTCAAGTGATTTATTCTCAGTTTGGTTTGGCAATTCATCATGAATAGACTCACGCCTGAACAACGCTTGCAAATAGTGCAATTTTATTTCGAAAATAATGGTTCTGTGCCGAGAACGTATCGCACACTACGTCCATTTTAGCGATGTTTAGCGATGAAGCGCACTTCTGGTTGAATGGCTACGTCAACAAACAAAACTGCCGCATTTGGAGTGAAGGTAATTCTCAAGTGTATGTTGAAACACCGTTACATCCAGATAAACTGACTGTTTCGTGCACTTTATGGGCTGGTGGAATCATTGGTCCGTACTTTTTCAAAAACGATGGTGGCCATGATTACTAACTTTTTCATTCCTGAATTGAATAACCATGATGTCCAGGAGATGTGATTTCAACAAGACGGCGCAATATGTCACTCAGCTCGTGCCACAATAGATTTATTGAAAGACACGTTTGGTGACCGCCTAATTTCACGTTTTGGACCTGTGAATTGGCCTCCAAGATCTTATGATTTAACACCGCTAGACAACTTTCTGTTGGGCTATTTAAATTCATAGGTCTATGCGGATAAGCCACAAACGCTTGACCATTTGGAAGACAACATTCGCCGTGTTATTGCCGATATACGACCACAAATGTTGGAAAAAGTCATCGAAAATTGGACTACATCCGCGCCAGCCGTGGCGGTCATATGCCAGAAATCATATTTAAAATGTAATGCCACAAGATTATCTTTCGGATAAATAAAATTCATGTCAATCGAATAATCCATCGTTGTTTTATTGCAACTTAAAGTTCTATACCTCTATAAAAAAACACCCTTTATATACATATAAGCAACAAAAAAATGTTTGTATTCCCCGTTCTTTCAAATCTCTCTTCTTTTTGTTGTTGTTGTTTTGTGTCTATTAAATGTGTTTGGGTATATAAGAGTTATTAAAAAGAAATCACTCACCTGGTCTGCTCCGTGATGATGGTAGCAACATGTTTTTTTTCTAATTAGTGATCTTTCTCGATACGAGAGATATGGCTCCAAGTGACATGTGAGTGTGGAAATAAAAAAATTAAGTTGGCGAGTGTGTTTAAGAAAAAAATATATAAATTTATTTCTTAAAACAAACCAGCAATTGCAAAAGAAATAAAAAAAGGTTTGTAAAAAAAAATATTTAAATTAATATCGCAAAAAAAAAGAGTTTTATATACGCCACATGTTTTTCAGAAAGAAAGGAAGTACCATGGAATATATAATGTGATAATGGAATGAGTCGAAAAGAATAAGATTTTTAAAGTGAAAGAAGTTTAAAGAGAATGATGAGAGCGTTAACTCTCATTAATTTGGAATTAAGTAAATTTAACAAATAATAAAGAAACTAAAAAAATTATTAATATAATATAATAGTAATGCGCTTAAAAAAATTCCACTTAGTTAATTCAAAAATTATAATTAAAATATTCATATATCCATATTAACCAATATTAGATGTATAATTTCAAAAAAAAAAATTGTGATCAATACAAAAATAACTGAGAAGATGCAAATTGAAAATTCGGATTAATTGGAGGAAATTTATGGTATTAGTAAGTTGTAAGATAATTACTTGTAATAATATAAATTTAAAAAAATTGGTGATATGGTGCTGGTTGTGTGCCTCCGTTCTTCCTTCACTCCAGATATTTGGGTGGCTGGTATTAAGAAGAGGCACTATTAGATGTTATCCTCCTCTTCAAATGCTGGTGTGACTCGGAGTCACCGTAGCTTCAATCAAAAATTCGCGGAGGTCTCTTTTATATTGCTTTACTGGCGACCTGAAAATAAAACATTTTTAATATTATGTAAAAATATATTTTTCTTTTTGAATTATTTAACTCCATGCGTATTCACTTAAGAATTATATTTAAATATGTATATATATTTATAAAGTTATATATAAATATATGTGTGTAAAAAAAAGGCCAAAAGAAATCTTTATAATAAATTTTATTTATTTATTTATTTGCTTACCTCCAACTCCAGGTAGTTAAAAGCTATTTTGTTTCGATTGCACTTGAATCTATTTATTTTTCACATTTCACAACTCTTAATCTTGATCCTTTTTATATATATATATATATTTTTTTTTTAACAGTTTGAGGAAAACTTATTTTAATTCTCAAGTACACCACAATATGCTGTCCCGTTTGTGGTTGCTATAAGGCCCAGCATAGCTTAATTTTGGCCTCATAAAACCACCGAAAGGTCCGTAATTCAGCAAAAAAATACCAATACATGTACTACACGTATAATCTACACACATACTCGTACTTTCACCTAGGTTAGTGTTGCTAGCACTACAAGATGCCAACTCGTTATTTCCGCCAACATGTCGCTAGGGTTATTTGCTATAATTTGTTCTCAACATTTATGTCAACAATTGTATTTATACACACATACACACATACACATACTTGAAATTCATATATTTATATTTATATGGTCGGGTAAAGGCTGTCGTTACAGGCTCACATCCGCCGATGGCGCCTGCATCAAGGAGCGTGTGTGTAAAAAAAATTAATAACGCAGTCTGTCCTGCCAACCCAAAGTTGGGCAAACAATTTAAGTCCTGGGAAATATTACATCTTTCATGTTTGTGTTCATCTCTATATTTCTCAAATATTTAATACAAAACATCATAGGCTAGAGAAGGTAAAACCTCACTACTACATCGATGCGTCAATCAAACGGATAAAAACTACTGCTTATATATATTATATATATTGTGACGAAAATCCCATACCAAGGACAAACAAAACTGTTGACAACGTAAATGCAATTTTCCGGAAGGACACAAAATAAAGAAGCGGCCGTATAATGCAAATTACCCATACCAAGGACAAACAAAAGGGTAGACAGATTAAAGGAAATTCCACGTCGTTAAGGATGAACGAAGTTGCTGCAGCTACCGCAGGCAAACGAATAATCAACCTATCCTTAAGCGCGTTAACAGAATGGTTGGGTCATCTACAGGTATAAAAAGATAGGCAGCCGCTATCACAAGGAGAGACCAGTAGACAACTTAGTGGAGTTAACACTGAGTGAAGCAGATAATAAGTGTGTATCATAAAATAAGCCGTTGGCTAAAGACGAAAATTGTACAAATAAATTCCTGACGGTTAAGAAGCCGAACAAATAAATCTTGGGAGTTTTGTTTAGCAATCCAGTGATCGGACTCGAAGGATTTGGAAAATCATAGAGGCGAACTTAGCTAAATCGTTACAATATATATATATATTATATATATATATATATATATATGGCGGCCGCGATAGCCGAGTGGTTAGCATTGCATACTGACATTTGGAAGGCCTGGATTCGGTGTGACGACTCACCCAGGGATAAACTGAGACAAACAGACTGAACCATCGACTGACAGACTTTTTCAGGTATGGGGTCGTTGTAAGATGAGAGGAGTTAGCACAACTGCTCCACCTGACTGACGAGACAACAACAAACGGACAAGACTGTTTCTCTTCGAACTTTTCATTCCGCGATTTTGTTTTGAGTTTTTGAATTTTTTTATCACCAATATATTCGGCGTGATATTTTTTTGTTCTTAGCATAGGCAAAGCGAGTGAACAACCCATCCCAACCGTTGAGCTAGTCCAGGAACCGTAAGCATACCGATGAAGATATTCATATAATTATCTCAATATCAACAATTGGGAATCAAATCAAACTTCTAAACAAATCTATTAATCATTTATGATATAAGAATCTGGGCATTAAATCAGCCCTTACCAATATCTAATAATTAAAATCCCAAAATAAAGGGTTTATTTCATTTACGCGACATTAATATATGGGAACGAAGAACTCAATATGAAAATTTTATAACTATTTTCCAAAATTAACTATCCTGTTATTATAATTTAAAATCAATATGAGCAAATCAAAAACCCAAAACCTAAATCTCATAATTAAAATCCGAAAAATTAAGAACTGCATAACTATCTACATATTAATATCTGGAAATAAAACTTGACATCAAATCTCTTAAACGTTATCCCAAAATACAGATCCAGATATCATTATCGCGATATCAATATCTGCGAATAAAAAACCCAAAATGAAAATCTCATTATCGTTAATCATAGTCCAAATTCCATAATCCCATAATCGTTATCCCAAATTAAAGATCTTGATATCAATATCTTAATATAAATGTCTGGGTATAAAAAACCAAAATCTCATAATCTTTGTCCCAAAATAAAGATCTCACAAACGTTACCCTAAAAGACTTTTACTTATTTTACAACTTTCACAATATACTACTTCACAGTAATGTTACCACCAACGCGTTCACTTTACTACTAATCCGTTTTGCAGTTGTGTTTCGCCCTTATATACTCAATCGCCTGGAATGAACGAATGACTCTCGGTAACGAGTGTTCTTGATTCACACTTTAGAACATGCCAGTTATCGGCTTTTATTTTTCATTTGACATTCGCTGCGCATTTTCGCCACACTACCCTTCACCTAAGTCTGATCAGCCCGATCAGACGCATTTGCTGTTCCAAACGCTGCAAGCCTCTCCAAGATACATATATTTGACTACCACCCACCGGCCGAAGTTTAAAGAAAAAAAGGACGACAGCTTCTATGTAAATGTTATTGTAGAGGGTGTAAGTGAGCATACGGGCATTAGAAGACACTGGCGCCGCGCTCACATATATCGACGAAATCATACGCCAACACATGGAGAAAATAAATATCCAACCGCGACCCAAACGTTGCAACATAGATCTTGCCAACCAGACGTGCGTCTCTGGTTCAGCGGCATACTCTGCAAAGATAAATTGCAATGGCAAATAACCAACACGCTAGTAAAGGGTGTTTTTTTATAGAGGTATAGAACTTTAAGTTGCAATAAAACAACGATGGATTATTCGATTGACATGAATTTTATTTATCCGAAAGATAATCTTGTGGCATTACATTTTAAATATGATTTCTGGCATATGACCGCCATGGCTGGAGCGGATGTAGTCCAATCTGGACGTCCAATTTTCGATGACTTTTTCCAATATTTGTGGCCGTATATCGGCAATAACACGGCGAATGTTGTCTTCCAAATGGTCAAGCGTTTGTGGCTTATCCGCATAGACCAATGACTTTACATAGCCCCACAGAAAGTAGTCTAGCAGTGTTAAATCACAAGATCTTGGAGGCCAATTTACAGGTGCAAACGTGAAATTAGGCGGTCACCAAACGTGTCTTTCAATAAATCTATTGTGGCACGAGCTGTGTGACATGTTGCGCCGTCTTGTTGAAACCACATCCCCTGGGCATCATGGTTATTCAATTCAGGAATGAAAAAGTTAGTAATCATGGCTCTATACCGACCACCATTGATTGTAACGTTCTGGCCACCATCGTTTTTGAAAAAGTACGGACCAATGATTCCACCAGCCCATAAAGTGCACCAAACAGACAGTTTTTCTGGATGTAACGGTGTTTCAAAATAAACTTGAGAATTACCTTCACTCCAAATGGGGCAGTTTTGTTTGTTGACGTAGCCATTCAACCAGAAGTGCGCTTCATCGCTAAACATCGCTAAAATGGACGTAGTGCGCGATAAGTTTTCCGCACAGAACCATTATTTTCGAAATAAAATTGCACTATTTGCAAGCGTTGTTCAGGCGTGAGTCTATTCATGACGAATTGCCAAACCAAACTGAGAATAAATCACTTGACAGCTGTTAAATCGGTCGCCGTCTTGAGAAGTAATGCCAACTTAAAGTTCTATACCTCTATAAAAAACACCCTTTACTGCAAATTGGCACTAGGAATGGACTTCTTCAAAACAAGAGAAATTGTCTTGACTGTATATGACCAGAAACTACCCGACGCCGCCAAAAGGAAGTCATACACACCAATCAAAAGGCTGACCACATTTCTGACGCACCACAGATTTTTTTTGTGGAATCGTTGAACAAAGCTACGTTCCCAAGCATGTAATCCCGTCTCTGTACAACTGCCCGTGAAAAAAAGGTACTAGCTCCCAACCCGGATATAAAACAGGTAATCGATACTGAAGTCGAAGAAACGTTGGCAGCCAACCGAGTGGAGCAGTCATGATAGCACAACACTCGAAAGACAGACCATCGCAGCTGGGATAAGAAAATTATCCAACCATACCACGGTGGTAGAACGCCTCAACCTTTTGCCCGCCGAAGTGGCGTAGCACGGTGGTCGAAACGACATACATACTGTACATGCAGTATGTACATACCCTCAGCGCCCAAACATACATATATATATACACATACTCAACAGCAACAGCAATAAGAAAATTAAAGACGAAGCCTGCCTAGATCACTAACCAACCATTTAATTTTTACAAAATGCATAACAGTGAATTCTTAACATTATGTATTAAAGATCCGATCAGTGCACGGGACGGTCAGTCTTGTTAGGTTAGCCGTGCGCTTAACTAATCGAGCCAGATGTTGCTATACCTTTGGGTATATGCTAGTCGGCTCCTCCATCCGCTCACAGCTTACTGTGGAATATGAAGGGGCCGCCACGGCTTAGTTCGTCTTCCCGGTCGCTAGGACTAGTTCGTCAAACAGTTGGGAATACGAAGAATTAACTACCGACGCCGCCGCAATCTATATCATAACTGAGGGTCGTCACCTCCAGCTATACCAAAGATGACTAGATACGAAACTCTCTAAAATGTAGATAAATACGTTCCTCGATTATTTTCTTTGTGCTGGTAACAATGCCAAATGAAGGAATTTTGAACCGCTGATGGTAAAAAGCCTTAGTACCACTTAGTCAATAATTAAACGCATCATTTTTCATCAGAAAACCATTTTAGGTTATCAATAAATTTTCATTAATTTTCGGTAAATTTGTATGTTAGAATTAAGAACAAATATTGTGTGTATTTATTGAAGTCAAATATTTTCCAAACACAGTTGTAAATGTGCAAAAATATTCATTTTTACAATTTTTTGTTATCAAAAAATGCCCACAAAATTTCCAGAAATCCCAAAGCGCAACTTTTACGTCGCAGTGGCACGGTCAAAGATGATTAGATACGAAACTCTTTAAAATGTAGATAAATGCGTTCCTCGATTATTTTCTTTATGCTGGTAACAAAGCCAAATGAAGGAATTTTGAACAGCTGACGGTAAACAAGCCTTAGTACCACTTAGTCAATAATGAAACGCATCATTTTTCATCAGAAAACCATTTTAGGTTATCAATAAATTTTCATTGAGCGCGGTAAATTTGTATATTAAAATTATGAACAAATTTTGTTGTAAATGTGCAAAAAAATTTATTTTTACAATTCTTTATTATCAAAAAATGCCCAAAAAATTTCCAGAAATCCCTAAATGAAACTTTTTCCTCGCAGTGGCACGGTTGGAAAATGTTATAAAAAATGTGGATTTTCAGAGCGCTTTCACGAAATAAAGAGTTTCATATCTAGTCATCTTTGGCTCCAACAACGCTGCGTTATTTGCTATCCGCCGTTATCTGCTCTTCCTCCGGCTCTCCTTGTTCTAAGGTTGCCGGCTCTTCGGCTGTGTGTATATTATTAATGTATTAATTTGCGGGACTTTCGCTCGACTCTGGTTCGGCTGATCTTACCTTAGCCTTTGGCAAAGACCACCTCATATGTTTAAATAGCATGGTCGCCGAGCGAGCAAAAAAATGCAACTACACACCCTTTGTTTATACCTTCGGGCTAAATCCCACCTTCTAACACACCACCCTAATCTAAATGCTCCGTGTTTTACACAAATTGTGTTACACACTCATACATGCACACATGCACTACCATGTTCATATAAAAAACCGCACTTTTCCTGGTAGTGCTTTTATTGTTGCATTTCCCCTTTGTTGCATTTCCCCATCAATTGTACACAAATTGTGTTAGACACTCACACATGCACATATGCACTACCATGTTCATATAAAAAACCGCACTTTTCCTGGTAGTGCTTTTATTGTTGCATTTCCCCTTTCAAAACGGAAATAACTAACCGATTTGAGGGTTAGTGGAACTTTCTCGTTTTTTCACTTTCTTCTTGTCATCTCAACTCGCAAAGGATACAGACGTTCCGCCGCCACACCGAAATTTTGAGGTAAAATTAATTTATACTTAATTTATTTATTATAATATATGAATAACTAAATTGTTTTTTTTTTAATATTATAAATAAATCCAATTCAAGAAAACTAATTCATTTTCCTTTTTTTAATTTCCTTAAATTTACGCGAGCAAAACCACTGGAGTATATATCATATTATATACTTCACGGGTTTTCATGGTCCTTCTACGACCTAAAGCGTACCTATTTTATACAGTCCACAATCAAAATCTTGCTCAGAAATCACCAGCACAAAAATAGTTCATCATATTCAATTGGATCAGGATAAATCAAAAAGCGACTTCAAAGACACATACATACACATCCAATTTCAAAGAAATCACCAGCACAAAAATAGTCATCCTATTCAATTGAATCAGGATAAATCAAAAAGCGACTTCAAAGACACATACATACACATCCAATATCAAAGGTACGTGGTTGACAGCACTTTTACATATTTTTAAAATTAATTTTTTTTTGGTATTATACGCGGCAATTTAAAATAAAACAAAAATTAAATAAAAGCAATACTCGATTGCTAATCCATTAAAGATCGCGAGATAAATTTCACTTTTTTTCTCACATCGAGTTCTTCTTTCATTTTGCAATATTTTCGTGTAAAGTTCTTAATTATTCAAGTCACCGGCACTAACAACAACATACAGTTCTTAGGTTGTATAACCTCACTTGTGACTGCACTTGATTTTTTTTTTCACATTAACTGGCATTTTTTCTTTTTGTTTGTTTCACTTCACTTTGAATAAATTCAGCTTCCACAAAATCACTTAAATCGTTTTTATCAGCTTCAAAATATTCAGCTTAACGTTGATATATACCAAGATCACGTACACACGTATCCCTCAAAGGCGGGTGGCGAGAATACTGCAATAGAAATTGTGTTGAAAATACATATGCATATACATATACAAATACATATACATATACATATACATATACATAAAATTATTACAATACAAATAATAATAAAGATAATTTATCCTGATATTTAAATTTCAAACTTTGGTGTACAAATTATTTCTGGTGTTTCAAAAAAAAAAAAAAAAAAAAAAATTTCAATAAATAAACTTTAAGTTATACATATACTTAAAAATGGATACATTTATACGCTTAGCAGATTCCATAGTAGAGTTCGAGGCAGACTATAATGTGTTGGATGAAACAGACCACACCAAATATAGCCTGATTCTTCAACAAGATGAGCTTAAAGCGATTTGGAGAAAAGTAAAAGTTTCTTATGAAGAACTTTTAAATTCAAGCGCAGCAGATGCGAAGTCAGCAGCAGTAAAAGCAAAATACAAAAGTTCATATACTGTGTATTTGCGCTGCATGTCAAAAATGGCAGAACTCCATTCGAAGCTAACAAAGACTGACAAAGAACTCGAGGATATGTCGATAAGGGAACACAAGATTCACCTCCCACCCTGCGATACAAACGTATTTAAGGGCGACTATACCTCATGGCCTACATTCCGAGATATGTTCACGGCCATCTATATAAATAACAAAGGCATTACTCCTGTGGAAAAGCTGTTTTATTTAAATCAGAAAACACAAGGGGAAGCCAAAGAAATTGTTAGCAAATGCAACATCACAAATGAAGGCTTTAACACGGCCTGGAGAAACTTATGTGATAGATTCGAAAATAAACGAATCCTAGTGAATTCACAAATAAAAATTCTTTTTAATATACAGGCAGTAGAAAGTGAATGCGGAACTTCACTTAAAAAATTACAACGTAGTATAAATAATTGCCTTTCAGCTTTACAGTATCACAGCATTGATGTATCCAATTGGGATGCATTAATAACTTATCTGTGCTCTACTAAGTTACCTGAAAGTACTCTGGTTTTATGGGAACAAACCATACAAGACAAGTCAGAGATACCGAAATGGGATGACATGGATAGATTTTTATCTAATAGATTCCAGACTCTGGAAACTATTTCCGATATACGGGCGGCAAAACATTCAAAAATTGCAAAGCCGCAAGACTCTGGCTCAGAATGTTCTTTCATTAGTGAAAGACTTAAGCGCAGAATTAATCTGCCTTCAAAAAAGATACAAGCCCAAGTGTCAAGTATCAATAACACAGTCTCTGCTCAAGTCAAAGAGGCGTGTTATATACAGCTGCGGTCACCAATCGACCCTTTAATTAAAATAGATACCACCGCGTTGGTATTACCGCAACTAACCGGAGATCTCCCATCATGCCAAATAGATATTATGGCCAAGCAAGCGTTTCCGGGTCTGGTACTAGCAGACAAACGATTTTATGCAAACGAGCAAGTGGATCTCATACTCGGTGGCGACATTTACGCTCAAATATTACTGGAGGGCATTAGGAAGAATGTACTGGCAACTCTTCTCGCTCAAGAAACTGTCTTCGGTTGGATATTGACCGGTCGGACTGACACAGTTACCGCAAACAACAAATGCGTTTCATTTTACAGCGAAATCAACTTGGATAAACGCTTAGCATCGTTCTGGGAATTGGAAGATCTTCCTCGGAAAAGACTCTACAACGTTGATGAAGAGTATTGTGAGCAGCTATACAGACGAACAACTAAACGAAATAAAGAAGGCGAATATATCGTCTCATTACCATTCAAAAAGGAGTTTCCACATAACTTACGTTTAGGTCCATCACTGAAGATAGCTTGCTCGCAGTTTTTCCGCATTGAAACGCGTCAGTCAAAGGATCCACCTCTACAAGAAGAGTACAATAGAGTTCTGTCAGAATACGAAACTCGTGGACACATGAAGCGGATCTCAAATCACGTTCCTGGAGATGATTGTGACAACTACTTCCTTCCTCATCATGCAGTCAGGAAGGAGAAGAGTACAACCACTAAAGTTCGAGTGGTATTTAACGCATCATGTCCAACGAAAAACAGGATAAGTCTCAATGATGTTCTCCACGCAGGTCCAATTCTGCGAAGGGATCTAACAATATTATTATTAAGGCGGAGATTATTTAAGTTCGTATTTAATAGCGACATCGAAAAGATGTATCGCCAAATATTACTAAACGATAATCAAACCAAGTTCCAGCGTATAGTTTTTCGAAAAAAACCAATAGAACCAATCAGTCTGTATGAATTGAAAACGGTTACCTTTGGTGTTAACTGCGCTCCGTACTTAGCGATTAGAACTCTATTGCAACTGGCAGATGATATAGAAGATTTATATCCTTTTGCTTCCGACATATTAAGAAATTATATGTATGTCGATGATGTTTTAGCAGGAGGACACACCATCGAATCTGCAATGAGAGCTAAGAACGAAATATTAGCTGCATTACAATCGGCTGGATTTCCACTTAGAAATGGACTTCTAACAACGAGCAATTCCTAGAAGGAATACCCAAATCACATCTTCTTAATGAAGATTTTCTGGGTTTCGAGGATACCAGCACCGCTAAAGCATTAGGCATCAGATGGAACGCCCATTCTGATACATTTTATTTCACCGCAAGGCGCTAATATCTGAAGTTTGCTTTACCAAAAGAGCAATACTTTCAGCGATCGCGAAACTTTTTGATCCATTAGGATGGCTCGCGCCGTTTGTGGTTACCGCGAAGATTCTAATGCAAAAAATTTGGTTAGAGGGAACCGGTTGGGATGAAGCGGTATCTGCAACGACGTCAGAACGTTGGCAGAGTTTTGTAGAAGATTATTCCGAAATTAATAAGATTCGCATTCCACGCTGGGTATATTTCTCTCCTACAGATCGAGTAGAAATTCACGGGTTTTGTGATGCCTCAGAGAAGGCATATGCTGCTAGTATTTTTCTTCGTGTAAGAAAAAATAATAATATACATGTCAATCTCCTAGTCGCCAAATCAAAGGTAGCTCCAGTGAAAACTATTTCGCTGCCAAGACTAGAACTATGCGGAGCCGTATTGTTAGCAGATCTAGTTGATTCTATAATCACAAACCTTAATTTAGGAGAAGTCAATAAGTATTTATGGACAGACTCTACTATCGTTTTAGCCTGAATTAAGAAACCTCCCTGCTCATGGTCAACATTTGTGGCCCATCGCGTAACAAAAATTATAGAAAAAGTCGGAAATCAACATTGGTTACATGTTGATTCAGCATCAAATCCATCAGATTTAGCAAGTAGAGGCATTAGCGCACATGAATTAATTACAAATTCGTTGTGGTGGCAGGGTCCTTCTTGGTTGCAAGAAGAAAGCTCAAAATGGCCCACACAAGAAAAAGATTATCTTACCGAGCTAGAAGAAAAAAGGGTACAAATTCACACGACCACGGCAGTTGAAATTAGTTATGATATTCTTGAGAGATTTTCCGATCTACCAAGAGCTTTGAGAGTCTTATCTTACATATTAAGATTTTATCAAAGAACTCACTCAAACACCAGAGCTTCTTTTCAAGCAAAATCTTGCTCGATTTCAGCAGATGAAATCAAAGCAACGACTCAGCGCTTAATAATTATATGCCAGAAGCAGCACTATGGTCAAGAATACTCCTTACTAAAATCGAAAAAATTGATAGGCCCCAAAAGTGAAATTTTACCCCTTAATCCATATATTGACAGCGGAGATGTTTTAAGGATAGGGGGTCGACTTAACAAATCGTTAGATTTAGCTTATAACGAGCGCCACCCAATCATACTCCCATATAATAGCAAACTATCTCGTCAGATAGTCCAATTCGTCCACAAAGTGTCACTGCATGGCGAAAATCAGCTTATGCTGCGCCTAATACGAACGCAGTATTGGATACCGCGAGTTCAGAATCTGATTAAATCGACAATTCACAACTGTAAAATCTGCACGATTTATAGAAAACGTTCACTTACGCAACTCATGGGTGTACTTCCAGAAGAACGTACTACATATTCTCGACCCTTTACCAATACGTGCAGGACCGTTCGACTTTAAAACTTACAACGGACGAGGTTGTCGGGTGACAAAGGGATATGTCTGCCTCTTTGTATGCTTCGCCACCAAAGCGATACATTTAGAAGCTACATCCGACTTAAGTACACAATCATTCCTAGCAGCCTTTACAAGATTTGTAGGAAGACGAGGTTGTCCAAAACAGGTTTTTTCCGACAACGGAACAAACTTTGTCGGAGCGTCTCGGTCTCTAAGATCAGAGTTTAAAGCATTTATAGCCGAGGCTCGTAGCAGCACTTTGACGAAATACATTCATCAAATGCTTACGTGGCATTTCATACCCGCCTCGGCTCCTCATATGGGGGGACTATGGGAAGCGGGAGTTAAAAGCTTCAAAGCACATTTTTAAAAACTTGCCATAGACTATAAATATACTTTTGAGGAACTCTCGACTCTTCTATGCAGAATTGAGTCGTGCCTCAACTCTCGACCACTCAGCCCGTCTTCTAACCAACCATCCGATTTGGAACCCCTAACTCCAGGTCACTTTCTCGTTGGCGGACATCTACTCGCACTTCCTGAATTAGATGCTGATGAACATCGCGCTTCGATTTTGAATAGGTGGCAACGACTAAAGGCCCTACACCATACCTTTTGTAAACGGTGGAGGATGGAATATCTAACCGAACTTCAAAAACGCAATAAGTGAAAGTTCCCTCAATCCAACTTAAAGAATGGAGATCTCGTCGTTATAAAGGAAGACAATTTGCCACCAAATGAATGGAGACTAGGCCGAGTCGTAAACGTCCACCCAGGATCGGACAACCGCGTACGAGTCGTGGATGTCTTCACTGAAAAAGGACAAATCTCCCGACCCATCGTGAAGTTGGTTTTATTACCACCTAACAAAGAAGAAGCTGAATCAATACCTACCTCTAACTGCAAAAGGAATTCCACTTCTAACGAGCCCACATCCACATCTAAACCAATCTAAACCCAACGATGAATTCCATTCCTGTTTCGTAAATTGTAAGTCCACTTGAAAGCTGAAAGTAATCCTCGCAAGTAACTCCACTTCCTCTCATATCAGATGTCTTATCTGATAATCATTTTAAATTCCCTTAAATTTATTACAGAATCTTAAAATTCTGTCACAGAATAGTATAAACGATGTGATTCTCTATTACTCCTCGCACTTAAATGCGGGTAGCCGAAGAATTTAACCTTCGCTACCACTCGTGAGTAATGAAAAATCCATCAATACCTACGTAAATATATTTAAAAAATATTATACGCAGTTCATTGAACGCATATTTGTGACCCAAATATGTACGCACATACCCCCTGGCAGAGAATATTCCAACTGAAGATAAGTAAGTTTCTTACTTGGCAACTCCAACAACTCTTCTTAAATTTCGAATTGAAAAATAACCGCATATAAAACAAATACATTTTGAACTTAGAAACTACTCAAGGAATTTGCAATCTCAAACGACGTTCACGATTTGCATCCGACGTTCACGATCTGCATTCTCAATTAATTCCATAATTGGTTTTTTCTTTGGTGATTCTTAATATTATTACTTCTGCAAAAAATTTTCTTCCAGTGTATTATACTTTACTATTTACGTATGTATTTCCATGGTTTTTGTAAAACTTTTTTTCCTGTCCTTTACACAAGCTAAATGCGTTGTTATTATCTTCACTACACATTGTTCAATTCAATTTTTTTTTTTGTCTACTTTTCTTCTACGTTCATTCTTTGCTTTCGGCATACCATCGTATGAAAGACGAAAAACACTCACACACAGTGAACTAGCCATAAAAACTACGCAAAAAAAAAAAAAAAAAAAAAAAAAAAAAAATTGCAACATCACTCCGCCAACCATGACTGGCACAGTGTTGACAGTGACAGGGCTTTCGACAGCCATGTGATGTGATGCAGGCATTAAAAAAAAAAAATTATTGATATTTTATGCCAATGAAAGCAAACTACATCATGTCATCCACCATAAGCTTAATCTTAGTTGTGCTTTGCGTAAATTGCCTATACTTTTTTTTACTGATTCGATATGATTTACCGCAGATTTGAAGCGCAATAAAAATTAACTCATTTCATACTAATCAAAGCACCTTTCATTGATTTTAGAAAAGCATTGCGCCACAAGTCTTAAATATTTATATATTTACATACACAAAAAGAGAATTACTGACTTGTTAGTTGCTTGGAAGATTATGCAAAATTCCTTGCAGTTTTCTTGCGGCTCTCCAATAACGTGTGGACTCGTAAGTATAATCTTCGCATATATATCAGTTGTTGTTACTAAAACTCTCTAATGTTGTTTGCTGTTTATGAAATTACAAGTTGTTGGATTGTTGCAATGCGAGTGTGGCATTGAAAATTAAAACTGTTGATGGTGCTGATTAACTGTATCATTGAATTTATTACGCTGCTCGGCGTCGTCTTCGTATCCATTTGCGCAATTGGTGTTGTTGTTCGCGTTTTAGAAGTATTAAAATTTGTTAACGGATGGAATGCATTGAAAAATTCACTACTATTTGTAGTCACATAATTATCACTTACCTCTATTACACTAGTAGTACGCCATCTTCATCGGTAACTTTTGGCGCTTCAAAATAGCCCAGTCCATTTTACGCGAACCACTCTGATCACGAGATTGTGCACGTGGCACTTTCAGTATTGGTGCATATTCGCCATTCTCGTCCTGCGCCGCTGATTCTCCATTTCCAGCTTGGTCATATGGGCAATCACCAACTTATTGGTGACCTTAGCCACTACTATACCAAAGGCCAATATATATAGTGATGCATGTTCGATGAAAAGATAAAAAAAAAATATCATATTAATAAAATGTAGCAAATATGGTATATATTGATACCTATAAGAATTTACAAGTGTTTCAAGTAGTTTTAAATGCGCAACTGCAATTGTGTATGTACGTTTTGTACAATGGCTACTTTATTTTCGCCACTGTGACTTCGGTGTCATTTTCGCCTAAGGCCAATAGCAAGCTGTTGCGAACTTTTTCCTGTGCGCTGGTCCCTCTTCGCGCAGCACTTTAAAGTTTACCATCATGTTGCGTTGTATGCCGATATCATGTACCAATTTGTTATCACTTTCTTCCATGCTATTGTTAAGGTCTTCATTCAACTCGTTGTAACTTGTGCTTTCAGCACTTGGAGCGCACGCGCTGCCGCCCACAAATTTTGCTTTCCTACGACTAACGTCACTTTGGTCATTCCGCAGGCACTATAATCCTGACACTTATAGTGTGGCACTATAACCCTGCTAAATATGATGTAAATAAGAATCTGAAAGATAAAGTCACATTAATAAAATTGCATATAAAAATTTTACAACTTACCAAATCGAATTCCGGATCCGAAAGGAGTATCGGCCGTAATTACCATACGTCAAAATGTCAAAGCGTATAGTGTTGGATAACATACATACAAATAATTTTCTTCTTTCTTTGTACTAAATTTTTTTTTGTAACGAATTGAATCAGGTAACCATAATAGGCCAAGTGGCCGATCATGGGATTGTCAAAAAAGGTACCAAACCCTGTTATTCGGCTTCTTTATTATTATCACAATAATTTATTTTGTAAATACAGTTTTTTTTTTTTGACTCCGCTTCTTTTACGCCATTTACGCTCGTAACAGAAACATCACTTGAAAGTTCTATATGTATGATTCACGAACATTCAAGGTGAGTCTAGAACATGGTTTTAGTATCGACATCTCACTCGTATATTCGACATTTTTTTATATAAAGCATTTTTTGCGTGAATCGTTGCGGTTCCGCAAAGAGTATGAAAAAATTCGTTTCACATAAAAGCACTTTCACCTTCTACCCACAATACGCTCATAGCGATTGCAATTATTAACTTACCATGTTGTTACGATTTTACCGAACCAACTTCAATGATTTCCCAAATCCTTAGGGTACGATCACTGGATTGTTAAACAAAGGCCGCCAACTATCTTTGCAGTTCCATATTTTATAAAGAATTTATTCAAGGTCCGCTTCTTATTACTTCACTGCACTATAATCACTAAAGCGTTCACTTTACTAACAACCGGCTTTGCAGTCGTATGTCGCTCTTATATACTAGTCAGTTGTTTGCAACCAACCGCCTGGAATGATCGCAACGTTTTCGGTAACGAATGTTCTCGACTTACACTCTAGAACATGTCAACTATCGGCTTTTCTATTTCATCTGAGCTGCGCTTCGAATTTTCTCCACAATTTATAAGCAATTAATTCATTAATGATTGGCAACGTTGAATATATTTCTCACTGAACAAAAAAGGGAAACACACTTTCCCACACTTCATAATAGAACATCTGATAACCAGCCTGCGACCCCTACCGGATATTCATGAATACGTAAATTGACATTAGTAGAGTTTCGCACCACTCACTCTTTTGGGTGGCAGGCTTGGGTGAACTTGCCATAATTATGGTTTCACCCTCTGTCGACATAGTGTACGACATTAAGGTAACTCCACATAAGCAAATTTACGTTGATATATATATATGTCCTTATGTATAAATTATATATGCATGTGTACAATAAGTTAACCGAAATCGCCACCCAGCCAGTTCGATAGAGGGTCAAATACTGAATTCCAATATATAAATATATTCCAACAGATAAACATGACTCGTTTCGCCGCCATGCTAAAGAAAGCTGAACAACAAGCGCATCGTTACCCACAACCGTGTCGCCTCTGCGAGAGCAGGCATCCTATAAGGCTCTGCCCGGTATTCCGGTCGAAAACACCTGAAAATAGACTGCGCGAAGCAATACTAGGCAGGTATTGCGCGAATTGCCTGTCTTTATCGCATGGGGCCGAGTCGTGTACGAGCCCAGCAAGATGTAGGCGATACAATCAAAAGCATCACACTACCTTACATCTCCCAGAAGATGATAATATCCCAATTGACACCAGGCCATGGAGTGTACAAGTGGCCGAAGAAATGGACGAAGAGGCCACGATCTCACTGGACGCGTCCGAAATTCAGGACGGTGAGATCACGTCTGGAGCGGAAACTAGGCCTTTCCGCCCAGATGAACAAAGGCGATCGGAACCCCGGACTTTCCGACCCCTCCTGTCACATGAGAGGTGCCGCCAAAGTGAAGCGGAACCACGGTCGTTCCGCCCACAACACACAATAAGGCGTAGACGTGGAGCGGAACCACGGACGTTCCGCCCACTCCCCACAATTACGCGAAGACGTGGAGCGGAACCACGGACGTTTCGCCCACCATCTCAGGAGCTCTGCCGCAGAAGGGAATCCCGGCCCGCACAGCTTCCAATAAATTTTATAAGTGGGCAACGCAATACTTCCGGGCCTCCATCGTTTGCGCTACAGCCAACTATAGCCATAGCACCTACTGCGGTGGTTAAAGTCGAAGCTCGAGGACGGCTGCATTTGATACGGGCTATAATCGACGTCTGGTCCCCGAACTCCATCATCGCCCGCGAATTAGCCGAGGAACTCCGCCTCGACACCATGACCTACGGAAATCAACGTGGCTGCATACTCCGCCTGCGTGGGAAACATGGAGTAAATACGGTAGTCACAGCCCATGCGCTGGTCAAAAGGAGCTACATGCGTGTGAGTCCCGCAACTAACGTTGACGCCACCATTGCGTCAAGTTATACCTATATTCGCCTTGCGGACCCCCGGTTTTACTATTCAGCACCGGTACGACTTGTTCTGGGAGCAGATGTTTATCCGCAGCGGGCACGCTACCCAACACCTTTGGCCCGCTCGTCGCACAGAGCACAATATTTGGGTGGGTGCTCTCAGGATCATACTGGTCATAAGCGCATAACTGTCGATTTATTTTATTTCCATTCCTTTTTTATTAATACCCTTTTTTTACATATTATATATTATTATTACATATTATAATGAATTTTTTAAATAAAGTGCAAAAGTCAACCACGTCAATTTTTTTTTTCTTCCACAAGTCTTCTTATTTCTTTAAAATAGCCAACAGGTTCTCAACAAACGGAGGAACCCGATCTCCTGGGCGAGCTGCAGAGGACCAACAAAACTTTCATTTTATATTTACGTTAATATTAATATATATACAATTGTAATAACACAGGTGTGGCAGCGGAAGTACTACGTATTTGAAAGAAGTTGCTTACAGCAAGGGGGCCGGTATGTTTAGACCTTCGGGCTAAATCCCACCTTCTAACACACCACCCTAATCTAAATGCTCCGTGTTTTACACAAATTGTGTTACACACTCATACATGCACACATGCACTACCATGTTCATATAAAAAACCGCACTTTTCCTGGTAGTGCTTTTATTGTTGCATTTCCCCTTTCAAAACGGAAATAACTAACCGATTTGAGGGTTAGTGGAACTTTCTCGCTTTTTCACTTTCTTCTTGTCATCTCAACTCGCAAAGGATACAGACGTTCCGCCGCCACACCGAAATTTTGAGGTAAAATTAATTTATACTTAATTTATTAATTATAATATATGAATAACTAAATTGTTTTTTTAAATATTATAAATAAATCCAATTCAAGAAAACTAATTCATTTTCCTTTTTTTAATTTCCTTAAATTTACGCGAGCAAAACCACTGGAGTATATATCATATTTATACTTCACGGGTTTTCACCCTTATTAAAGGCAGTACACGAAGACAAATATTTTCGAATCAATAAGAAAAATGCCTATAAGAGTGAAAATGAGCCAAAAGTATTAAAAGCGTCTCTTATAAGTTTGTTGAAATCGAAGCAGTTGGTTTCTTGGTGATAACATATTAGAACCATATTTTACGATTGTATATCAACTTTTTCTTCATTGGCGTTGGCACCCTTAATCCAATTTTTGCCGGATCAACAATAGTCACCGTTATATAACAATTAGAAATGTCAAGTGAGAACAGATCACACTCTTCACCTGATCTTTCTAAAGGAATTCCTCTTCATTCATCATCAATTGTTGATGCATTGCACTTTCATGGCCATTCAGTAGGCTGGATAAGTGTTTCGTCTATACTTGTAAACTCAGTCTTGAAACTTTCTGAATGACTTGATTTTGTATGTGGTGGCACTCAATCCATTCGCAAATCTAAACAATTGTTTTTGGCTATATAAGAGTATAAATTATTTCCTAAAATAAAATATAGAATAATTAAAAAAATGCTTTTATGATTCGAACTATGCTTAGATTAATATAGTTCAATCATTTTAAACATTTTGAAGGTATGGGTTTTTTTTTATATAATTCCTATTTACAAAAGTTTGGCTTGTTTTTGTTTTCGATATCACAGGTTTTATATGATATCAAATGATAAAGTTTCTGCAATATACACAGGAATTCTCGTTCAAGAGCAAGTAAATTTCAGCATAATAAATGGATCAGACAATATATAAAAAAGAGTACTAAGGAGAAAAGAGTTGTAAAGAAATCATCCGACTATGTTTTCTAATATATAGACTCCATGCCCACCTCCGGAAGAATAAAGTAGTGTGGATGAACCTACACATGGGCTAACTATGTATTAAATTCAAGTTAATTGAACCATAAATAATTTCTTATTTTCAAAGCGTAAGAAATATCTCTTAACACCTTATAAAAAGTTCGTTTCCTTTAAAAAAAAAATATGTGCACTTTGCTATTTAAAATAAAAAAATTATAATTTTATTCAAATTTAATATGTGCAAATTATCAAACGCACTACATATCTGATTCAACTTTGATATTGACTTGTTCATGTATTTTTATTTAATCAACTAATGTTATATTATATTTTTAATTGTTTCATATATAAAACGTAACTAAAACAATTTTTTAATTTAAAAAATAAGACAAATAAGCTAAAGGAGGAACACTTATATGATCAGTTCAAAGAGAGTTCTAGTATAGTTTTGCTTCTGAGACTCGTGCATTTTTTACTGTAATTTATAACAAACAATTTCAAATTCCCGACGTCATCTGCTCATTCTTACCGTCAATCCAATCACAACCCATCGCTATGTTATTATTCGACGCCATCGCTACTGGAGTAGCAACTGTCGCTCGTTGAACATCGCGCGCTGGATAATAAACAACAGGCCCTGGCGAAGGCGTTCGATTGCGGTTGACTTTCGTGGTATCGGACAAGCTGGTCTGTACCAAACGCACGTTTTTCGACGTACTGTTGTTTGAGACACCTACCGGTAAGAGGTAAGTCCCTGTTATGCTACGTTGCGTACCATGGCGGGAAAAACGACCTGATGTCCGATGATTTATAGTACCGTCACCGTTGTACGATATAGAACTCTCGTAATGCGCAAGATCGGGTTGGTCGCGGCTAAGGTGGCGTTTGAAAAAAATTAATAGGAAAATACGTTTGAATTTTTCCCCGAAAATAACATATATAAGAAAATTCGCACTGCTATTAATCGTCACCAGTAGATTAGAGATTTTTGTAAGTGAATGATCGATTTTGTTATAGAAGGCTTCATCTATATTTACAACAAGCGCAAGAAAGTTTAGTAAGAAAAACACAATAACTATAAATATGAGCATGGTCGCTAAACCAATTTCACGTTTCTCGGAGCGCGAAAGACGCTGCCGTTCACGATTCGCTTGTTTTACTTTACGATATATCAGACAATTGAGTATGGCCAAAGTGAGAAATGGTATTATGTAGTTAATAATAAGATAACACCAATGAATATAAACATTGATGTATGTTTGATTTTGTCGTAAGGGCGAAGGACGTATGCAATGATAAATTATCTCACTACCCTCAGGCTGATGGCTTACTGTCACCACCTCCCAAAAACGTGGCAGATTGTAAACAAGCGATGATATACAGCAAACAATAAAGTATATCTTAGCGCGACCATAAGTGCAGAGGGAACGTGACTTAAGTGGATGGCATACGGCAACGTAACGCTCCAAAGTTACTGTGAACGTCATATATATGCTGGCGGTTTGAGCTGTTAAACCGATTGGAAAAATAGAGGGAGATATAAATGGATAAACATAGTTGTAATAATAGAAGAAGTAACCGGAATATGGATAAATACACGGAATACCGAACAGTAACATGGAAGTTACAATCAGAGTGGTATCACAGCGCGCCAAGCCGATAAGCAAATAATTTATGCTGGATCGCATTTGCGGTCGGGAAAGTATAATCATTGAAATAATATTTCCCACAATCCCAAATATGCCGACTACATTTAAAACAACACCACAAACCCAAAATTCTAAGTAACTATCAGGATCCGGATGGTAAACATCCTTGCACAATGCATCATTGGACTGATTTTTAAAGAAATTGTAAAAGGTGAAATTTTCTGTCAACTTATGAAAGTGTGTATTATCGTCTGCGGTACTACTTTCGTAAACTGTTGTGGAATCAGTGGGAGCATCATACTGGATTAAAACATCATTTCCGGATACACTCTGAATAAAATCTTTCAAATTTATTGGTCCTGCATCGTAACCGTATGTGGGACTCTCAACCATAACATCAGTGGGTGACAACAAGGCCTCTTCTTTGCGTAAAAATTTCGGAACGAGTTGTGAAGTTTTTAGCTCATGAAAAGTATTTGGCCCGAATTCAGGTATTTCATTGAATTCCGTCATCGACAAAAGCGTCTGTTAGAGGTGAAACTAGAGGATATTGATTTACTACTCGTAACATGGAAGCAGGAGGTATTGATGTAGACCTGATGCAAAATATCCACTTATAAAGAATTATTCATATATCAAATATAAAATTTTAGAGGTACCTCATATGGAATTTGTATTCAAATCGATGTTTTTTGTAGGTTGTTTAATAAATTTAAAATATGCTTTTAAGTTTCTCTTTCAAACAATTTGCAGTTTTTGTTCAATATTTTAAAGAACTAGCTATACTTAACTATTTTATAACTGTCTTAGTTTTAATTTGTCCAAAATAATCCGGTTCAATTATTTGAGTTCTTTGCTTCAGATATAGTTATACTTCGATGCTTCTATTAATGCTATTTTTTAATTTAATATAAGGCTTTCTTAATGATCATAAATGTGTTTTCAAAACATAAACTTTACGCTTATAAGTATAGTATCACAAAACATTTGGCTTAAACCTAAATTAAGCAAATATATGTTTTTTAATCTTATGAGTTATATAGTTTTTAGTCAAGATTTATACCAATTCAAAAATTTTTAATTTCGAAAGGAATTTAATAAAGTATAAACAATGTAAATTAAATGTTGCTGCGTCCGGCACTCTCGGATTTTAAAATTTGAAGAAATATATAACTTTCTAACTATGATATATGAAATAATAAAAGTTGTTTACATTTTTGAATAACAATTCATTGCAACTATTTTATCAAACAATTTAATATTAAAACTTGGCTGTCGCTAACTAAACAGCATTTATAACAAAGCGGTGATGGTTTTCTTACAATCAACGATTTATTCGTCAATATTTTATGCTCATGACGTTGCATCGAAGATTTTATATCGTAAACAACAGAGGTAAGTTGCAAAATAATATCTAATATTTATTATTTCTGAAGTTAAATATTTAGTTCTTCCGTGGAACGGTTATTGATTTGTAGACCTTGTTGTTTGTGGATACTGATATTCATTGTATAAATATTTATATGTGTGTATGTCTAAAACAGCAAAGTATACGTATGCACCTCCTTGGTTTTTGGAGCATTAGCGCTAAGACCTACAGTTCCCTTGTATCCATTATTTTTCATGCTCAACATCTCAAAAGAGAGCTTACAACTTAAGTATTTCCTTGTGGTTTGAATTGGTGTTATAGTGAGTTCTGCTGTAAATAAAAATACAAGAATTACGTAATTTCAAATTAATGTTCAATGTTTATTAAGTTAAGAATATTATAAGAGTAGTAAATTATTGTATCTAGATTTTAGAAAACATTAAGATGTTCTCATAGTCTACTGCAGGCATGATATACAAAAATTTCATATGAAAATTTGCTAGAAAGCAAGAGCACACCCGTTTTAAATTCAATTCTAACAACAATAAACTAGCACATGGTCTTTTCTTGCAAATTGAGGGAAAATATATAAATATATAGTAGTGGTCCATATTTTAGTTTAGATTGGAAGCTACCTGTGTACCAAATTTCAAGTAAATCGAACCATAAATAAGATTTTTTTTTTGAAAGATGAATCCCTGGTTCATCTTCCGGAAGATAACAGAAATGTTTGCAAAATTTAAACCCCACTCGCCTATGAAGTTTGTGCGCTGGGTTTGTAACACCACGCAGAAACCAATTCCAAAAATATAGCAATGCCTCCGATCAAGGCTCATAGACATGCATATGTACAAGTAAATATGTAAATTCATTTTTATGTAGCATAAGTTTGTACATATGTATGTCATATACATACAATAACTACACTCTAGCATCAAGTTGTTCAAATAAAGCGAAAGGTTATGTACTACTCCCAGCCTTTGCAAACTAGCACATAATCATTTAGAGATGGCAAGGAGGCAAGGCTATATTCCCTCTCTTGGAAGGTAGTTGCATGGGCCTACTCCTCTACCATTGGGATGCGCTCGAAGACGGCCGTGTATGACAAACATAATCTCAATTGTGCTCATTTTTTGGAAAGGACCCCGGCATCTGGCGAGCGAACCTCAGCTAAATCCTGGAGCTCGCCAAAAATGCGGCCGAGGAGGGACTCTAATTATAACAAAATGAGAACAGATATGAAAATCCTAAATTAAAACGAGACATTACTCAAAGTGAAAGTGCAGCGAAAATTATTATCTAAAAAAGAAACCGAAAAATTCTATGTAACGATCAATGCTCTCGATGGAGCATAAAAATAAATAATTAAGTAAGCAACCCTTGCTAGAGTGAAAAGAATAGTGAAAACGGTAGAAAGGAACAAAGTGTGAAAGCAAGCAAGAGTATATTACATGGGAAGAGGAGATCTGGTCGGATAAGCAGCGGAATTCAAAACTACGGCATTGAAAATTTGACACGAATCTAATACTATAATACTGAATACTATTTAAAATAATTTATATTACAAATTATATATATGTAAATATATAATATATATATATATATGTATATATAATCCTAAATTGATCAACATCATATATATATACATATATATTTCTAAGCTCTTTTAACTAGTTTGGTTTGGGGTTAATTACACAAAGTTAAAGATGAGAGATTGACTTTCTCAAACTTTATCGAGACGCAAATCAAAATCAAAAGAAAGAAATTCGACTTACTTTTCCACCGACACCAATTTTTAAAATGCGGTAGACACATTCCCGAAAAATATATATATATTCGGTGTTTTGTAACCGCAGATGCTATTTTCAACCGACCTTCACCTCCAATTTGTGGTTTTACGTGTTCTTACCAACAAATCGAGAGACCTAAAGTCTATACTAAACCGCCTCCGAGTGACCGATGGATTTTTGGTAGGCGCTTTTATTTCATGTCAAAAATACACTCTGAGGGCTTGGTATTCCCTGTCAGGATGGCAGTATACAATGCTAACCACTCAGCAATTCTGAAATGTAGCCTTTGTTCGAATAAACCAACCCCCCACCCCCCTGCATATTTTCGGAAAAAAAAGATTTCCGTCAAACAAATTTATATTATTAAAGTCATTAAAAAAGGTGGACCACGTTCACTTCTTCATTTTATTCTACTTTAAGGATCTGTATTCGACACTTGTTCCGAAATAATCAAAATGTTAGCAGTTATGAAACATACTTATGTATGTACATGACTTCATTTCTTTTAACAAACGAAAACGTTCAGCTCCTAAAATCACGTTGGACCATATTAGCTTTCACAGACGAAGTTAACAATGAAACCAGCTGAAAGTTTTGTTATAAAGGGTGTTTTTTATGGAGGTATAGAACTTCAAGTTGGCATTACTTTTCAAGATGACCGATTTAACAGCTGTCAAGTGATTTATTCTCAGTTCGGTTTGGCAATTCATCATGAATAGACTCACGCTTGAACAACGCTTGCACATAGTGCAATTTTATTTCGAAAATATGGTTCTGTGCGGAAAACGTATCGCGCACTACGTCCATTTTAACATTGTTTAGCGATGAAGCGCACTTCTGGTTGAATGGCTACGTCAACAAATAAAACTGCCGCATTTGGAGTGAAGGTAATCCTCAAGTGTATGTTGAAACCCCGTTACATCCAGAAGAACTGACTGTTTGGTACGCTTTATGGGGTGGTGGAATCATTGGTCCGTATCATTGGTCGATACGTTTTCCGCACAGAACCAATTTTTTCGAAATAAAATTGCACTATTTGCAAGCGTTGTTCAGGCGTAAGTCTATTCATGATGAATTGCCAAACCAAACTGAGAATATATCACTTGACAGCTGTTAAATCGGTCGCTTTCTTGAAAAGTAATGCCAACTTAAAGTTCTATACCTCTATAAAAAACACCCTATACATTAAAAAAAATTATATCGCTGTCTCCAAGACATCGAAATTTAAAATGTTTCGTTATTTTTTGAACAAGCCTCGTAATATAACTATTCAACAATGAACAAAAGCTATATACTAATGAAATTAAAAGTAAAGTTATTGTAGGATAGATATCAGTTAACTAATTTTTTGAGTAACGAACGAACAGATAGACATTACGAAATGAGGTAACCACATCATTCAGGTAAGTGGATTTGTTTATGCGGGAGTAATTTTTATCCTTATATCTACTTATGTATACTTATTTTATCTAATGTACAAAAATCTGGTAGACCCTTTTTGCTTTTTTCTAAATTTGATAGAATATTTTTTTCATTAAAGAATTTTTTTCAGAAAAGAATGTTTCTGTTAGGAAACCAAATTTTGAAGCATGTGAAAAATAATTACTCTAAGTAGATATGCAATTATAGCTGCTTTTAGAAATTTAGCATGTACTTACCCTTACATATAGTAGGTATACACATATTAAGTCTATCTTATACAAAAAATTGCAGCTATGAAACGGCTCAATTTAAATGTAGTTTTTTTCAAATAAATGATTATATGAGTTCATAAATTTAATAAGTTTTCATTTCACTTTCATTCTTGTCTTTTTCACGCCGAAAGACGCTTATGCTTATTTATGTGTACAAGCAGGCATCGTACATACATACATCACGACTGTATTATGTACATATGTACTTACATATATGTATATAAGGAGCAGTTCATGAGCTCTTAATTACGTTACTCAATGTCACGAAAAATATTCGAATATCTTTAAATTATATTATATTCTAATTTATTATGTCACTACATTTCGTTTTGCTTGTTGCTAAATTATATCCCTCCACCTTCAATAATATGTTCATATTATTCACCAAATTTCTGTTAGCTCTTATCGTTTGTTTCTAAAATCTTTCCAAAAGGGATTATTTCAAAATTGTTTCGAAACTTTACTCTTCTTGCAACCAACCTCGGTCGCTTTGCGACTCAACACTCTTTCAATTTTTATTTTCATGCTAAATCGAAGTTGCACCTATAGAATCTTAAAAGCTTTTACACAACACTAGTCCCAATTAAACCAATATTCCATGTGCTCGTTCAATCGTACATTATTTCATTGACATTCTGCGTTTGCCCTTTAAAATAAGCTTGTGCTTTTTAAAGCTTTGAAGAAACACAATTTGTCACATTCACTTACACTACAAAGTACACCATTGCTGACAGAGGTAAGAAATAAACTGAGACAAAATATAAATTCGAAAATCCTTAACGATACAACTTATTAGAAAGACGACTTGCTCTTTGCAATGCGCAATCGCTGTAAATGAGTGAGACGTGTGTGACGAATTACGCGAGAGAGAATAACTATTCATAGAAGAATTCTTAAATAATAAATACCATTCGAACAAAAAAATATTCTTACTTTTGAATCAAATCTTGCAACTAATAAAATTATTTTGGTATCTTTGCAATTCGAAAATTAACTTCGAAAAACTAATAAAAAGTTTTCATTGCGCAAAGGCGATAGAACTCTGAATGGGATTGACTTTATTATACGAATACAGTTTTTATGTTACAGATAAGGAAGAAAAGCTGTTTGCATTAATAAGATACATAGATAGATAATACATACCTGTATATGCGTCAGTTATTTACTAATTTAAAATTTAGATCTCTTAATATTTGTTGGTTGGTAATGTATTGAATATTAAAACAACAAAATAAATGGCTGATGGTAGTGGTAAAGCACTCGTCTGTCAAGACAGGGTCCGCTGGTTCGATCCCTGCCATAAGGAGTCTGATGAGGAGATGTGGTGATCTCCGAAACAGCTGTCACTTCTACCAATTTTCTTTGTTATATAACAATATTTTCAATTCAAAAATGTCCAATAAAGCTCATTAACTTATAACCAAAAGTAATCACAGGCCGCAATAAGCAATTTACGATACTAGTAGTTACCTTTTCTGCCTTTAGAAATTCCATAAAAGTAAGGGGTCCTTTTAGCAGATGCGCCGATGTTTCCGGCTCTACGTTACAAGAGCCCATTGTCGACAGTAGTCCACCAGACCTTCAACTTCTTGAGGTAGATTTGTATACTCCTTCCCTGGGAAGTAAATTAATGCCACCATTACTTCAATCTTATTTTTTTTTTCTTATATTGCTACTAGATCTCTCCTTACAAGCTATGAAAAACAAAAATATTTTTTATTGTTGTTTAGGATAATGCAACTTCTAAGGTATCCGCTGTTAGGATCATAGATTTCCAAGGTGCTTTTACCGCTTACCTGACCTCTATAGTTAAACAGATCTTGCGCCAAACCGGTATTCAGGTCATGGAAGTGGAAGCTGAGCCACTCCTTTTGTAATCATTCTGTGGAATTCACGTTGCATCCCACGGGTCTAAGGCCCTCTTCTACCGCTTGATATACGAGTCTGATTCGGCTGTCATTTCTCCACGGGGAGACCTGCCGCAAAAATTAAACGCCCTAAAAGCGAGATATTAGCTGAAACGTGCTTTTGTTCTTATAGTGTTTTATAAAGTATGTAAAGGTTGCTACATTAAACCTCTTAATTAATGTGTACAATATAAATGTGTTTTTATACGCATATGTATCTGCTTAAAACATATATGGAGTGCTAAGTGCAAAATTTTATGTGCAACTATGGAATAATCGCTAATGAAATTAGTGCTACCAAGTTCTGTTAGTTAGTTTTCATTGACTTTTTGACAACTGACGAATATTTTTTTATATAAGTAGTGAATGAATTGTCAATCTGGGTTTTTTTACCTTTGAAAACATATATCAGTACTAATAAACTTCAGCTTTGTGAACAATCATCACGCAGTCGTGCATCACTATAGAAAAGCTTATAGACGGTCATTTTGGAAAACTGTAAAATTTTTAGCAATTACTCAAAAATAAAGCTATTAGCCAAGCACACAATACTAATACATTAAGACCTCTGTTTTGTCTAACATGGCTTTGTTTTATTCATTCTAATAAATTTTCAAATGATATAATTTCTGATTCTGTTACTTTATAAGTAATTCCAAATCTATCATTGCCATTGTTATTCTAACGAACATGATCACGAATATTTTGGTTTTCTCCTTGGATTATGTTTCTTTGTAAGTAATTTTAAATCTACCATTGTCACTGTTATTCTAACGAACATGGTTATAAATATTTTGTTTTTGTTCTTTAATTATATTATCAAAATATGTCAGATTAGTATGGTGAAAAATATCTCCAAAATTTTCAATAATGTGTTTAATACTAGACACCTCTGAGCTAATAACCATAACGATCATAAAAAGTTCCATAATGTATTTACTATAAAGAGATTTTATTCCTATTTTATATTATCTTTATGTATGTATAAATCACTTTCTACTGATAATAACTATTTATTATCTAATTTTTCCTTAACCTGTTGCATTTTATATCTAGGCCTAAGCCCCCCCCCCCCCCTAATTTTTGAAAATAATTTCAGCTGGGTAATAATCTGTCTTCTATTGTGTTTTTGTTATGAGTTTCTAACATCTTGTTTTGTGCTTTCTTTAGCAGGTCAGGTAAATTTTTACGTTTTATTTCATTAAATAACATAAAACATCTTTGAATTTAAAATTTTTCACCGAATGGATTGTTAAATTATATTGTTGATTAACAATGTATTTTTTTTCTTTTTTGTAATATTCTACAATCGACATTGCCTAATCTAACCATGCAATATCGCGTCAAAATTTAAAACTATGCCATGATTTATAAGCAAGTCATTGGCATCATTGGCATTTGTTTCTTAAGATCGTAAGAGCTGGTATTTCCTACTACCTCTAACATATAAGCTTATTGCAATAATAGGCGCTTCCTCTAGCTAACATAGGAAATAAATTTTCCCGAAAATTCTACTAAGGATTTAATAACTTGTAAAATTCTTGACATAATATGTTATAATCTATAGCTTCCGCTACAAAATCCGTAGCTCTAGCTAAGCTCTTGCTATTAGGTATGTTATTGTACATTTAATATTCATGAAATGGTATTTTAACTTTGACCCGAAATATGTAACTACCAAAAGGAGAAGAGATGGACCCACCAAAATTTATACCGAGCTAACTTGATTTAGCCATGTCCGTATCTCCCCTTCTGCTTAAACTCCAATTAGTCCTTCAGTTTTAGAGACATTTCAACCAAACTCACGTTGGCCGACTCACTGGTACATTTGTACGTACAGTTCTCGGAACCGGCACGATGGGACCACTAAAGCATATATTCGACCAATTTTTCATATTTTGGGCCATAAATCCGTCAAAAAGCATCTAACAAAACTGAAAATCATCGAAATCAGACGATTATAACATAAAGCTATGAGGATTTGCTTCAAAAATTCGTCTAATAGGCATCTAAGAGAGGTATCCAACAAACATGAATTGACACTGAAAATCATAGATATCGAGTATATAATAATAATACTGTAAAAAGTTATGTTTAGATTTCTAAAATCCAAACGATAAAAACGTAATAAAAAGTGTGATGTGTGACATTTATGGGCAGACAGAAATAAGCACATACATATATACTATTTGACCATGTTTAGGATATTTGTACACATAGATGCACATGCAACAACCCTTAAGCTGTTGTAACATAATGTTAAAGAGTATCAATTATCAAAATACAATAAAGTATAAAACTAAGATACGGTTATTAATCCATTGGTAATTTTTCTAATGTAAAGAAACTAATGTTGCTATGGATGCAAATTAAACAATTATAATACGAAAATATAAATAAGCTCTCCAAATATATATCGGAGTCACATATACGTCAACTAGTGACAACTAGCGTAGTCTTAATTAAAAAATTGTGCTTGTGAGTAAACATTTAGTGACCTCAGATAAGAGCAAGTAAGGAAAAGGAAGCGAGTTACATATAATTAATAATGATAAAATAAAATTTGAATTCGCTGTAAGTGATTTGGAAGGAAGCTTTGAAGCTCCGCTGGAGCGGGGAATCCAGAAAATATAAAAAATTATTCAAATCTAGCAAAAAAATGGTTTTTCCAATACATTGAAGTACATGAAGAAAAGGATTTAACAAGCAAATTTGGGCGAGTGCCGAAAGAATTAAACTCAATAACAAACAGAAATAAACTTGGAAATAGATTGGAAGAGAAAAAATTAAATTTTTCACAAATTAATATTCCTTTTTTCGATGGAGAACATACCAAATGGAATATGTTCAAGGAACTATTTCATGATTTAGTGGATTTTGAATACATATCCACAGTACAGAAAAATTATAGTTTCAAAACTTACATCTTCGGAAAAAAATTATTCAGTTGCATGCAATTTGTGAATTCCACAGCCACTAGTGTAAAAATTAAGTAAAATACGACATCAAAGACGGTATCCAAGCTCCGAAAGCGACAAACTGCCGTAGGGGAAATCCTTCAAGTGCTATTTAATTTTCAACTTGTAAGAAAATTTTACTGCTCAGAATGAAATATAGCATATTACAGTGGTACCAAACTTTGTCATTAATTAAGGAATGAAGCACTATTTAAATCTGTTTGAAAAAATCTCCACGCAACAACAGTGCAAAGGCAAGCGGTGCTTCTTTTTTATACCAATACAGCCTAGTACTTCTGTGGCAGCAGATAAAACAAAAAGATGCATACCAACAACAGCAGAAACACAAGAAGCGTAGCAGCAACAGCAACTGCAGTGCGGACGACGAATTCGGAAAAAGGGGAGACAGCCAAAGAGAAAACAGGGTCAACGGTACAGAATGGTAATGTTCTATACATAAATATCACAAACATAAAGAGGAAAGCAAACCCAGCAAAAAATATGAGCAATGCAAAAAGGATAAATACCGTGGATGCTGATGACATTACTCTTAACTGTAGCAGATTTGTCTCGCTAAGCAATGAAGAATCTGAAGCTGAGTCTAAGGGTGCGTCCGTAGTCGGCAACGCCAAGCCTCCACCAATCTACCTGCGGGAACGCACCTCCAACTTGCTTGTATCAAACCTAGCAAAACTAATAGCTGCCAACAATTTTCGAGAAGTAGTTACATTTATCTCAAAGAACAATATTATTGATATATTATATATAAGCTATAGATATTATATATATATATATATATATATATAAGTTATGTTGCCAGATACCACAATACCACCCAATGGCGCACCCTTTGATCACATTGCCCTACACGTGACTTCAATGCTCCAATTAAAGTGCACAGAAGAACTTTCGCTGACGCGACACACGCGCAAGCGATCAATTACATATCCAATGTATGGGAAATGCAACGCAAGCAATGCCGATCAACACGCGCAACTCAACGATTGCGAAATACTGGGCAGTGGTGGGAACTGCAACGTTAGCAGTTAACTTAGGCTAAGAAGTTAGGTGGTAAGAAAATAAACTGATAATAGTTAGTCTCGAATTGTACGGCGACAAGTGCGGAATAAAATCTCTTGTATTTAATATTTTAAATAGTGTGTTTTATTGCCATTGGTGAGCACTTGTGCCACCACATCTTTAATTTTTTTAATAACTCATTGTCGGTGACTTTAAGTGGCGCCCGAGTAGTCGGTGCGGAGTGACTTGAAAAAAAAAAAGTGTGGAAAGGATTGAAGGAAAAATAAAGTGAAAAAATAAAAGGAAAGTTAAGGCAGTAAAAAAACAAAAAAGTGAATTTCGAAGGAGCATTGACTTGTGAAACCACGGCATCTTAATGACATATTGGGTTGTGTAAGAATAACCATAACAAAATATAACCTTCTCCTATTTTTAGCAAATCAAAATGAGTTCCGACGAGATATCCAGATCTCTAACAGAAATGAATGGTGCGTTAAATGCAATTTCCACCTCCGAAATTGCCAGTCACAATGCAACCATAGGATCAGAGGAAGACCCTGCAGGCGAGGATGGTTCATCAGGTGATACTGTTCACAGCGCTGAACAGGACAATTCTGACCTGATACCCTTTGTAGAACTTCCTCTAAACGTATTCAGGAATCAACTGGTCTTTGGGGGTAGGCTTGATATATTTGAAGAACCCCATCCTGGTTACGCGCGGCACTACATTAAATTAGACGGAATCAGCGAAGAGGAGCTCATAAATGTGCTAAAAGAGAAGCTTAGACCAAACGTGATCAATGGCATAAAAATGCCAGAGAATAAGTTAGGGTTGCTCCAAAAGGTTTACCTGGAAAATTTTATGCTGTACAAGATTAGGGTTACTCAGTATATGGTAGAAGATTTAAGAGATCCCAACAGAATCTGTGATGTAGTATGGGCAGAACACAAAAGGGCTCATCGTAATCCCGCCGAGAACAGAAGGCAAATTCTAGAAAAATACTACTTTCCAAGAATGAATAGCATATCGTCCTGCGAGACGTGCAAGTTTAGCAAATACGACCGACATCCCAGTAAACCGGAGCTGCAGGTTACACCAATCCCATCGCGCCCCTGTGAAATTATCCACGTGGATATTTTCGAAATACAAAGGGAAAAATTCCTCAGTTGTATAGATAAATTTTCCAAATTTGCAAAACTTTTTCACTTGAGAAACAAGTCAACTTTGCACCTTAAGGACAAAATAGTAAAACTCCTACATTATTTCACAACACCAGATACCCTCGTGACCGACAATGAGCGTGGCTTAATCAGTCCAATAATTCAGAACCTTCTACATTCTTTAGGAATAAATCTGTATCGTACACCGACCCAAAGAAGCGAAGTGAATGGTCAAGTGGAAAGGCTTCACTCTACCCTAATCGAGATTATCAGATGTCTGAAGATCGATAACCCAAACCTTAAGACGAAACAGTTAGTAACTATAGCGGTTGACCGTAATAATAACTCCATTCATTCCGTTATTAAGCGGAAACCAAGCGAGATATTCTTCAATCGCGCGAAACAGCGAAAAAAGTAGAAAAAGGAATGAATATTTGAAGACACTATTAACCCAAAGACAGGTATCCCAAATTGAACGCCACAATAGAAGATCTCTCCCAGAGCTTTATGACGAGAATGACGTCATATACGTGAGGGATAAACAAATCAAGGGAAAACAAAAACCATTATACAAGAAAGAAATTGTGGCTAGGGACAACACCGTAACAGTAACCACAACTAATGGAAAAAAAATATATAAATATATATATGTTCTAAGTGAGCAAGGTTTGGACATCAGGGCGCTAGTGAACATAATTATTAATTATTATTGTTTAACATTTTTTCATCCCCAAGCCCAACTCTAAATGAACTAAAAAAGGTGCAAATCCAAATAATTCAAATGCTTAATGTTCATAAAATGGGCGATCTTAGTATACTTGTATGTTTATGGAGGTGTTAATCAACATAAATTTACCCTCAAGTTATTTCTTCAGAGTAATGAAATTGATATCATGCTCATATCGAAAACACGACTCATCAATTTTTATATCCCTGGTTTTAAGGTGTACTGCACTAGCTACCCTGATGGGAAAGCAAGTGGTAGCTTTCTTCACTCCTTTGAGACAAACTCGTTGCAGTCAACTTTAATCATTCTTAAAAATAGCGAGATTAACCTTACTTTTGTCGCAGGATACTGTCCGCCAAGGCTCGTAATAACAGGTAAGCAATTTAATGACTTCTTCGAAATCCTCGTAGATAGATTTTTAGCTGGAGGAGATCATAGTGCGAAGCATTCTTATTGGAGCTCCCAACAAATAAACCCAAAAGGTTGACAGTTATATAACACGTTTATGAGTACCAAAAGTAGAATCGGTTTTATCTCACCAGCACAACCAATTTCCTGGCCTACCAGTCATTTCAAATGCATTGACCGCCCAATACAAAAGTCCGACTTCAGATGGAAGAGAACAAGTTAAGAATGGTATAAAGATGACGAAAAAAATATATAAAGAAACTCCTATCGTCTTTGTCTCCAAACGTTACCACTAAAAAATCGCGTTGAAAAGATCGCAAAAATCAGTTAATCAGCGCCATTGAAGCTACGTAACGATTTCTGGGCTAAAATTGAACAGGAGAAGGCGACTTGTTTTGCGGAGCACCTCTGTATGGTGTTCCAACACTGCTGGAAGTGATACAGCTCTGCCACTAGATTATATTGCTCCAAGATAAAATGCACCTTGCGGAACATTTGTTTCAGAGCTAGAAAAAATATTATTGCGATCCTAGCAAAAATGTTTCTTGGATACGATAATATCACACAAAAGATGCTAAAAGAACTGCAGAGAACAGATAATTACGATAGCTAAGCCAGGTAACGGCGGCCGCGATAGTGATTAGTATTGCGTACTACAATTAGGAAGGCGTGGATTCGAGTCCAGATTCAAGCAAAATCATTATAGAAAATTAATTTTTTTAAACGGAGTTGCCCCACGGCCAAATTTATATAATATATATAAGCCAGGTAAAAACGCAACCCTGCCGTCATCATATAGACTAATCAGCCGGTTGCCTTTCCCTTTCAAACTTTTCGAAAAAGTCCTGCTTTCAAAAATGGCTTTCCTTTTATCTGTGAAAGTGGTATTATCCATGCACATCATATAACTAATGAAATAAGAAACGCTTTCGAATTCATAAAGTATTGCTGTGCTGTTTTTCTCGATGTGGTTAAAGCTTGTGACAAGGGGTGGCATGATGGACTTATTCATAAAATTAAAAAAATTTACCTATTTTATTTCCTAATATCCTTGAATCCTACTTATCACTGTAAAAGTAAATTAATATATAACAAAGGAGTGCCCAAAAATTGCATGTGTTCCGCAAGGTACTGTTCTCGTCCCATTATTATATATAATGTACACTGCAGACATTCCTACAAGTGACAAAGTAATGACTTCAACTTTTGCGGATAACACTGATATATTAAGTCGGCACTAGCCATAAAAGTACTCGAGCAGCACCTTAAACTAATTGAAGAAGGATTAGCGAAATATTGCATAAAAATCAATGAAACGCATCACTTTTACATTAAAGCTAAAAACGTGCGGTACTGCCAAGCTTAACAATGTAACTGTTCCGCTAGCTAACGAAATTATATACCTCGAAATTCACTTAGATAGGAGCTTAACCTAGATACGACAAATCTCGGTTAAAAAACTGCAGCTTAAACTTAAATGTGCCATCTGCATTGGCTTATAAGCGAGAAATCTCAGTTTGGATAATAAAGTCCTCCTCTATAAAACGATCTAACAGCTGATATGGGTGCATGGAATCCAGTTATGGGGTTCAGCTTGCACGACAAAAATTATGATATTTTACAAAGACCTAAACATACGCACTATCAAAGAGGAGATATAAATCGTTACACAAAAATACTTTAAAAAACTGGGTAATCAACCGAACCCTTTGGCTAACACCTTGGCCTCCGCAACAAGTCAAACCCGCTTGAAGAGAAGAGATAAACCATCCAATCCAAAAAAAAGGGAGACCCCACGGTCTTAGTCGATTATCGCGGGATAAGGCTCCTCAATAACGCATTTAAGATCCTACCTAGCGTGTCTTTAGGTCATGGATGAAAGCGCTCCAGCTTTGAAATTACTCGATGGAATTCCCGCTGGTGGAATCAAAGAAAGAGGAAGACCTCAACTCCGTTGGAAGGATCAGGTGGAGAGCGACCTGTTGTTACTTGATATTTCTAACTGCCAAACAACGAAAAGAAGGAGCGAGTAGCGCGCTATTGTTGAAGCAGCTATAATCGCGTAAGCGGTACCTACCCCAATGAATAAGAAGAAAAATACTACGGAACACTTTTTATCTTTTAAAAACTTTAAATATTTGTTAAAATGAAGTTCATAATTTTTTTATCTTTCTTTAAATATACATAGTTTCTATGAATTAACTTCTTCAAATTCCCAAAATTTTCTTAGTTGATTATCCGAATTGTCGTTATGATATGCTCTTACTCCTCAATTACTTGGATATAATTGAATATCTGCTCTATCTAGCCATCCTATTCAATTATTAATATTTTATCTTTATTTTACCACCCTTCAACAAAAAGTCTGCCCCAAGTAATCATCAATTTTGTTTGGTATATCAAGGCTAATTTTATTTTATCGAGAATTTCACCACGCTCTATTTTAATAAATTACAATGAAATTACTTTTCCCTTTGAATTTTTTATTTATTTTTTATTAACATTGTATTTATTTACTGAATCTGCTTCCACTTTAGAAGTAATAATAATAAGTAATAAAATTTTATAATTAAACTAAAAACAAAAACCAATTAACGGAAGTGTATGCTCTGGACATCTGCTCCCAGATTATCTCCTTGGTGCCTACATGAGTATGCTGCGGTCTTGAAACCTTCTGTAAGTTGGCGCATCTTTACATAGAATTTCCGAGCATTATCCTTGTCGGTCAGCTTCTCAAGCCTTCATATTCATTCATTTCGCATTGATCAGTGAATATAAATGATGTTCCATATTTCCAAATCTTCACCTTCGGGCTAGCTGAAATTGAAAATATATCGGCCGGGCTCAACTCTGAAGGAGCGTGGCTCTATGTCCTTTGTTAGTGCCAACCATGATGAAACAATAGTCGAGTCTGACCAGCAAAATACATTACCTTGAAAATATTTGAATTTGTTATCTTGGTTACTAATTCCACTAACAATAAGCACGTATGTATGTATACTCATGCACCATATGCGCCTAAGTTGCATCACATAATGAATTTTCCGAACATCGGCATCAGACATAAGCACATAACTCTCTCAACCGAATCAAGATACTTATATATATCATATTCCCTGCATAAGTCTACCCATGCAGTTTAAATAACTTGTGAAAAGGTTCCGTCCCAGCGCAAATTTTTCTTCCAAAGGTGCTGTAAAAATATGTTAGCTATGGCCATGACAGGTCCAATTAACCCCAGTCGGTCGTATATAAGTAGCTTAGCAACTTTTGATAAAATTGTGTGCTTAGTTAGCTTAGATAAAGTTAAAAGGGCAAAAATGATAATATGAAGGCTTTCAAACCAATCTGAGGGTTTTTGTGGCATTAGTACCATCTTGAATTCTTAGGAACCCTTGTTTGTCAATACCGGCAACAACCGCTATAGTCCGATCGACGTGAATATACTGAATGGTTTATTAGGAGAATCCCCCCATATTATGCAATGTAGACAATTATCCGTACACGACATTCGATATATTTTGCATATACATACATATCTGCTGTGAGGCAGTCTTGAATGTACTTGACTGGAGAAAAGTATCAAAGAGAGATCGTTGAATGGTTGGCCCTGCCAGTATTGAATTTAGCCATCGCCGTTGAAAGTTGGCGCAGAACCATCAATTACACCCGAAGCTTGGTTGCTGTGATATAAGCTTTAAAAACACAGTAGACAGAGACAGAGAAATAGACACATTCAGGTGTTCGGCTACACTTTCACTTAAAGCAGCGATATTTGAGGTGCAACCATTGTACAGCCTACTAAGTAACCTATCTTCTCGTCTATTTCCGCTTCCGACGAAGAGCTGAGATCACCTGATCGTTTTCGTTTCTCATTTCGGTTGTAATTCGTAACTTCGAGCGCTGGGATGCATTAGCATGCATTACATTGCAGAAAAAAGTACCTATAACCAAATGACATAAAATGCTGCTGAAATCGGAAATAATAATAATTTATTTCATTATTAAGTACATGGGAAATGTAAAAGGTATTACTTATAAGTTATTTTCATTAATATTTGAATAGTTTATTAACTTTTTTATACATTTAATAAGTAATTATAATATTGAATGGTATCTCACAAATGCAACCATGCATACTTATTTTCTTTATTGTACTTCCTTTTATTCGCATTTCAATATGCAGGTTTATTGTTTTGTTGATTGAGGTAAATATAATTTTCGTTATTAAAAACGCTTATTTACTAATAAACTTTTTGATTTATAGGTAAAGGAAGTGGTGAACTACTAGCCATATATGTCCTACGACGTATACAAAGGATTCTTATTTGGTTATTGTATTTCCTTTTGTATACGTAACAAGATGCAGATTTATTGTTTGGCAGACGAAGGTAAATATAGTTTGCGTTATTAAAAACGCTTATTTACTAATAAACTTCTCGATTTATAGGAACTGCTGTACTCCGTGTGCATACGAGTATATGTTCTATATACATAGGATTTATACCTCGGTGCCATGGGCTGCTATACGTAAACATATGGAGCGCAGTCTCAACGATAGCCTGGCAAGTTTCCAAGTTTCTTGTGAATCTAGAATCAATCGTTGTTGCAGCGATTGACAAATAATATTCTGCCACCTAACAAGGAATGTAAATCCCAACATATTTCCCGCTTTATTATATTGGGATGGTGATATGCTTATGTATGTCAATTTAGTGTGTCCTACATGGTGGTAGTACATTTAGTGACTTAAATGTAAAATAAATACCTAGAAACTTCTACAAAATACATGTTTGAAATCTGCATTTGGTATGTTTAAACAATGATGTGTGCTATATACAGTTTTCAGTGAGTTGCGCCTAATAAAATCAGGTTGCTGTATGTATATTCCCGTATAGAATATGCTTCATTTTGAGTCTTATGATTTCGTATGTGTACAAGTACCTGAAGTGCGGAATTCTAACCCAACTGAAAACGCACCAAATTTTGTATGAAATTTGTTTTATTGTTGTAATATTACTGTTATATAATTTCATAAAAGTGTTAAATACATATGTCAATGAAACCAACAAAATATATTTTATTGAATATTGTAGTTTTATTTAATAAAAACATTTTAATTAGAATGCTATATACCATTCATATATATACAGTACAATGTACTTAATTACTACTACGGTTTATATAATTTTGTGTATGTGCTCAGTTAAGTACACTATACATTATTCAGTTAAACTGAATTTAGTTTTTATTGCATGGCTCGAAAGTAATATTGGTTTTCAACGCCGCCAGTGCATAGTATCTAAGTTAACTCAATAAACTAACATTGCACAAACCCGCATTAATCAGTTTCTTAAAATAAAAGTCGTTTTTTAAGCTCGCACTTCAAAGATTATTTTTCCCTATGTGTTTTCAACTTGAATTTTTTCAATACAAATCTTATATACAACATATGAGTACCCATAATTTTAAACTAACATATTTCAGTTAATTTTCGTTTTAGACAAATAACTACATACATAAATAGAATATAAAAGACATTCTGCAATACAACTTCTGTACATATCATTTTATTCAACAAGGAACATTATTTCTGTGGCAATCTCATTCTCTAAAGTGTACATATATACATACATATAAATATGCCTGCAAACATCTTCTCAATGGGGTTTGTGCTGATTACCAATTTCAAAATATATTTCAATGAATGCTCACTTTTCAAATAATACTTTAATGGAAATCAATATCAATTTAAATGAAATGGGTATAATCCTAATTATCTCGCTGAAATCTAAATATTTTGTTTTGCATACTTATACATAATTCTTCATCATTAAGCATTACACTGAAAATAGAAAAATACACAAAGAAATTAGAAATATATATTTATATCTTCCTTAGCAAGAACTTTACCTTACCATAAGGGTATTCTCTTTGTCTAGGAAATGCATGCTACGGTGCACGGATAGGAAATTTTTCCTACTCGTGCAATGGCACAACAACAAAACACATGCAAAAAACATATGGTACGGTAGAAAAAATATCCTATACCAAAACCTATGTATATTTATTTCCCACAGCGAGCAAGAAGGAAAATGCAACCCTGTGAAGGAAAAGTAACCCTGTGCCTGTGTGGTTGTTATTGTTTCACTTGAATATGTCAAAATTTTGCAACGGGGGTGCTCTCGATCTCTAGCACAATTCCATAGGAAATATTTGCATACTATGCACTTCCTAGAAAAACAGAATACCCCTAATGTTTCCTACTCATCCTGCTGAATTTGTGAAAATAAAAAAGAAAAAATAATTAATAAAATTTTCAGAAAATAATATCTGCTTCTAAATGTTGAGAAAAACTTTCAAAATGAATGAGAAATAAACATTACATATACATAAACAAACAAGCGCAGGGTTGTACCTCCATCGGATTCGGTTTTAAAATTTTGGTAAATAACTTTGTAATTATTTTTCATATTATACTAAATTTATGAAAAAAAAACGATTGCACATATTTGAGCGAAATCTTTCCAAGAAGTTTTACTAATCCATTGAAAGAAAATATTCAAAATTTGTGTAAACATACCTGATGTTCTTAAACTATTAACAAAAATTCTTGCAACACAACAACCCTACTTTGAATTCATTGCTCCACGAAGCCCAGGCTGTGATTTACGACACCCTGGCTGTTTCACAGCACCCTGGTTTGACAACTGATAAAAGAAATCGATTGAAGAAGACAGTAAAATGGAAAGGGAGTTAGGTTACTTAGTAGGCTGTACAATGGGTGCAACGGGCAAGCCGATGACGCATACGCATTATAATATCTGTAACCGATCCAGTCTCTTAAAATATCTGTAAAATTTTACAAATTACTTTAGTAGTTGGACGATTATGTGCACCATAATCGCCTCTTAAAGTACCCTTTTTGTAGTAAGTTTCAACAATTTTAACGCGTTGTACAGTTGTTGGGCCATCCATTTTCATAAATTCTTGACAGATACCAAAATACTTTCGATACAATAAATGGATAACGCTTTACACATGCATATACGCGTGGCTTAAATTGACCAATGCATTTTCACGTAATACATGCATATGTATGTATATATATTGTTACGATCTTGCTGATTGACCTCGATGATTTCCCAAATCTTTCGGGTACGATCTCTGGATTGTTAAATAAAATCGCCAACTTAATTTGCAGTTTCTTTATTTATAAAGAATTTAATTAATGTCCTTTTGATTACTCAGTAATTCACAATTCAATTACAATTTACTTTACTATTTACAATCACTTGTATATAACTTTCACAATGTACTGTTTTTATTACTTTACTGTAATGTAATCTCCACGAGTTTAATTCACAACTGATTGCTCTTGCAGTCGAATGTCGTCCTTATATACTTGTTTGCTGCTTGAAAAACGAAACCCCTGGAATAATCGCGTCGTTTTACGATAATCGTCGTTTACGATAATCGCCTCGTTTACGCTCTAGAACGTGCCAGTTGTCGGCTCCTCTCTTTCATCTGTCATTCGCTTCGCATTTTCGCCACAATATGTAAGTACATATAAGGGGTATTCGCCTTGTCTAGGAAATCCATGCTATGCAAATATTTCCTATGGAATTGTACTAGAGATCGAGAGCACCCCCGTGGCAAACTTTTGACATATTCAAGTGAAACAATAACAACCACACAGGCACAGGGTTACTTTTCCTTCACAGGGTTGCATTTTCCTTCTTGCTAGCTGTGGGAAATAAATATACATAGGATTTGGTATAGGATATTTTTCCTATCGTACCATATGTTTTTGCATGTGTTTTGTTTTTGTGCTATTGCACATGCACCGTAGCATACATTTCCTAGACAAAGAGAATACCCCTATAGTTTTATATTACTGCATATACGCTTAAATAAATGCTGGATACAGTATCAATCACTTTTATCCATTTATATTTACTCACATTTTAAATTTTTAGGTTTAAGTTTTTCGCTTCTGTTATCTTTGGGCCTCGATTGTGTGATATACTTATAGTTAATAGTTACGAAAAATATTTATTAATACACAGAAACACTAATTATGTAATAACATAATATATTATTTACGGAATTCAATGTAGATACTTAACATGAATAATAAATAAAAAATTCTATTAATTTAGAAGTTAACTAATCCGATTAAAATTTCAGTTTAATTTAAATTAGTCTAAGTAAATAAAATAACTAATTAATAGCGCGGACAGTATACTCCAATTTCTGATACAATTACACCCAACTATAATTTATCCGTAGTGGTACCGTTGACAAATGTTATAAAAAATTCACATTTTTCGACGGTCCCACGAGATAAAGAGTTTCGTATAATATTATCTTTTGTTTGTTTGCTACATTAAGTAAAAGCTGATAGTGTTTTTTGGTGAATTAAAACATGGTCATCTAATTTTGGCCGGATGACTACTTTCAAACTGTAAAACAGTTCCTCTTTGCTGTTATAGTAGAGTAGATGTCGTGCTCTGTTTGGGAAAATTGTATGTGATATAATTACGACCTTTTCTGCGAAAAGAGTTTGAAGGCTGCTTCACATTTTTAAGTAGGTCTAAGGTGAGTGTTTGAATTGCATTTTTGATTTTCTCTTTAGCAGCTTCATCTAATTTAACGTCTCCATTTCACACATTTGTTTTTACTAATTATACCATTGTCGGCGTGTAATTTATAGTAAAAGGTCTTGGGAAGGAACAAGGTTCTTTTAATGTCCTTGGAATAGAATATTATTTTGTTGTTTGAATTTTTTGGGATTAGTTAGTTACTTTATTGTGTTTAATTATGTGCTCTAAGTATTCAACTATGTTCTGAATGAAATGTGACTTTTCTCTGAGATTTTCATATTCGCATTGATCATAGTTTGGATTATGGCCTTGAAATGTTGCCGGTGCGTTGCATTAATCTAAAGCTGAATTCATTGTCTTTCGAATAGGGCTAATTGGAAGTACCTCACCGCTGCGTTTACGTAAGGAGTTCCCAAAAGGCACCCTAACAAAAGGAAGGCTTTTTCTTGAGCGCCTGAAAGAATTTAATGTTTAAAGACCACCCTAATGGAAAGTTTTGTTAAGACTGAGTTTACACACGAATACTACTGTCGCTTTTAATCGGCAGTTTTGCTTTTGGTGTTTCCCTCCACGTTCATATGGGGAAACTATGTTAATGGCAATTTTCTGCCATTCCTTCTCATTTCATTTTCGCAATTGGCTACGCACTCCACCCCTATACAAATGTTTACATATTCTTCAATATAATGCGTTGTCATATGTATGCAACTGTATAACATAACAGCAACCATTCAGAGAATGTAAATAAAGTGTGTTTTTTATAGAGGCATAGAACTTTAAGTTGCAATAAAACAACGATGGATTATTCGGTTGACATGAATTTTATTTGTCCGTAGATAATCTTGTGGCATTACATTTTAAATATGATTTCTGGCAAATGAACGCCACGGCTGGCGCGGATGTAGTCCAATCTGTACGTCCAATTTTCGATGACTTTTTCCAACATTTGTGGCCGTATATCGGCAATAGCACGGCGAATGTTGTCTTCCAAATGGTCAAGCGTTTGTGGCTTATCCGCATAGACCAATGAATTTAAATAGCCCCACAGAAAGTTGTCTAGCGGTGTTAAATCATAAGATCTTGGAGGTCAATTCACAGGTCAAAAACGTGAAATTATGCGGTCACCAAACTTGTGTTTCAATAAATCTATTGTGGCACGAACTGCGTGACATGTTGCGCCGTCTTGTTGAAACCACATTTCTTGGACATCATGGTTATTCAATTCAGGAATGAAAAAGTTAGTAATCATGGCCACCATCGTTTTTGAAAAAGTACGGACCAATGATTCCACCAGCCCATAAAGTGCACCAAACAGTCAGTTTATCTGGATGTAACGCTGTTTCAACATACACTTGAGGATTACCTTCACTCCAAATGCGGCAGTTCTGTTTGTTGACGTAGCCATTCAACCAGAAGTGCGCTTCATCGCTAAGCATCGCTAAAATGGACGTAGTGCGCGATACGTTTTCCGCAACAGAACCATTATTTTCGAAATAAAATTGCACTATTTGCAAGCGTTGTTCAGGCGTGAGTTTATTCATGATGAATTGCCAAACCAAACTGAGAATAAATCACTTGACAGCTGTTAAATCGGTCGCAATCTTGAACAGTATTGCCAACTTAAAGTTCTATACCTCTATAAAAAAACACCCTTTATATATGTGAGGAGGAATGACAAATTTTACAGCAACGAATAAGATAAAGAAAGCGTAACAGCCCAGCACAACAGTGTAGGTACACTGCTCTCTTCGACGTCACCCGCTCCCCTACAAACTAAGTGTCGCTTCGACAGAAGTATTCGTGTGTAAACTCAGTCTAATTAGCTAATAATGTACTTATATTTCATTATTAGCCTGCAAGACGGGTAGCTTTTACCTAACACGCTAGCTTTATGTTGCTCTTTATTGATACATATTTTATTCCAGTTGTTAATTTTTTTTCTAGTCATGGGAAAATGTGATCTATTTTCGTTTTCCACGTACGATTCTCTTTTTAACTCATGCACATTATATTCATGGGCATGCCATTTATATTCGGTTATTTCAATTTTTTAATATTTTGGCTACCCTTTAGTTATTGAAAACAAATGTATCTCTAACCCAACCTGCCATTCTTTCTTTATTGGAAACAAATGTATCTCTTACCCGACCTGTTACCTTTTAGTTATTTGAACAAATGAATTTGTTACTCGACCTTTTACCCAATGTTACCTTTTTATTTCCTTATAAAAGCAGTATAACTTAATTTGAATATTGCGTCATCTTTACTTGCAACTTAATCCCAAGTAGAGCATAAGATATATGAAATACACAATAAGAAGCAAAGTAGTACCAGTTGTTATATACATATACATATACATATATGATAAATAATATTGAACATTTCTTTAGTAAAATGTTATCACTGCTCAAATTTAATACGGGTTGTTTTAGCATGTTTTATTTTAAAATACCTGTCTTTAAATTGGAAAAAGAATAGTACATACAAAACATACAGATTAATTTTTACATGAAAACCATAACTAAAAAATAATAAATTAAATGAAAATATGATTTTCTAAAAACTTTCTAAAACTAATTTTTATATTACATTAAAAACGTTATTAATTATTTAAGTCCTAATAATTTATAACAAATAAACCATTACCGACATCCATTGCGCAGATCATTTAGTTATGCTATTGCAAAGGCCTTAAAGATAACATTCAGCTCCTCCCTGTGGGTTAGAGGTTTAAGAATCTACCCGCGGAAAGGCATGCCTGTCGTAAAAGGCGACTAAAATCTAATAGTTTCCACAGTAGTTGGGTCTTTATATCGGAACAACACCGTAATATTTCCCGAGAACCCATTGGAGGAATATTTTTCCAGTTTCTACAACAACAACACCATGAAATTCCACTTCCACCGCCGCACACCATCTTGATCTTCGCAGTTCTTAGCGTAATTTCATTAGTTAATTATTAAAAAATAAAACATCAAAATAACTCACATCAATATACAAAATATTTTCTATGTCCCACCTAAGGCTTTGGACTCCATTAATTCAACTAATATTTTTTCCCAATTTTCCGCCCGTTGATAATGTAAACTTCGATTTGCTTGTTGCCGAAACTTGAATCACATGCCCATGGAATTGTAATGACACCTAAGTTGAAATCTGTAAGAAAGAAATAAACCAATATTTTTTAATAAAAATTCAAACAAAGATAGATTGTCAGTTTACTTGCAAATGCACAAAAGCGTAAGAAAAGTATAAAATTTTCAAAAAAATTACCAATTTTTTTCAGTAAATTTCTATGAACTAAAAGATAATTATATGCTCTCTCTTTTGTAATGCATTTTATTACTAAAGGTTAAACAATCAATAAAAAAAATCACTTTGCAAACAACATTGTCATTCGCCATTTATGCATATGAGCACAACTAACTAAGGCAATACAAATTTTCTATAAAAAAAACAATCATTTTTTAAAATAAGATTTCACAGAATCAAAGGTAATTAAACATAATTTCTTATAGAAAATATTTTAACTCTTTAAAGTTAAATAATTAATAAAAAATGAGCATTTCGGAAAAAAACATTGTCAGTCTACACATATGAAACTCGTATTGTTAAATGGTATTTGTAATTAAACTACTTTTCTTTGAAAATATATTTAGTTATTTAAAATTAAATAACTAATAAAAAATGAACACTTTGAAAACAACATTGTCATTCTGCACATATGAAATTCGTATTGTAAAAATATGCATAACAAAAGCATAATATTTTCACAGAAAGTATTAATATTTTGGAAATAAATTTATGTATATGAACCAAAAGATTAATAAATAAATTTTCTCCTAGAACATGTTTAAAGTTAAACAGCTAATCGAAATAGTACTGTTACGATCTTGCTGATTAACCTCGATGATTTCCTTAATCTTTCGGGTACGACCTCTGGATTGTTAAATAAAATCGCCAACTTAATTTGCAGTCTCTTTATTTATAAAGACTTAATTAATGTCCTTTTAATTATTCGGTAATTCACAATTCAATTACAATTTACGTTACTATTTACAATCACTTGTATACAACTTTCACAATGTACTGTTTTTATTACTTTACTGTAATGTAATCTCCACGAGTTTAATTCACAACTGATTACTCTTGCCCTCTCGCTTACGATAATCGTCGTTTACGATAATCGTCGTATACGATAATGAGAGAATATTAAGAGCATATTTAATCAAATTTGTTTTCTTTAAGAGGTGAATTTTACGCCCGAAGTGTTATGAGCACCACGTCATGTATAGGTAGAATAATTGATGCTAACGAGCTTCAACGATTTCGTTAGTATTAATCCTTCATATTAGTTCGTGTCCTTATCTCTTAAGTTATTGTGTATTGCATACATCTTATTTTTGTTTATTTATATAAAAATCGCCATTCTATTTTCCATGTCTTATATAATCATTCTTGAAGTTGCTTTTGATTTTAATTGATATGAACTCGCAAAACAAGCACTCAAGTGCTTTTATAAAGCTTGAAATATCGGGTTATTCTTATTTTTCAAAACTCCAAGTTCTTTAGTGTACCACGGTTAAGAAGGTTCTTTATAAACACAAATTTTTCACATAAGTTTAATACAGTTAAGTTAAAATGCGCGACACTTTAATCAATATTCTCATTATATCTAGGACATGATAATTAAGATCTATAATGGGTTAAGTATAGTTCATTTTAATGCAAGGAGCTTGAATTGCGATAAAATAGATTATGTTCGAAGTGCTTTTGAATATTCGTTAGTTGATGTTATGAGCATTTCTGAGACCTTTGATTCTAACTTAAGTCACTCTCTTACTAATATAACGAATTATGCTTCGTTCGGCAGAACAGGTAAAAGAGGAGGTGTGGTTGCTATATATTTCAGTGATAACTACTCCATAAAATTACTTTCTAAATCCGATAATAGCAATTATACAAAAATCCTCACAGAGCTAATGTTCTCAGTCCTTTTTTCTGCTCTGTCTTTCTGTAGTAAACGAATCGCTTCCAACGCGGTTTGCGATTAATAGCTACCCCTGCCTATTTGATTATTTTATTATTTATGACTTGACTACTATCTTAAAAGTTGACCAATTAACTTTCGTATCTGATCATGATCTTACAGATTCCCCATTTGTTAATGCTAATTTACTTATTTCTGAATTGAATGGTGTAGATTGAAGTCAGTGTTGGTATATCCGATATATCAGTCGATGAAAAACTGTACTTATTAACTAAAATCTTAAAATCTGTGTTTGAGTTATATGTCCCCATTCGTACAATTTCCAACAAGTCCCGGTCCTGTCCTTGATTTATTTTGAATCAATTAAATTACGAAATAAATTGCACTCCATATGGAAAAAAGCCCACGCTCGACTCTCACTGGAAATGTTATTTTGAAACGTCAAGGTAGAAGGAAATCCAGATACCTGGCGCTTAGCGTTTACAAAACCATAAAATGATTTAGGATTTGTTATAAAACTACGTTTAATTCTGCACAAATAAGCATTATAACATTTTCGATTGAAATCATAGAGCATGTGTCGCAAAATTGAGTATTTTAAATAATGTGAGTGCATACCTGTAATTTTATAAAGCTTGAAATTTCGGGTTTTTTTATTTTTCAAAACTCACAACAAGTTCTTCAGTGTACCACGGTTGAGGAGGTTCTTTATAAACACAAATTTTTCACATAAGTTTAATACAGTTAAGTTAAAATGCGCGACGCTTTAATCAATATTCTCATTTTATCTAGGACATGATATTTAAGATCTATAAATTTAGATTTCGAGAAATCAAATTGAGGCATGGTAGAACGGTTCAACCGAACCCTGGAAGAGCACTTGCGGAAGGTCGTGGACAAACATCAGGATGATTGGGATATCCGCATACCGCTGTTCCTGATGGTATATCGATCCTGCAAGGATACTCTTTGGTAGTGAGCTCCGTTTGCCTAGTGATTTAAAATATGGAATAAATGGTGATGCGAGAAGATTTTGGAAGAAAACGACTAGCATTCTAGGGGAAGAGTCGAGAGAGATACATGCTCTTGTGAGACAGCGAACTCATATTATGAGTGACAAAATAAAGGCGAAAAAAGTGAACTCGTTGGAAATAAATTACTCTGAAGTGAAAATACCAAATTTTTTAAGTTTTAATATAAATGATTGAAAATACTTAAGCGAATTGCTAGTTATTAAGTAATATATATATATATATACATATACAGTATATAAATATATTTTTGTGTATTTCAGAAGATTGAACAGCTCAAGAATAAACATTGCGAAAAATTCTAAGCAAGAAATATAACATGTTTATGTCCAAAGTTTATTTAAATGTTGTAAGGACCCCCAAAATCCCAGATGTTGGAGACTTTACAGCGAAACATATATACATACATATCTAGTAATACAAATATATACATAAATATATATTGAATTCCTTATAAACATGCATAATGAATGTAAACTATTCTATTCTTAACTACATAGCATTAAAGAGAACTTATTCGTTATACCGATGTACATAAGTACATACATATGTATATATATGAACTTACTCTGTTGCGTTATACGCATGTATGTATATGCATGTACATATATTTTACCTCTTCGCTTTAGACATGTTCAAACATGAATATTTTCTTGAACACGCGTACATAGCATTAAAGAGAACTGTTAATGATACTAGTTGCTATTGTATAATTCTATTCTCTTCTTATACCTATGTATGTACATACGTACGTTTAGACTGAGTTTACACACGAATATGTTTGTCGCTTTTTATCGTCAATTTCTCTTTTGCTGTTGTCAGCCATGTTCACACGGAGAGACTCTGTCTGAGCAATTTTTTGGCATTTCATTTTCTTCGTTCTTAAAAAAAATTTCAATTTCCATACTTACCACATTCATTCATTTAAAATTTGAAACAGCTACAATGACTGCGAAATAAAAATGAAAGAGAATGTCAAAATCTACACAAACGAATAAGATAACAAAGCATGTCAACCGAGCAAAACAGTGTCGGTGCGCTGCTCTCTTCGTCGTCGCCCTCTCCCCAAATAACTAAGTGTCGCTTCGACAGAAGTTTTCGTGTGTAAACGCAGTCATGAATTTTATTCTTTTGCATTATACGTACATATGTACATACATATGTACATATGTACATATGTTTTCACCTGTCGTAAGGAAGGCTAGTGGAGGGAATACCACCTCCACTACTTTTACGAAGAGTAGCTAAATTATTGTAGAAGCGTAGCTAGTATAGTATATTCGGGAGAGGGTTTCTACCTTACCGAAGGGAAGATTAGCGGAGGGAATATCACCCCGCTATCTTTACGTTTGCATCATATAATACTAAATAAACTTTGTTGTACGAAATATAGGAAATTGAGTAGTTATTTCAGTAGCCTTGGCGAGACTGAGCTAACCCCAGCCAAGAGGGAAACTTCGTTACAACTGGCGCCCGAGCAGGGACGAAATAATAAAGGTAGAAAAGAGAAGACTCCTAGGAGAATTTAAGAAAGAAAGAAAAGAGAGGAAAAAAACACCAGAAGAACGAAGCAAAGATGGTCAAAGTGAGGTGTACTACCTCAACCGCGAAGAGCTCCTAAGATATGCCGCAGAGTTTGGGTTCGAGGAGTCAGGAACTGTAGTTGAGCTGCGAAAGATCTTCTCGAGTTTCATTCAGACGCAGAGTGGAAGAGAAGACTTGCAGGATCGTGTCACAGAGCTGACCCTCCGACATGCTCGTCCAATTGTAGCACTGGAGCCGGCAACACCAAGAGAAGACAAGAGATCACCCTTATCGAGAAGTCACGATGAAGATGTATGACATAGGCTCATCGAGGACGAGCCAGCACACACACAAACGACGCCTTTGTTTGCAACGATTATGGACCATGTCCGGAAGTGGGGTTTTCGGTACGATGGCGGTAAGAACCCACTAGGATTTGTGGAGAGAGTAGAAGAGTTAGCGGACGGCTACGATATTGATCGGAATTCGATCCCACGAGCGCTACCGGAGTTATTGAAAGATAAAGCTCTTGTATGGATCCGCAACAACAATCGGTACTGGCAGGATTGGGACCTCTTTAAGAGAGACTTTCTTAAGTTTTTCTTGAGTTCCCGGTATTTTGAGCATCTGGATGATGAAATCCGACAACGCGTTCAGAGAGTAGGTGAGAAGTTTTAGGACTATGTCCTAGTGCTACAAGGGCTCATGCGACATGCTGAGTATACCACCGAAGCTGAATCGAATATATCGCAACTCTCGCCGGGAGTATCAGCTATGCGTGAAGAGGCATGAATTCCGGTGGAAGAGGAACCATGGGCGACAGTGTGTACAGACTTCGTAGGCTCGCTACCACGATCGAAGCACGGCAATACAATGACTCTAGTCTTCCTGGAACGATTCTCGAAGTGGGCAGAAATCGTAGCAGTTCGCAAGGCAACCACCGAAGGTCATCCGAGCGTTTAGAGAGAGGATCCTAGCTCGTTTTGGCGTCCCGAAGGTACTGATAACGGACAACGGAGCGCAGTTTACCAGCAGGCGATTTAAAGACTTTCCGCGTGAGCATGGCGTAAAACACCAGCTAACTGCACCCTACACACCACAGAAGAACTCGACCGAAAGAGCGAATCGGAATATCAAGAGGGTGATCGCACAGTTCACCGGCAAAGAGCAGCGCAACTGGGACGAATTATTACCCGAGATAACACTCGCACTCAATACCTGCGTATGTGAATCCACGGGATACAGGCCAGCATACATAGTCCAAGGAAGAGACCTAAGAACGCCGAATACACTGTACGATGAACATACATTCAGCACGGCACAGAAGACACAAACAGCAGAAGAGAAAGCAACCAAAGTGACTGAAGCCTACGAATTAGTACGGCGCAATCAGCAACGAGCAGCAGCCGAACAAGCACAACACTACAACCTGCGCAGACGACAGTGGCAACCAGCGATTGGAGACTTAGTGTTGGTAAAAGAGCACCATCTGTCAAAAGCGGTAGAACACTTTGCGCCCAGGTATAGTGGACCACATCGGGTGATGAGCTAAGTGTCCCCGGTTATAGTCGAACTGGACAAAATACACAATGGCAAGACGAGGACAGCGCACTTAAGCGAATTAAAGGCTTACCACGGAGAGATTGAGGAGACAATCAAAACAACCACAGTAACGCAAAACCAGGCGAGTACGCATCACCCGCACGGACATGGTGACGGTAAGCCTTATCACGGCAGGTGAGGGGAGAGTGTAAGGACCCCAAAAATCCCAGATGTTGGAGGCCTTACAGCAAAACATACATATATGCATACATATCTAGTTATACAAATATATACATACATATATACTGAATTCCTTATAAACATGTTAATGAATCTAAACTATTCTATTCTTAACTACATAGCATTAAAGAGAACTTATTTAACAGTTGTTATACCGATGTACATATGTATGTACATTTATGAACTTACTCTGTTGCGTTATACGTATGTATGTATGTACATATATTCATGTACATATATTTTACCTCTTCGCTTTAGACATGTTCAAACATGAATATTTTCTTGAACATGCGTACATAGCAGTAAAGAGAACTGTTAATGATACTAGTTGCTATTGTATAATTCTATTCTCTTGTTATACCTATGTACATATGTACATACGTACGTTTAGACCATGATGCAATAAGACAAGGTGTTGTACGTAGTGACAGCTCGTTTTATCGGCTCCCTTAGCTCAAGGTTGTATTTTAAGGGGGCGAAACAGGAGAAAAAAGGGAAGAAAAAAAGGGCGCTTTGCGAAAAAGTATCAAAATTTAATAATCTTTTTCGCTTTTTATGCTTCACTATATCTTAATATATTTTGTTTTGAAAAAGACTTTAACGTTAGTTTATTGCAAAAAGTGTATCACTAACTTTTATAATCTCAAACGTACTTAATAAAACGAGATAAATAAGCATATTTTATGAACGTTTTATTAAAGTATTTAACTTTTTGATGCGAAAATACATTCGACATTTGAAAAACAGTTTTTTTACGTCCATTTCACAATCACAACCTTCGCATTAAATTGATAAAACAGCACCTCAAGTGCCTTTATTTTATTTAAAAATGAGGTGGTAGGTTTTATCAAAGCTCCCCTTGATATTTCGTCCACCCATGTATACGTATTTTCTTTGCTAATATAGTGCGAGAATCCTAATTTTCTAATAATGTAGCCTGCTACATACTCCAATCCATCCTCGTGTAAAGCTTCAATATTATCAACTCGTGGTGGTGACTCATCAATGTCGATAGCTCTGAGTTTAAGAGATCGAACCAATCGTTAATAATTTCAAAAAAACTTGATGTTTCCACGGACGGGTTTTTCAATTTTTCTGATTTGGCCTTCTATTAAATATGCTTGAAGATATTTTCGTATCTTCTGTAGCTCTTCTACTTGGTTTTTCAGTCTTTTTATTTCAGCCTCAAGTATTGGCTCGCGATACGCAATGCTTCTAAATAAAGATATACATATGTAGTAATAACAATTATACATAACAGATCGTAAAATTACTCTGTTTGGGTTGATGCGTCCACAAATTTTGGCTCATTATAAACTACATCTATTGGCATTGGGACAGCCTCATTACACAACCTAATTCGTTTTTGATCAGAGCCCGACAAGAAATCCGAAGAAGAGAAATGCAAACCGCATATTTTTGCCCCGGGTGTTAACACCACTCCGCAAGCTTCCGCCCATTTTTTTCTTTTAATTCAATTTTTTGGTACATGATACATCTTTATGCCTTCAACGTTCCACGTCTTATGATATAAGGCACAACTTGCTTTAGGCATTTTCAAAAAACTGAAAACGCAAAAAGGTTTCAGATTATCTACCTTTATTTATATAATAAAAGTTTATTGTTGTTGAAAGTTAATTATTTTAAAAAATTAATTCTTTATTTCAATAAGTTTTTTATTAACACAAAATGAATTAATTACTCATTAATTTTAATCTTAACAATTAAATACCTAAATGTTATTAATAAATTATTTTTGGTTTCTAAAGTACAATAGTTAGTTTAAAAATTAAATATTTTATTAGTGTACCTTTCTTAAGTTAATTATTATATGCTCCAACAGTTGCAGTAATCTTAGTTACATGTGAAGCACAGCTAGAGCACAGTCCACGAAATAATCTGCACAGAAAGCAAAGTGGTTGATGCAGCTTCCACTCCGTTGGAAGGATCAGGTGGAGAATGACCTGGTCTCACTTGGTATTTCCAACTGGCGCCAAACAGCAAAAAGAAGGAACGAGTGGCGGGCTATTGTTGATGCGGGTATAATAAACTTAGTTACAGGCGAGGATACATGTATGCAAATACCACGCAAACAGGCTACAAAAAGCACTCGGAAAGCGAAACGATACGGATGAAAACCTTTGAAAAAATTTTATTAATAGCTAGTAAAATAAATTTTGCAAAAATACTTACGCGTTGACCAGTATATTTGAAATACTCCCAAGAGCCGACGAAATTTCTTGGATACGCACAAACCAACACAAAACCTTTTGAATATAATTTCATATAGATATTATATTGCAAATACATAATATACTTACGATGTGACCAATTCTTTTAAAAAATCAAAAGACTTTTGGTTAATTTTATTGAATTTTATTGTAAATATGCAAATTTTAATATATTTTAATTCAAATTGTCAACGAATATCAATAGCATAAAAAACGAAAAAATGTCTCAGTGATGCTAACGCTTGTCGATTTATATTTTTTCTGGGGTGAGTACTATTTTTAGTACTTTTTCATAAAAATTATTCTAGCATAAAAAGTAGTTTGTCAAAGAGGCAAATTGAAATCTATAAGGGAGTTTAAGGAAAAAATTAGAGCGAGAGGGAGGCGAACATACAACACCTTGTCTTATTGCATCATGCGTTTAGACTGAGTTTACATACGAATATGTTTGTCGCTTTTTATCGTCAATTTCTCTTTTGCTGTTGTCAGCCATGTTCACACGGAGAGACTCAGTCTGAGCAATTTTTTGGCATTTCATTTTCTTCGTTCTTAAAAAAAATTTCAATTTCCATACTTACCATATTCATTCATTTAAAATTTGAAACAGCTACAATGACTGCGAAATAAAAATGAAAGAGAATGTCAAAATCTACACAAACAAATAAGATAACAAAGCATGTCAACCGAGCACAATAGTGTCGGTCGTCCTCTCCCCAAAAAACTAAGTGTCGCTTCGACAGAAGTATTCGTGTGTAAACTCAGTCTTATGAATTTTATTCTTTTGTGTTATACCTACATATATACATATGTATGTATGTACACATATTTTAAATTTTACCTCTTCGCTCTAGACATGTTCAATCATGAATTTTTTTGAAAATTTACATATACATACATAGCGTTAGGGAAAAACTGTTAATAATATTAGTTGTTATTATCAAATAACATTCTGCCTGCGTGTAGGATAGTATAAAAGGGCAGGCGAATTGTAAATAACATTAAGTAGCCAGTAGATGGTTGATAGGCATACTTGTCCGTGGTTATCACCGACAAAGGTAGCGCACCTGAGGGATTTCCACCTCACGAGCGCTTAGTTTATATACGACTAGGGTTTTCACCTGGTCCTAGGGAAGGCGAGTGGAGGGAATACCACCTCCACTACTTTTACGAAGAGTAGCTAAATTATTGTAGAAGCGTAGCTAGTATAGTATATTCGGGAGAGGGTTTCTACCTTACCGAAGGGAAGTTTAGCGGAGGGAATATCCCCCCACTATCTTTACGTTTGCATCATATAATACTAAATAAACTTTGTTGTACGAAATATAGGAAATTGAGTAGTTATTTTAGTAGCCTTGGCGAGACTGAGCTAACCCCAGCCAAGAGGGAAACTTCGTTACAATGTATTGCAACATTATGAAGCCATTAGGCAATAGTTTCAAAAGTGTAAATATACGTACCGATTTGCGTATCTATACATACATTTGAAGGTACATTTGTATCTGAAAATGTATGGGCAAATTGAAGCTATATACATATGTAGATATAAATGCATATGAACCAAATGGAAATGTTTGTAGTGTTATTTCGATTAGCTGTTAAACTTTAATTAGATAAAACAACTATTAAAGAAATCTTATTCAATTATCTCATGATCGAAGAAAAAATTATTTATTTATAAAAATTTATATCTTCGGTGAAAATATTGGAATTTTGTTATGAATATATTGTTTGCAAAGTGTTTATTTCTTTTAATTGTTTAACCTTTTCATAACGGTCTTTTGCATTTGTAAGTAAACTGACAATCTATGCTTAAATGTTAAAATCTGTTTATAATGGACTATTATTATTGGTTTATATAAATATCTTTGTTATGAATTTTTATTTAAAAAAAAAGTGATATTTTTTTACAGATTTCCACTTGCAATTTACTTACAATGCATTGGGCATACGAGTATAAGTTTCGACCAAAGTCAATTTCAAAGCAAATCGAAGTTTCCGTTATTAATTGGCGGAAAAATTGGGCAAAAATATTATGAAGTCAAATCCGCAGTATTATGTCACCATGGAATTTGACATAATAAATATTTTGTGTGTTGTATTGAGTTATTTTGCGGTAATGAATAGCTGATTAGAATAATAATTTATTTACTTTCTTTTATTTTAATTTTGATTAATTTCATTTTCATTAATTCATTAAAAATTAATCAGTATGTTTTGTTATGGACTATTTTTTTTTACTTATTTATAAGACCATATTTTGTTTTTGGGAAAAGTGAAAAAATACAATGTTATAGCTATTTAGGAAACCACCACGTTTCCTCAAGCAGGCTCTTCCGTAATCCCTAAATGTTTTTTTCAAGTCACTGTCTAATAACATTAATTAGTTTAGTTAGTTCCTCTAAGTGTTCCACTGGCTAAACGTGACGCTGCGCGAAATAGTTAAAGATTTGAGTGAAAGCGCTGTTATCGAACCATCGACAAGTCCATGGAGCTCCCCGGTAGTACTTATGAAGAAGAAAGATGGCCAGTTGCGGTTCTTTCTGGACTATCGGAGACTAAATGATGTGACAAAGAAAAACAGTTATCCTTTGTCCAGGATAGATGATACTTTAGACGCGTGACCAGGCACAGAATGGTTCTCAATACTCCACCTTAAGAGCGTGTATTGGTAAGTGGGAATGAGCGAAGAAGATAAAGAAAAGACAGCCGTTAGTGTTGGCAACGGTCTTCACGGTGATGCCCTTTGGATTATGCAACGCTCGTGCCCCTTTTTAAACACTAGTGGATCATGTGCTCAAAAGCCTATATTGGAAGGCTTTTTTGATGTATCTTGATGACATCGTCGTATTAGGAAAAAGCTTTAAGGAATATCTGAATAATTTGGAAAAGGCTTTCCAGAGAATAGCTGGTGTTGGTTCTAAACTAAGTCCTAAGAAGTGCTCTTTATTCAGGAAGGAGGTGACTTACTTAGGTCATCAAGTAACCACTAAGGGCGTTGGTACTGCGAAGGAAAAGAGATAAGCAGTGAAAGATTGGACAAGGCCCAGAAATTTACATGAATTAAGAAGTTTTCTTGGACTGTGCACTTACTATCGCCGATTTGCTCCGAATTTCGCCAGCGTAGGTAATAGTCTCCATGAGCTGACAAGGAAAAATAGACCTTTCAGGTGGAACATTGAATAAGAGGAGGCCTTTCAAGCTGTGCGCTGCACCTATGCTATCGAATCCGGTTCCAGGTGCAAACTTTATTCTGGATACAGATGGTTGTGGGTAAGGCATCGGAGTGTACTTTCGTAACTGATTGATGGCTGGGAGAAGAGGATTGCCTACCAGAGCGGAACTACTGCGTAACTCGGAGAGAACTACTAGCGTTGGTGTATTGTATCAAAAACATTTCCACAAATATCAGTATGGTTAAAATTTCCGAGTTACAACGGATCATGCAGCGTTGAAAAAGGAAATACGCACCGAAACGCTGACGCTTTGTTTCGTCCATCATGTAATTTGGAATGTAAATATTGCTCAAAAGCTGAGAGTAAAGAAGACATTATAGACGTCCGGCAGATGACATATACATCAGCTGAAGAGTAGGAAGCAAGCCACTTAGGGAAATGTCAGTAGCAAGATCCAGACTTGGAACTGTTAATCATAAAGGTATTCTAGAATGGTCCTAGTGGAGGACACCCAGGCATTACGCTGGTGAATATCAAACAGCGGTTCTATTGGGTTGGTTGTCGTCAATCTATCGCTGAGTGGATTGCTAACTGCAACGAGTGCATTACAGCTAAAGGGCCAAAATCACGAAGTAATGGACAGATGAAGCAGTATAACTCAGGTGCACCATTTGAGCGGGTTGCCATGGATGCAGCCGGTCCATTCCCTATGAACAGACAAGGAAACAAATACGTTCTTGTTGTTATGGACTACTTTAGTAAATGGCCTGAGGTCTACCCAATTCCAGGCCAGGAAGCGAAAACAGTTGCGGATGCATTCACTCACAATTTGGTTACCAGATACGGTGCGCCTGTAGAATTCCACTCAAACCAAGGAAGAAACTTTGAATCGGCGGTGTTCCAGGGGATTCACCAGATACTTGTTATTCGAAAAACCCGAATGACAGCCATGCGTCCTCAATCAGATGGCATGGTAGAACTATTCAACCGGACCCTGGAAAAACACTTGCCGAAGGTCGTGGACAAATATCAGGGTTATTAGGATATCCACATACCGCTATTGCTGATGTGAGACAGCGAACTCATATTATGAGTGACAAAATGAAGGCCAGGTATGAAAAGGCGATGAACTCCGAATGCTTCTAAATTGAATAATTAGTGTTGCTATACAATCCACAACAGAAGAGAGATTCGTCTCCAACATTTCAGTGCAATTGGGAAGGTCCCTAAGTGATAATAAACGACTAAATGAAGTGCTTCACCTAGAGAGTCTTATGACGTGCTAACATCGTTGACCGTAATGTAGTTTGACACTATTCATATGCATTTTAATTCCTGTGTTTTTGTTTTGTTTATATGTTGTTTTTACTTGTTGTTTTTTAATAGTCTTTTCTAACTAAAACTTGTTTAAATTTTTTTGTGCCTCACCTTCAATTGCTCTTTTGTAGGCCTTTAGTTCGCTTGATGTGCTGTCCTCTCTTCTCGCTTTCGTTGTTATCAATATTAGGTTTACTATCGCCGGTTGCCACTGTCGTCTACGCAGATTGTAGTGCCTTGATTGCATCGAACTACTTCTTAGATTGTATGAAGAATATATGTTCATCCTACAACGTATTCAGCATTCGTGGGATTAGTACTCTGAGATATATCCCGTGGATTAAAATATGCATGTATTGAGTACGAACGTTATTTCCACCAATGATTCGTCCCAGTCGCACTGTTTTTTTACCGGTGATCTGTGCTTTCGGCCTCTTAATATTCTGGTTTGCTCTTTCGGTCGGTCATGTGGTGTCTATGGCATAGTTAGCTGATATTTCACGCCATGCTCCCGCGGGAAGTCTTTAAATCGTGTGCTGGTAAATTACCGTGCTTAGATGCTATCTGTGAATGCGCGGGTGAGAGCTTCATTGGTTGTCTTGCGAACTGCCACGATTTCTACTCATTTCGAGAATCCGTTAAGGAAGAGAAGAGACATTGTGTTGCCGTGGTCGTGGTAGTAGGCTTACGAAGTCTGCACACACTGTTGCCCATGCTATTTGCTGCTGACTCGGTTTGTAGCCTATAGTAATGCGTCATTGCCCGAGTTTTCGATTTTCGAACACATTCGTGACGTGGGACGTCGGCATGAACAACTTTCACGGAATAAAATCTTCCCCATCAGCTTTGGCTGTCATCTGCCTATAAAGCTTGTCCATCTGTTTAGCTTCTTTGTAAGAATGTAAACCTCTTTTTAAAACCCGGGCATGCTGGTACCGGTGCGTGGTAGAGCGGGTCTTTTAATACCTCAAACTCTGTCTGCTGTTCCTCAGCCTCACGGTTTACACCTCTTTAGCATTGATGTTAGGGAATATGGCACACAATAACTCGTTGACGAATTTCCTGTATCAAGACGCTACTCCCAGAAACCGCCCGAGTTCTTGTAGGTTGGCTACCTTATCAGGGCCTTTATGGACTCGCTCTTCGACGACATGACCTAGGTATTTCAACTTCTTCTTGAAGAAGTCACACTTTTCTATATTTGTACGGAGATTATCCTTTCGTAGCTGCTGGAATACTTCCGAGAGGGGTCTTATGTGGTATTTTAACGTGGTGCTTGTAACAATGATAACAGCTAAGTAGGCGAAAGCATTTGTTTCCAACTCTGGGCTGTTGACTCGTTCGAGTAACGTCTAGAACGTTACTGGAGCCAAAGGAGTGTAGGCCGAAAGACATTACTTCACATTACTGGGAAAACCCACGCTCAGGTACTGTGAATGCGTGTGAATGTATATTACTTTCGTTAATAGGGATATGCCAATAACCATTCCTCAGGTTCAGGCTAATTATAAAAAGCGCACTTGGGGATCGACCTAGTACGTTCGGTATGCGCAACAACAACAACAATAAAAAGAAATCTGTTTGGAAAAAGGCAAAAGCATATAAAAGAATTCGAACACATGTGTGGAAAAATGAACTTGGGGAAAAAAAAAAAAACAAAGTGTATACCGCAAGAACTTGTGAACATGAGTGGAAAGTTGCTGAATGAAGCTGTAAATTATGAAGTAAGGTTTATAAGTTTAGATTAAGGAAGGATGAAATTCGATTGTTTAGATTTCATATGATAAGTAACGGAAATTAGTTGATCTATTCTATTCAAAATATGTTCTGTTCTTAAGAAAAAACAGTGTTTCACATGATACATGTATCTAATTAAGATTGATGTTTACTAAAAATAAACCATTCAAAATTCTTAAATACCAAAAAACAACAATACATTATCATTTCGTACATGTATTGAAAATTAAAAATCGGTATTCGTTGGGCGCAGTTCACAATAGCACGAAAAAAACAATTTTTTTTTCAAAAATCGTAACTCTGAAACAAAAAATTTTAGTCGAGGGAAATTTTTCTAATGAAAATTCAAAGTCTCTGTTTGATATAAAAAAAAGTTTCGAAGAAAAAAAATACACTTTTTGAGATATTGAATTTCAAAAAAATAATTGCAATTTTTGTTTATTGCAAAATAAAAAAAAGTATTACTCATTTCTGAGCAATTCTCAGATTTCTATCCGATAGTGCGGATCAACGTGAACGTTTAGAAGTAAAAATCATTGAAATCGGTAAATTTTTGTCAAAAATATAGCCAATTGAACAATTTTTTTCGGGCCAGAAAAAAAATACGTGTCTCTTTATTTTGACCAAAGCATAACATATGCGTTAATGGATTGGATTTAATTAAATTCTCCTTTACAATAAGCAAACTTTGCATAGCTACTATTTACACACAATCGATGCTGCATCGAGTATATTCTGCTTCCAAATCATTATTCAGATAAATCCACAAGACTTTGCTTACCACTACGGACTTAAGCCTGTCACCACGTAGGCGAACTGGCATCCCCCCATATTTTCTCTCGACGTCGTCCTCTAGATATCACAATCGGGTTAAAGTAGTCCAATCCGGTGTACGACAATGATGTAACATACGGTGTTAAGCGATCTTCAGTAATTTGCTCCATTAACGGCGTCTTTAGAATTGATTGACGAATATTTTATATACTGTTGACATTCATGTTTTACGAGTTTTAGAAAACTTTGCATGTTTGTAATCAAATATTTTCGTCGATAAGATGATAGATTCTTGATTTTGATGATAGTACATTTCATAGCAGTGACGTGTTATGAGGTCTACTGATTCCCTAGCAGAGTAATTGGTCTCCTTGTGTGCAACGATATAGCAGAGTCTGTCCGGTCACCCGCTCGTAGAATTATTTCGTCATAGATTACAGGCGTTAAATCATAAAGTGAACTGGTCTACAACAACGTCTACTAATCCACCAATGATTCGATGAAACCTTGCCCTCTTTTGTCCTTGTTGCGTCATCGATGGGGTTTAATGAGCTAGTACCTATCTCTACATATGTCGTAAATGTTTTACAGTAAATTAACGAAATTAACGAGATCTCAATAATTTTAATAGTAGCTTTAAAAGCAAGTTTAGGTTTGTTACGCTTATTATATACAGCGAAACGTGACAGGTATCAAACTGTTTGACTTCGTCTGTGGATAAGTTTCAAATAACACTTAACTTTCAGGTAATGTCGTGTCATCATCCTTCCTTAACAGGATCTTCTCATATCTACTACTACTACCACATTGGCGCCCTTTGTTTCTTCTTCTCGCAGATCTTTCTGAACTTAATCGGAGTGGTTATTCTATGCACCAGTACTGCATCGAAAATCTTCAAAGCTGCAGCGCTTTCATCTATACAACATGACCTAGCCAACCTAGGTGCTGTCACTTTATTCGCTGAACTATGTTATTTAAATGTCGTCATATAACTTGTACAGCTCATCGTCCCATCGTTTGCGGTATTTGCCGTTCCCAACGCGTAAAGGGCAACAAAACTTTCTAGTGCCGTCTCATTGGATGTCGACGTCGTCCACCCTTTTGCACCATACAGCAGGGCAGGAAAATTAAGCGAAATGTAGAGTTGAAATGTGATTCATCGAAAGAGGATTTACTTTTTAAGTGCCTACTCAGTCCAAAGTATCACCTGTTGGCAATAATGATTTTGCGTTGAATTTCAATGCTGACCGGTGCGGTTTCAGAGATACACGAAATTATCTACAACTTCAAAGTTATGTCTGTCAACAGCGACGTGAGACCAAGGCGCAAGGGCACTGACTGCTTGCTTGATGACTAGAGATTTCGTCCTGTCCACTTTTACCACGAGACCCATACCCTTCGCTTCTTTGTATAACCTGGAGAAAACAGAACTAACGGTGAGGTTGTTATTGCCAATGATATCAAAATATCAAAATATCATCAATTGCACACTCTTGTAAAACATTGTACCTTGTCTATTCCGCTCACAATAAAAAGTCACCCTGCCTGAAACCTCGTTTGGTACCAAACGGCTCGAAAAGGTTCTTCCCAATTCTGGGCTTCCGTAACAATCGACATAACCGAATGAGTTTCAAAGAGATATATAATTCTGACATAGCTCTTATCGTGCAATCGAGACAGCTTTAAAATCGATTAAAAGGTGGTGAGTATCGACTCTTTTCTCAGATGTCTTCTCCAAGATTTGGCGCATGCTGAATATCTGGGAAAGTATGGATTTACCAGATCTAAAGCCAGCAATTAGTTTGTTGTCGGTGGGCTTTCTCTTTCATACAATACGCTCGATAGGGACTTATATGTGATATTGAGGATGCTTATGCAACATTAATTGGCGCAGACCATGGAATCCCCCTTTTTTGGATTGGTCAGAGCACACTTAGGTTCCCTTTGTCTGGCATTCCTTCGTCCGACCATATTCTGGTGCATACCCCAAGTCAGTTCTTTGCTGCCGTCGATTTCTATCAATTGCTATTCTAACTTCTTCAAAGTCAGGCAGTGGAACATCAGTTCCATCGTCATCGATTGGTGAGTCGGTCCGCCAATGTTCCCTCCATACAATAATGATGCTCTAGACATCTGTCACCAATTATCTCCTTTATCCCAAAGTCGCCGCATCTTTCGCAGTTGAGTAGTTGGCTATCTGCTGAGGTTGCAGTTTTTCGATTCGAGCCCTCCTTGTGTTTGTTGATGGGCAAGATAGAGACCGGAGTAGATGTTAGGTCTTCAGAACGTACGCACATGTATTACAAGATGATCAATCTGGTTTTTCGATCCGGGGACAGCCAAGTAGCCTATGAATTGTTTTGTGCTGGTGATGATTCGTCATGGTGGCTGAATTTCCACAGTTGTGCAGAGGATGCTTTGTTTGTCCATCCTGGTAGGATCTCTAATCCTAAACTTATACATTTTTTTCATTGGAGTTCGCCTTCTCAATTCAACTCGCCTCCAAACGATTTTTTCCTGGCTACCAAGGGGATACTTGGTCTAAGGCCGGAATTCGTGAGCTACTTGAACCATATGTAAAATAATCCTTTTCAACCACTATCCAGTGAATGGCAGTCAAAACGTTCATAACTTCGTTGAACTTCTACAAATGACCTCTTCTCCCTATAACTGGGCTATTTCCGGATAGTCCATAGCAGATTGAATTAATAACTGCAAGAAATCAAATGCTGCTAAAGGTCCAAAATTTAGGAGATTGGTCAGATTAGACAGCTCTGATTCCTTAAGAACGGGAGGTGCAGGTGCAGCTGAGTGACGAGCATATATCTGTTATACATCGCCCCCAGGTTATATGTGGCAAGACAGAAGCGGGATATGTTAAGGTGGTAAGTTCTGTAGGACTGCCGAAATTTATCAAACGGATGTATTGAATCCAAACGAAGAGGAAGAAGATTGAGTACCGAGGAGCTAAAGCTGGAGTTCGGGTATAGGAAGAGAAACAAAACAGCGACGCAGACAAACAGGCCTTCCAGATTAAATCCAAGGATAATAAAGCATCGAAGGTTGGGATTAAATCACCTTCTGTCATGGACAAAAACATGCTATTCACTGAAATTTGACAAAAATTTTAATATAACAGTTATTCACAAAATATTGTTGCAGTGATCCTAATTTTTACAAATGAATGACAACATTTCACAAAAGATGGCTGAACAGAATGTCTGTATTTCACGCAAGATGATGGAACAGCATGCTCGCATTTAACAGATTTTGGAGGTAATATCGGTAGAACAGCAAGAGCAAATATTATGTTTGAAAAGAACAATTGGACAAATAAAACACAATTTGGTCAGAATTATCTCTCTATTACCTCTTATGGTAGAGGTATAACAGGAACTTTCCAATTTTACTAGCTGCAATTTGAGTAGACGGCCTCGTCACACAACTGAAGTATGGAGGACAAACAGTTGCCTTGCTAGACCTAAAGCGGAGATGTTACAAACACTTCGGAATATTAGAGGGATGATTTATTAACGCGAACCGTAGAAAAGCTTTATGGTACCGAGCATAGGAGACAAATCAGATGGAACTATAGGACCGCTACCAGAAGCTCAACGAAACCCAGCAATAGTTTGCCTCAGAGATTTAGTGGCTTGATCATTTGTGTTATGGTGGGCTTTTTGAACGGATTACACAACACACTAAAGAAAAGGATGACATAAACCCAGGAAATGCCGTGCTCTTGTGTAGACCAGTCTACAAGGTAAGTCGTGTGTAGGGGGAAACTCAATATGTGATGGAAAAGGTTATGAAATTGCTAAAAACGCTCAAAGTGCAACAACTAGAAACATCAGTGCCGAGATCTGTAAAACTGTGGAAAATCAGGTTACCTGGCACTTTTCGCGCGTTTGAACATTCGAGACAGCTTCAGCAAATGTTAGCTTTGAATTCGCATAAGTCTCTCGCTTGGTGTATGTTTCCCTCTCTCTTCGCCTCAGGATTTTGACCCTCTCGAGGTGTTCACCAAAGGCGTCTACAATAGCCAATCTCTCAATTTCTGAGAAAATTCCTGCAGATATTTATTGAGATTTTGGTTGTGATTGCCCAGCTCCATTTGATAAATTTGTAGTCTGTATTCGCTTCCATAGCGTCTTTTCACGGCTCTTATAATCACATAGTAATTGTTTCTTTCATTATTGGAAATAGTATGGAAAATTTACATTATAGATCCCTTCACGGCAATGAACAATGCAGCGGAATTTCCTCCATGCTCCAGTTACTAGCAGTAGTCGTCTTTTCGAACTGGAGCCTGAGCTGCAAAAAGTTTGCGGTCAAATCGTGATAATTTTATCGTGGGAGCGCTCTTGAGGAAATGTTCCCGATATCTAGCATTCGATAAATGCTGTATTTATCGGTCTCCCCTTCCATCTGACATTCATATTTGGTTATTTGTAACAATAAGTTAATAGATTGTACTTAATAAATGATTTATTAACTGTTACTATTTTTTTTTTAAGTTGAAAACAGAATCATATTCCGCCGGGTGCTTGTGAATGGGTCACGGGAAAGGCCATGTTAGAGCACATGAAGGGATGGAGGTTCCTGAAAACCTAAAATATGACAATATGGTTTGAGAACACTCACCACCGAACTTAAACCGATGGACATTTGAGCCACCTTATGTGACAGATGGACTTCGAACGGGCAACTCTACGTAACTTTCCTCATAAGCATCACTAGCGACAACGAATGATATTCGTCACTTTGAATATTTTCCGATTTAATATATGTTTCTTTGTTTAATCTTAGCGCGAATTCCATTCAGTAGTTACTTAATATTACAGATTTTTAACTTTTTGATAGAAAATAAATTAAATAGAAATCGTTCATTGTATCATATCATTGGCGTTTTGCTAACAAAATTGGAAATGTCAAGCAACGCAGTAAGATCCTGTTGTTGTTGTTGTTGTTGTAGCGGCACAGTAAGATCCTATTTGTCATCGGCTTTAGTTCTGCTTCGTGTCATATAATATATTAGAATTATTATTGGGTAAATGCAAACGCGTTGCCGAAATGACACGAAGCACGACACGTAGTTCTGCTTCGTGTCATTTCGGCAACGCGTTTGCATTTACCCAATAATAATTCTAATATATTATATTAAGATAAAACTAAGAACTGCAATATGTGATAATATGCCTGTCATATTGTTAAGCGATAAATTACTTCTCTACAATTTTAGCTCGACCTATGCTTTGTTATACATTCAATTAGAAAAAGACCAAGAGCATAAATGCATATTGAGGCCTGTGATTGTTTGTAGTTATAAGTGAATGAGCTTCATTCGAAAGGCCTATTTGTTGGTATTTTTAATTGAATATTTTGTTACACAGCAAAGAAAAATCAGACTTCTTTTGACAGGGATCAAACCAACAAATCCCGACTTCCAAGGCTAGCGCTCTAGCACTGAGCCAACTTCAGCCAGAGTACATGGCTGTTTTAATATTCAAGATATTACCAACCAACAACTATTAAGTGCGCTAATATTTAGTCGCAATTTTACTTAATGCTGGGTGAGTGAGTTTTTGCAAGGAAATTTAGATTGCGTAAAAAACATCACTCCTGAAATACATCATGCGGAGTGTCAACTTCTAATCCCTGAAACGCCAGAAAATTACAAAGCTTGAAAAGAATGTTGTGGAGTACTTACTTATGTTAAGACATTTTTTCTGATTACCCCGTATCTTGCAAGATGGGAAATTTTTACTCAACATGTTAGCTACTGTTATTCTTCATTCATGCCTTTGTTATTTCAATTTTTAATTCTACTCTATCCATGGGAAAAAAGCAACCAATTTCCCTGAAGTGAAGTACGTGTAATTCTCTTTTTCACACATGCACATTAATTTACAGGCATGAGATAAATCTTCGACTTTTTAATTTTTTGGATATTTTGGTTACCTATCTGTTACTCATCTGCTACTTTCGTATGTCCGTTAGCTACCGGCTTTTGAAAACAAATGCATTTATTATCCTTTTGTCACAGTTGCGTTATTAAAAACATACGTATATATTAAACGACCTGTTACCCGTGAGTTATTATTCCAGCTAATTTGTTTCCTTTTAATTTCCATTTAAATAAAAATGGCAAATTTTTAAGTCTTTCTTTGTTTGACAAATAAATAAATTTGCATATTAAGTTAAATACAATTTTGAAATTTATGTCCTTTTTATTTCTTAAAATAATTACTATGAAATTTAGTCATTACCATTAATTTGACATAAAAGCACATAAAAACCGATAACTCTGTGTATATACCCTGTAAGACGGCGATAACAAATATTATTCATTAACACAATCCCAATTATATTCAAAGGGCAACTCGTAAAGCTATAGGATTCTTTCCTATCGATATTTGGGCATCTATGAGTAAGAAAGAGACGGACGGAAAAATAAAACCGAAAATCGATGTTGGCTGTTATGACGCAGTCGTTTACAAAAATAATTTCGTGTATGTAGTAATTTTTATTAGTAAATTTTATAAAAATCTTTACTAATTATTTCGTTTTTATCGAAATAGAGGCACACCGAAAATTACAGAGGTACGTATTATATTTTGCAACCAAAAATGTATGTGAATATTCTAATATATTTGTTTATTTTACAGCAGCAATATCAGAGTATTGAACAGCGCAAGAAAAAAACATTAAGGAAACTTCTAACCGAGAAATCCAAATAAAATGTACGTGAATATATAAGTGATTAAAACTATGGCCAAAGTTTCTTTAAACATATTGCAAAGATATTGTGGCGAAAATGCGAAGCGAATGACAGATGAAAGAGAGGAGCCGACAACTGGCATGTTCTAGAGCGTAAAAGAGGCGATTATCGTAAACAACGATTATCGTAAACGAGGCGATTATCGTAAACGACGATTATCGTAAACGAGGCGACTTTCGTAAACGACGCAAGTATATAAGGACGACACACGACTGCAACATTCAGTCAGCAATCAGTCGTGAATTAAACTCTTTGAAGGTTACATTACATTGAAGTAATAAAAACAGTACATTGTGAAAGTTGTATACAAGTGATTGTAAATAGTAAAGTAAATTGTAATTGAATTGTGAATTACTGAGTAATCAAAAGGACATTAATTAAACTCTTTATAAATAAAGAAACTGCAAATTAAGTTGGCGATTTTATTTAACAATCCAGAGGTCGTACCCGAAGGATTTGGGAAATCATGGAGGTTGAACCAGTACGAATTCCGTCGCGAGGATGAAGATCGTAGCAATATAAAACCGTATGGCCATAGTTTCAAAAGTATATACCTTGCAGTGAAAACCCAAACTAGTACGCAGAAATTCCAGTTAAATAATAGTATGAAATAAATTGAAATCGTTATTTGCTAGTAACGGAAATAATACTCATTTTCACCATCACGCCATTCGTATGTTGTTATTTCTAGAATGCCACAATTGATTTTCATTTCCTAATAAACTCTGTTGAAGCGTGCAGTTAGTCGATGCTCTTGATATCACAACAATATCCGAGGTCGTCATTGTAGCGCGTGGAGTTCCTTGTTTGATTCTCGCTGCAGGCAAATTAATTTAAATTTTTTTTCTTTGTATTCAGTAATGTTTACTATTTAATCATGGCAAGATATACGCAAGAACAATTTGCTGATTTTGCCTTGGAACAACTGGAAATATATAACGATTATGGGAGATTTTCTTCTCCGATTAGGCTCACTTTCATCTGAGTGGTGCGGTAAATAAACAAAACTGTCGATTCTGGTGCGAAGAAAATCCACAAATTATTCATGAACAACCATTACGTTCACCTAAATTGACAGTTTGGTGTGGTTTTTGGTCTGGTGGAATCAGCGGACCGTACTTCTTTCGAAATGAAGCTGGCAGCACCTTTACTGTCAATGGAGAGCGGTATAGATTGATGATAACCAACTTTTTATGACCACAATTAGAAGAAGTTGATCTTAACAACATCTGGTTCCAACAAGACGGGGCTACGAGTCACACAGCACGTGCAACAACCGAATTATGGCGAGAAAGATTTGAAAACTCGATTACTTCAAGAAATTGTGAGATTGTATGGCCTCTTGAGTTGTGAATTAACACAATTAGACTACTTCTTGTGTGGTTATTTGAAGTTATTGGTGTTTAGCAACAAACCATACCTTCTTTAAGCTTTAAAAGTCAATATTGAACGTGCTATTCATGACATACGACTTGATTTAGTGGAAAAAGTGCTCAAAAATTGGGTTAATCGAATTCATTCCTTCAAAAGAAGTAGGGTAGGCCATTTGAATGATTTTATATTCAGAACTTAATTGTATCGATTGTACTTCACATTAAATAAAAAACATTTAAATATCCTTAACAATTAGTGTGTTTTCTTTTTGAAGAAATCATATCACTCTTATTGGAAAACCCTATATGTAAAAGAGCATTAGCAAATTTTAGCCATGCATACATACGTGCATATGAACCAAATGAAAATGTTTTTAAAATGTTATTTCGATTAGCTCTTTAATTTTAAATAGTTAAAACATGCTCTAAAAGAAAGTATATTTAATTATCTTTCAGTTCATATAAATTGATATCCGAAAGATTTATATTTTCTGTGCAAAGATTGTGCTTTTGTTTTGCATAAATTAACAATACGAATTTCATACATGCAGAATCACAATGTTGTTATCAAAGTGTTTATTTTTTATTAATTGTTTAACTTTTAATAGTTAAAGCGTGCTTTAGAAGAAAGTTTATTTAATTTTTTTAGTTCATATAAATTTATTTTCAAAAGGTGAATATTTTCTATGAGAATATTGTACATTAGTTATGTTTATTTTTTTATTACTAACTAACTAATAAATTTAAATGCGTTAAAAAAAAAAAAAAAACATGTAAATATCCTTCAGTTCATAGAACTTTTTTAAAATTGGTAATTTTTGTGAAACTTTTATACTTTTCTTACGGCTTTTTGCATTTGCCAGTAAACACACAATCTAACCTTAAAATTTAAAATCAGTTTATAATAGTTAACATTTATAAAGTCCATTTTTCATTATCCGTTTATATAAATATCTTTTTTATGATTTTTTATTAAAAAAATATTGTTAATTTTTTTTTACAGATTTCAACTTATGTAGGTGTCATTACAATACATTGGGCATGTAAGTAAATCGAAGTTTCCTTTATCAACTGGCGGAAGTTTGGGCAAAAATATTAGTTATATTAATGAAGTCATCACAGAATGTGGCAGAGAAAACATTTTGTATATT